>VZQC01012828.1:1805316-1885316 GCA_009823505.1 Rhizomys pruinosus
TTTTTTTTATTATTACTTTTATTTATTTCTGTATGTGTTTGAATGTACTGTCTGCATGCAAGTTTGTGCACCCATGTCGTGCAATGCCGTGGAGGTCAGAAGAGGGTCTCAGATTCCCCTGGAACTGGAGTTCTCGTGGAATTGGAGTTTCAGACGGTTCTCGGCCGCCATGTGGGTGCTGGGGATCGAACCCGGGTCCTCTGTAAGAGCGGTCGGCGCTCTTAACTGCTAGGCCATCTCTCCAGCCACCTTGATATCATTTTCAATCTCCTTCAGGAGTTTAAATTTTTTTGTTTTAGAGGTCTTTGGTATCTTCGGTTAGGTTTGTTCCCAGGTATCTTAATATTTTTGAGGCTATTGAGAGTGGGAAGGTCTTCTTATATTCCTTCTCCATTTGTTTATTGTGGGTGTAAAGAAAAGCTACTGATTTTTCCATGTAATTTTGTATTCTGCCACTTTAGAAGCTCTTAATCATTTCTAGAATTTTTCTGGTGGAGTTTTTAGCATCCCTTAGGTAAACTGTCATATCATCTGCAAAAAGCAATAGCTTAACTTCTTCTTTTCCAAATTAGTATTCCTTTAATTTCCTTCTTTAGTCTTATTTCCCTAGCAAGCTTTTCAAGCTCTATGTTAAAGAGGAGTGGCGATAATGGGCAGCATTGCCAGGTTCCCACCTTTAAGAGAAATGGCTCCAATTTTTCTCCATTTAGGATGATGTTGGCAGTGGGTTTGCTATATATGGCTTTGATCATGTTGAGGAATATTACCTTCAGTCTGATTCCATCTAGGACTTTAAACATGAAGCAATGCTGGAACTCGTCAAAGGCTTTTTCTGCATCAATTGAGATGATTGTGTGGTTTTTATCTTTCAGTCCATTTATGTGTTTTATGATATTTATTGATTTACGTATGTTGAACCATCCCTACATCTCTGGTATGAATCCAACTTGATTGTCATGGATGATCTTTTTGATGTGGGTCTGTATGTGACTTGCAAGTATTTTGTTGAGAATTTTTGCATCCATCTTCTTTAATGAGGTGGGTCTATAGCTTCCTTTTTCACTTGTATCTTTATCAGGTTTTGGTATTAGACTGATGCTGGCTTCATAGAAGGAATTTGCGAGAATTCCTTCTGTTTGTATCCTTCTGAACAGTTTGAGTAGTAATGGTTGTAGGACCTCTTTCAATGTTTTATAGAATTCTGCTGTGAACCCATCTGGGCCTGGGCCTTTTTAGTTGGGAGGATTTTTATTACATCCTCAATTTCCTCAAATATTAGGGGTCTGTTTAAACTGTGAGTCTCTTCTTGGTTAAGCTTTGTTGGTTCCCAGGATTTCAAATATTCATCCATTTCTCTTAGGTTTTCAAATTCAGTGGAGTATAGGTTTTTGAAGTCTTCCCATATGATTGTCTGGATCTTTACTTTGTCTGTTGTGATGTTTCCCCTTTCTTCTTGGATACCACTGATTTGGAGTTGCTTTTTCGTTCTTTTGGTTGACTGGGCTAGAAGTCTATCTATCTTGTTTATCCTTTCAAAGAACCAGCTTTTGGATTCACTGATTTTTTGTATTCTTTTCTTTGTTTTTATTTCATTGATTTCTGCTCTGATTTTTGTTATTTCTTCCTGTGTTGGGTTTAGGGTTAACTTGTTGTTGTCTCTCAAGTGTTTTTAGCTGCAGTACTGAGTGCTGTAAACTTTCCTCTTAGGAGTGCTTTTAAAGTGTCCCATAGGCTTTGCTGTGTTGTATTTTCTTTTTTGCTTAGTTCCAAGAATGTTTTTATTTGTTTCTTTATTTCTTCCTTGACCCATTCATTATTCAGGAGTCTGTTATTTAGTCTCCATGTGTTCTTGTAGATAGTTGGGTTTATTCTCTTGTTGATATTGAGCTTTATTTCACTGTGGTCTAATAGAATGCATGAAATTATTACAATGCTTTTGCATTTGTAGAGTTTTTTTATTTGTCCCAATATGTGTTGATTTTGGAGAATGTTCCATGGGGTGCAGAGTGGAAAGTCTATTCTCTGGTGTTTGGGTAGAATATTCNTTTTTGGTCTTTTCAAGGTAGGGTCTCCCGGTAGCCCCAGCTGTCCTGGAACTCACTCTATAGACCAGGCTGGCCTTGAACTCACAAAGATCCGCCTGCCTCTGCCTCCCAAGTGCTAGGATTTTTCTGTTTTCTTGATACGGGCACATAGGACTATAAATTTCCCTCTCAAGACTGCTTTTAAAATATCCCACAGGTTTTGTCGTGTTGTATTGTCTTTTTCATTCAGTTCCATGAATACTTTAAATTTACTCTTTATTTATTCCCTGATCCATTCATCATTCAGGATTGTGTTGTTTAGTCTCCATCTGTTCTTGTAGCTAGTTGAGCTTATTCTGGTGTTCATATTGAGCTTTATTGCACTGTGGTTTGATAAAATGCATGGAATAATTGCAATCCTTTTGTATTTGTTGAGATTTCTTTTGTGCCCCAGTATGTGTTTGATTTTGGAGACTATTCTATGAGGTGCTGAGGAGAAAGTATATTCTCTGGTGGTTGGGTGGAATATTCTGTAGATGTCTGTGAGGTCCATTTGGTGTATTCTATTGTTCTGTTTTGATGTCTCTCTGTTTATTTTTTGTCCAGTTGATCTATCCATGGGGCTCAGTGGGGTGCTGAAGTCCCCCACTATTAGTGTGCTAGGATTATTCTGTGTCTTGAGGTCCTGCAGAGTAGTGTTTATAAAGTTAGGTGCACCAAAGTTTGGTGCATAGACTTTTATGAATATGAAGTCTTCATAGTTAATTGTTCCTTTCGTGAGGATGTAGTGGCCCTCTTTGTCTCTTCTGATTAATTTTACTTTGAGATCTATTTTGTCTGGTACTAGAATTAGCCACTCTGGCTTGTTTCTTGGTACCATTTGTTTGAAATATTTTTTTCCATCCTTTTACTCTAAGGTGGTATCTGTCTTTGCAAGTGAAATGGGTTTCTTGTAGACAGCATATAAAAGGATTCTGTTTCCCAATCCATTCTCCCAGTCTCTGTCTTTTGATTAGGGAGCTTATATCATTAGTATTTAAGGTTATTATTGAAAGATATGTGTTGCTTCCTTTCACCTTATTTTTTGTTTGCATTCTTAGTCTAGGTTTGTATTTACTCTGTTATGCTTTTTTGATTTCTATCTTTAATTGCTTAGGGATAGTTGCTCCTTTCCTCTGTTCTTTGGAATGCTTTGAGGATTTTTTGAAGTGTTGGTTTCTTAGACATGTATTCTTTCATCTTTTTCATGTCGTGAAAGAGTTTTCTTTCTCTTTCAACTATAATTGACATTTTTGCTGGATATAGTAGTCTTGGTTGGCATCTAAAGTCATTTAGCACTGGGAATACTTTGGTCCACATTCTTCTAGCTTTTATGTCAGCTGTGATTCTGATGGGTTTCCCCTTATATGTAACTTGTTTTTCTCTTGTGGCTTTCAGTATTTTGTCTTTGTTTTGAGCATCTAGTGTTTTAAGAATTATATGGAGTGGGGAGTTTCTTTTCTGGTCCTGTCTATTTGGTGTTCTATGTGCTTCTTGTATTTGTATGGGATTGTCTTTTTTCAGTTTGGGGAAATTTTCTTCTATTATCCTGTTGAAGATCTGCTCAATATTGTTGTCTTGGGATTCTTCTCCTTCCTCTATCCCTATGATGCAGAGGTTTGGTCTTTTCATAGTGCCCCACATTTCCTGGTTGTTCTACCCTTGTGTTGTTGTTTTTTAATTTTTTGTAATCTTTACTTGAGTTTTCTTGTTGCTCCATATTATCCTGCAGGTCTGATATTCTTTTTTCTGCTTCTTCCATTCTGCTTCTGAGGCTTTTTCCCATCTTTTCCTGGTGATTGGATGAATGTTCAGTTTCCTTTTTCATTTCATCTTGTGATTTCTTTAGTATTTCCACTTCCCTCTGGAGCCAGTCATTCACATCTTGTAGCTCCTTGGTCCATTGGTGATTTTCTTTTTTCATTTTGGCCTGGGATCTTTTCAGAGTTTCCACTTCCTTATGGAGTTTGTAATTTTCTCCCTTTAGTTCTTTCCAAGTTTGTCATTATCTCCCTCTAGGTCCTTTACCTGCTGACCCATCTCACCAGCCCTAATCATTCATCTTCTAATTCATGTGTATTTTTTTCAAATTCACAAGTAATAAAGTGTATTTTTCTTTATGATATCTGTAACTTTATATTTTCTTAGAATGATTTTCTTTCTTCATTAATTAGATAAATATGTATCCATATTTTCTTTTCTTTTCTTTTTTTTTTTTGGTCTTTTCAAGACAGGGTCTCCCGGTAGCCCCAGCTGTCCTGGAACTTGCTCTGTAGACCAGACTGGCCTTGAACTCACAAAGATCCACCTGCCTCTGTCTCCCAAGTGGTAGGATTAAAAGCATGCACCATCACACCTGGCTGTATCCATATTTTCTATCAATTTTTGTTAAAGGTGTTTAACATGTGCCAATTTATTTCTCTTTAAAAATTTTGATTTATAGCATGAGGAAAATTTTAACTTGACTCAACCCTTTAACAGTGTAACACTGTGAACTGTGTTTCAATACATGTATACATCGTATGTTTCTCTTTCTGTGTGTATACATACATGTACATATTTGTATCCCATATGAAAATTAATGTGTGATTTATGATGTGTGCTAGTTCCATATTAGAGGTATACTATGAGGTTGTTAGTGTGTGTTGTGTACATTTTTATTTTTGTATGTTTATAATTTTTTCTACTGAAAACCACATTATTTCAAAGACCGTAGCTATTTTATTTTAATATCTAGTTGGTAAGGCACTAACAATATTTTTTGAATTTTATTAAATAGGTTTGCCAGAACCCAATACAGATCGTATTTTCCAAGGCCTCACACAAGACCAGGGATTTTATACATCCAAAGACTTTTTGCCACTTGTCGCCAAAGGCAGTAAAGCAGGTAAAACCTATTGTCTTTTGTTCTCAACATTGTCTGTGTTGCTTCAAGCATTATAAATTTATATTAAAATCAAAGTTGGTAAGACATTGTTCATATCCTGTCTGGATCCTTGAATAAACAGTACCAAGGTCAAAAACATTAAAAAGCCTGGTATTACAGTTTGCCTGAATTATCGATTTCTCCATTCTTTCAAGCAAACATTATGATAAAGATTTTTATTGTATTATGTGTAAGTCTAAAGTGTAGCATAAAAAATTAATTCAAAATAAAAAGGCTTTAGCAAACATTGGAAGATATTCTAATAATAATGATAAGATGTCTGCTATGGGAGCTATTTTGAAACAGCGTGAGTCTTCATATATCTGACATGATATGTGTCCACGGACACAGGAAGATCAAGGTCTCTCCTTGAGCAGTAATTTTAGGCAGTTAAAATAAGACACTTTGATAGACACCCTATTATTTCATGTACCCCAAGAAGAACCACTTGAAGGTAAGACTGTCAGGCATTGACTCCATTAGTGTCCTTGATAAAGAACTTATAGTTTATTTCCTAAAACTACAAAATGTAGGTCTTTTAATGTTTGTTTTTGAAGAATATATACTTTGTGCTATTTTTTATATTTCATTATTTGAAGAAATGATAAGAATGTAGGATTTTTTTCTCACAAAATTTTAAAAGGCAAGAAACTTTCTCTGTTAAAATATACAGAAGATAACAGTGAAAACCGCCCTCTCTCTTTATCCCCACCTTCCTCAGAGTCATGCCCTTTGTATAGGAAGACCATAGTACACCAAGCAGATATTTGAGAATTACAGAATGCCAATTGTCTAATCCCAAACACAAAGTCTTCCAAACAAAATGATTATACTTATTGAAATTATAGGTCTATTTATCATCTGTGGTACCATTTCAAAAATTATAGTAATTTATCTTATCAACAGCTTTATCTCTTCTGATGATACAGTGTTCTCTAGGACAGAACACCACCTGCATTTCCTTTTTTTCCAAGGAATTTCATAAGGACAGCAAATCTGCCTACAGATACTCTTAAGAAATAGCCACTTCCACATCATATTTCTTCAGTGGGTAGGGGCACTTGCTTGCCAGTCTGAGGACTTGAATTCCATCCTCGGGGATGAGATATTCAGTATCTCACAAGGTGGCAAGAGAGAACTAACTCCTGAGAGTTGTCCCTACCAACACATGTGCACCATGGCTAATGGTTGCCTACACACACACACACACACACACACACACACACACACAGGAGGAGGAGTAAAAGGAGGAGGAGGAGGAGGAGGAGGAGGAGGAGGAAGAGGAGGAGGAGGAAATAAATAAACATAACTTTTTAAAGCAATGAAAGTCATACTTTATTTCATAATTTTACAAGCAGAACCAAAGGAATTAGATAGAGTTAAACACTTAATTTAGACAGAGTTCTCCAGAACTCTTGAGTTACAAAACCTGGATTTATTCCTCATATTAATTTTAAGATTTGCTAAATATAATATAAAGTTTTATATTAGGAATTATAGAAGATAATGTATAAAAGTCTAGTGATCTGCTTCATATTATTGATACAGATGGTAAGGATCACTCTTTTCTTCCAAGGAACAGAAATTTAATGATGCAAAAGTAAAAATGCATACTAACCTTGACAGAGAGAATCTTAATTCATTACATCTTTGTTATGACCTAAACTCTTCAAAATGTGTTGCAGCAATCCTTCTAGAAGTAGAAAAGGAAGCTACAGGTACTGAGTATGAAATTACATATATACCATATTTTTAAAATGGGAATAAAACTGTCTTTCAACGAAGCAGAATAATTTGATAGTGACACTCCACCCTGGAAAACTGCAAGATGCAATTTTACAGTGCTTTGAGTACAAGTCTCTTTTGAGCTGTCATGCAGAAATGGTTTCTCTACTTGAAAATGGGCTTCTCCTTTCATCGTTCAGGGATGTGCTCCTGTCACCCTCCATTGCCATCCATTCGGGGAGCCGTGATTGTACTTGGAGCTGGAGATACTGCCTTTGACTGCGCAACATCCGCTCTGCGTTGTGGAGCCTGCCGCGTGTTCATCGTCTTCAGAAAGGGCTTTGTTAACATTCGAGCAGTGCCTGAAGAGGTAAAGTGGAACCATTAGGAAAGACAGAGGTGTACTATAGCAGGTTTAAGGCAATGAGACTTGTTATGTGGTCCTTATTTAAATCACTAGACAGTTCTTGAGATGGAACCATGCAATTTTTTAATTGGGAGTTATATGTAATTACTTTAATTTGGACCGCTTACTTAAAAGAAAATTATAAAGATTGATTTGGATAAAATGAGAAGTTAGTTTGGATCAAAAGTACTCATCTGTTTTTGTTTTATCTAATTAATAACAGTGCCAAGTCTCCTATAACCTGAACAACTGCATTGGTCATAATATGTTTGGAAGTTGTGTGAATGTTGTAATTAGTGACATTCTAGTTTTTATGTAAGTCCAGCTAGCAATATTTTACATATATGGATCCCTTTATACACACTCATCCTCCTCCCATTTAGAAACAGCTAAATCTGCTATAGAACAAATTGAATGAGATTGCAGCATATTCTTTAAAGAGCTCTTGCCAGGCTCGATAGCGCATGCCTTTAATCCCAGCACTTGGGAGGCAGAGGCAGGCGGATCTTTGTGAGTTCAGAGGCAGGCGGATCTTTGTGAGTTCAGAGGCAGGTGGACCTTTATGAGTTCAAGGCCAGCCTGGTCTACAGAGTGAGTTCCAGGACAGCTGGGGCTACAGGGAGACCCTGCCTCAAAAAGACCAAAAAAATAAAATAAAAATAAAATAAAGAGCTCTTTTGAGAAGACTGTTCAGATTCAGTATTTGGTTAACTTACTGAAGATGACAGATTTAAAGTCATTTCATTTTGACATGTGACTTTTTTTTGGGGGGGGGTCTTTTTGAGACAGGGTCTCCCTGTAGCTCTGACTGTCCTGGAACTCACTCTGTAGACCAGTCTGGCCTTGAACTCACAGAGATCCACCTGCCTCTGCCTCCCAAGTGCTAGGATTAAAGGCGTGCACCACCACGCCTGGCTGACATGTGACTTCTGACTACAAGGTATCAGCTGATTTCACACGCCATGGACATTTCAGCTTTTAATGTTAGAGAAAGATAATGCCTGATGAAGGACATTATTTATGTGGACATAAGCAGTGTATATTTATAGAAAGTTAAATACTCATTTTATTCAATTAGTATTTTGAATTTGATTTACTTGACAATGTCTGAACATATTTGGAGTCTCTGTACTAGGCAAGAATTATAACTGCTGTCAATGGGTAATTTGTCACATGTAGATTAACCATAGTACAAATTAACCTCACTAAATTATCAGAGTAACCACAGGTTCCTGGCTGGCTTTCAAAGGACACTTTTATTTTCTCATTTTTACCACATCTAACATTGTTATCTTTTTTGTTTTTTTCAAATAGTCTAAAATAGTCTTACAAACATAAGACTTTACTGGCATTCGCTTTCAGGCATTAATTACTCCAATCATATCATTTTTCAAATTCAAACAGCCACAGTAAAATTAAGTGACTCACAGAAGTTAAAAGAGAAAAAGAAACTAATTTTACTGGCTTTTACATCATCACTATGCATAGTATAAGACTTGTAAAACAAGAACTTATGAAATATACTTCGAACTGAGTATTTTAAATCTTGTTCATCAAATCTTTGTTTGAAAAGTTTTCATGGCAAAAGGCTGATCCTTGAGGTTAGAAGTGGAAGCCGCGCATGGTGGCACATGCCTTTAATCCTAGCACTTGGGAGGCAGAGGCAGGTGGATCTTTGTGAGTTCAAGGCCAGCCTGGTCTACAGAGTGAGTTCCAGGACAGCTGGGACTACAAGGAGACCCTGTCTCAAAAAGACCAAAAAACAAAAAACAAAACAAAAAAAGAAGTGGAAGACAGCCCCCTGTGGTTGGCATTCCATTTTTTCTGACAAAAGATAATGAAACAGCTGAAAAGAGCAAAGATTTATTTTAGCTCAGTGTTTGAGAGAATTCAGTGAAGGCTCATTAGGCCTCACCACTTTATCCTATTGTTCCACAGTACATTGTGGCAGAAGCTTGTGGCCAGGAAACTGCCCACCTCAAACGGCAGGAAGCAGAGAGAAAGGGAGAAAGAGGTAAGGAAAAAAAATATATCCAGCTGGGTGTGGTGGCACACGCCTTTAATTTCAGCACTCAGGAGGCAGAAGCAGGCGGATCTCTGTGAGTTCAAGGCCAGCCTGGTCTACATAGTGAGTTGAGTCCATGCCAGCATTGGGCAAACCACCTCCTTGAGCTTCTATTGGCTTCTTAATATAGCCATCAACTGGGTAAGAAGCTTTCAGCACATAAGCTTTGGACAGACATTCCCCATCCAAACTCTAACACCCCAAATGACAATATTTATTACTTCACACATTGTAGGATGGTCATTTTCCATTTGGAAGAGTAGCTAGAAATGAATGGTGACTATTTCTGCCTTATAAAACCCAGAAGAAACTCAGAGTGGATAATTACTTAAGAAAGTAATATGTTTATTTATTTATGTGCCCTACATTGATTGACTGCCTATTGTGTACTAGGCATTGTTTTCAATAACTTGAGTATATTAGCAAACAAATCAGACAGACTTTCATGTCCTCATAGAGTTTGTACTTAGAAAATAAAGAAGAAACAAAAATACAAAAAACAAACAAAAAAAATTAGCAGGCCATGGTGGCACACACCTTTAATCCTACCACTCAAGAGGCAGAGGCAGTCGGATCTCTGTGAGTTCAAGGCCTGCCTGATCTACAGAGTGAGCTCCAGGCCAGCTGACAGCTGGGACTTAAAGGGAGACCCTGTCTCAAAAATACAAACAAAAAAAAAAAAAAAAAGAAAAGAAAACAAAGAAGAAGATAAGGAAGGACTTAATGTATATGTTCATTTGAGAGAATAAGTGTAATTTTTTTTTTTTTTTTTTTTTGGTGTCTTTTTGAGACAAGGTCTCCCTGTAGCTCTGGCTGTCCTGGAACTCACTCTGTAACCAGGCTGGCCTCGAACTCACAGAGATCCGCGTGCCTCTGCCTCCCGATAAATGTATTATTACATTAATAATATATTGGAAAATAATTCATTTATGGAAAAACTGTTTTGATGTGAGAATATAGGGGTATGTGTGTGTGTGTGTGTGTGTGTGCGCGCGCGCGCACACGCGTCTGTTCATTCTGGGGTTAGCAGTCTGGTGGAAAAGAAAGTAGGCAGGATTTTCCACCCTACACAGGATAGTCTGAAAGGTCTTTTATGAGTTTTGAATAAAGAGAAGAAAACATTGAGGAATTACTGACACCCAGGAAGAAGCCAGGCAGGCCTAGTGAAATGTGCTAAGTCTTAACTGAGGAAGTTTCTTGAACTTCAGTAAATAGTAAAATAAAAGTGTGGCTAGAACAGAGCAAAACAGGCAGCATTTGAGAATTTCCTGAGGACTTGTCAACATTCATAAGGTCTACTTGATAGAAGCAGAAACCATTGGAGTGTTCTGTACAGAGATTCATGATGTTCTAAGTTGAGTTTGGGGTTTTCTACTCTGTAGACTTTTTACTGTGGAGCACTAGAGTCAGAAACAAGGAGGCGAGTTAGTGACTAATTAAAAGATTATTGGCCAGTGTGACAGGATAAAGAATGGAAAGAACTAGGCAAAGCTCAGTAGAGAGCCAGATAGCAGTAAAATGGTCAAGGTTGCAGGGTGCTAAGAAGGAATGCACTCTCAGGAAAAAGTTGGATGCCTACAGTAGAGAGTCCATAGAACTCAAGTTGCTCTTAAACTAGAAGAGCAAATGTTTATTATTACTTTACAAAGAACCTAAATTGTGTATGTTTATGAAACTATATGACATTGATTTTCATGAGAGCAATCAAAGGCTATGGTCAAACTCCTCGCTCATTTTATCAGTCCTCTTACCTAGCACATGAGTACCAAGTGTTCAAGAAACAATTGTAGAATGAATGTTTTCTGAAGGTCATCAGCACCAGGGCTTCTAGTATTAAGCTTCCCGGTTAACTGAATGTTATAACCCTGAGGGCTCATCTGGTGACTTTAAACAAAGCCCGAATATGAGCTAAGTAGTAAGGAATGCATTGTCAGAGTGTACAAACACTTCAAGCTTGGTACCTTGCTAGAGCCCATAGTATTTAGACTGGATGATTTTGGCATGTATAGAAATGTCCGTGTTCCGGGTCTAGATTTGATAAAAAATATATGTATAAATAAATAAATAAATAAATAAATAAATAAATAAGAAAAAAAAAGAAATGTCCGTGTTCATCCATCTTAGTCATGACTTCGTTTTGTATACCTTTAAAGAGCTCAAGAAATATTAACTGAGCTATCCGAGTGGGGGAAATCAAGTATCATGCATATGTGTGAGGTTTGACAGATTGAGTTCAGGGACATATTTTTCAACTAACATATAGTGTCCCAATTCTTATGAATTCTCCAATTTTCCCTATGCTTTCTACCTTCAGTATACAACCTTCAACCATACTTTATTTCTTTAAAGACAATGGAGACTAAAGAGCAAAGTTTACAGTTTTTTTCAAATAAATATGATGTTTAATCATTTGGACCTGAATAAAATTTGGAAATAATATGATTCATCCATTAATTGACTTAGCATTGAGCACACCAGCATGTGTATGTCTAAAATTTCAGTCTAATTCTAATCCTCATTCTTTGAGAGAGGAAAAAGCAGAATAATGCAAAGTTTTCTTAGCCTTTAATAACAGATGTGAATTACTATAGAGGTCAATGTCTTTGGGCATGGAATTGCTTGATTACGTGTCTTGAATGGAGAGTGATCAAGACCAATATGACTGGATCCAGAAATATTTTAATCAATAAACTTAGGAGGTAACCTCAAAAGATTCTTCAATAACAAAACATCTTGTTTCACTAATACAGAGATTTTTTTCAAATTTTAGGATAGATTAAAATCACCTAGATGCTTGCTAAGCACAGAGTGCTGGGTCCTGTCCCCAGAGCTTCTAACAGGGTAGGTTTGGGCTGGGCCTGAGAATTTGCATTTTAACAAGTTCCCTGGTGATGCTGAGGCTGCTGGTCCACTGCTCTAATGTATCATCAATGAGTTTCCAGCTGTCTAATTAGAGCCATAAGCAGTGTGCTGTTTGAAGGCACGTTCCATCTTAGTTAAGAAAGCATTAATGCTAAAGGATATAGGTTTGATGAAATGAAGATGGGGAGGCATCATCAGCATATTGATGTAATTCAGATTCCAAATGTCTCTCAGGCTCCCTAGTGGCCTCACATACATGCTAAATAGGATGCTACTAACAGACTAGTGCTTCTCAGCCATGGGTCCTTAGGGAGAACAGCCAATCACTCAGTGCTACCCTCTAAAGAAGATGAGGGAAAATCTGTTAATAATTCCCTCCAGTACTTTCTGCAAGCTTAAATAGGTGAGATTAAATTTCACAGGATAACAGAATCCCCCCAAATGCTGGTATTAAGAGCTGTTGACAGATCAGATAGAACTACAGAATCCTTAAGGCTGTTGGAAATCCCTAAAAGGAAGCATATAGGTCAGGGCTCAACAGACTTGCTCGACTTGATAATTGTAAAAGATAAGGTAGAAGAAAGACCTTGTAGTTGTTTTGTAGTTCTTTGTTTTTTTTAATGTGTTGTTTGGGGTTTTTTTGAGACAGGATCTCCCTGAAGCCCGAGCTGGCCTGATCTCACAGAGATCTTCCTGCCTCTGCTTCCTGAGTGGTAGGATTAAAGGCATGTACCACAATGCCACATCTGAAAATGAGTTTTAATAATAATGCTCACATACAAAGAATACTTCCAGAATCTAAGTTTCCAAATGTGATTAAAGCAAAGTTGATTTTCTGTCATCCAATAGGTCTCTATTGTATTCTAGCATTTTTTTTATTATTGAGATAGTAATTAGTTTAGCATTGATTTACCTGTCACCACATGTTTTAAATATAAAGTATCAACTCTCTTTATAATTAAGACTACTTAAATTTTAATATAAGTAGCCATACCAGATCATTTGGTACATTAGTTGACTTTTTTACTGCAATCCTGAAATGATAAATCTCCATATGAAGAAGGAATGTGCCTTTCATTGAATCCTGTGACCATATAACATACTCCACAATAGATCATTCATATAAAGTGAATTACAACAGTTTTAACATCAAATGACCACGTTAAGACTACAGTCATAGTTTAATCCTCTGATTCCTACTGCATAAATTGTATTTTTTTGTACAAGTAACAGATGCTTCCTAGTTTTTATTTAATCATAAGAGGTATGCACATGGGACTGTATTTAGAAAATAACCTGCATAAACTCACAAATTTAATGTTCCTCAGTTAGGGTGATACAACAGTTCTTCAGCATTTGTCACCTGCACATCATTTGAGTGTCATCCTTCATGCAAAGTGATCAGAGACCTGTTAGCATGATTGGCCAAGGCAAGCTGAAAACATACAAATATATAAGTACACACAACGCCCCCCTGATGAACGAAGTTAATTGTTAGGGATTCCCTTGGTACAAATGAGGTAAGCACACCTTTATACTTTATGATTACAGAGGCATGCCATCCCAAGAATCTAAACCTGAGCATGCTTACCTTTTTGAAAGTTGTAGTAATTTGGTGTAATATGAGCTGTTAGGGGAAACAGTCAAAAGGACTGAACTGAAATTTGGAGCACTTTTGCTCAAGGTTATATAATCTCATCTGAGTTTCCCACCTGCGAGATAAGTGGTATACTGACCTGCTTCTTAAGGATCCTTCCATTTCTCTACTTTTATCATTTTATAATTCAGAGAAAGATATGTGAGGGGTATAGAATTTGGGCAGGGAGATACTATCTCCTCATAACATGACAACTCTACACTGAAAAAATAGCACTATCTACATTTTATAATTTGCAGTTAAGGTATTCCCAGTGAGTTAAAGTTTACTGAAAAGCAAGCATGGATAGCAAACATCTTTGACAAACAAGGATACTAAAATTCTATACCAAGGTGATAATTTAAATGTTAAAAAGACAGGTAAAAAAAAATACAGCAAGTAGTCCATGAGCCAATGAAAATTCATGCTCACCCAGTAGTAGGTACTTAAAGCTAGGTGTCAAAGTTCCATGAGACTTGTTACTTTTGTTGTCTCAAGGTACCTGGGGGCCTAAAAATGACTTGCCTTAAAATAGGTGTACCTGTCTCCTTTCTTATCTATTATATATAAATGCATCTATGCTTATTTATGCTTATATATGTGCATATATATATATATATATATATAGAGAGAGAGAGAGAGAGAGAGAGAGGATATAGAACTTTATTAAATAATGGTCGGTGCTGTATTGTTTATCCAAGTTAGAAGTCCCTCTGCCATCAATAATATACACTTCAGCTCTGTAATATATTTAACACATCTTCTAAGATAGAAATATTGAAAATTAATTTGAATATGTTTATTTTGAGAAATGGTCTTATTCTGTAGTTCAGGCTGGCCTTAAATTTACTGTGTATCCCAGGGTAGCTTTGACCTTGAACAGATCCTCCTACCTCAGCCTGAAGAGCCTGGGATTATAAACCTGAGTCTCTTTGTAATTTATTAACTACATAGGTTTCTCACTCTATACCATTTGAAAGTCAAAAGTAAAACACACAAGAATTACAATAAAAAGAATTATTGTCATTCTTTTTTATTATGGTACTGAGAATTTAACTTAAAGCTTAAAAGATTCCATGCAATTACTTTACCATGGAGCTATATCCTCAAACCTTTTTGATTACTTTCTTTTGATAAAAGGTCTATGTTGCCCAGACTAGCCAAGACCTTGTATGTAACCTAAGCAGGTCTGAAACTTGTGATCTTCTAGACTCAGCTTTTTGAACAGCAGGGATTTCAGGCATACATGTCACTAAAATTCCTTCTGGGAAGTGTTCAGCCCCCTTCTCCCTCTGTCCCTAATGACAAATCAAGGTACAAATTCCCCAAGTAGCCTTTTGGAAAATTTTGGCAAGTTTACTTGGGCTTACTAACAGAGCAATAGGTGAGGGGGTTACTTATAGAAGTGGGGGGGGGTCGAGAGAGAGAGAGAGAGAGAGAGAGAGAGAGAGAGATATCCACATCATAGCCAGCATTCTCCCTGTATGTATACTTATCCCCTCCCCTTCATGCAGCCAAGGCCACTGGCTGGTTGGGAGGGGTAGCTGACTGCCAGGTTCTCCCTTTCTTGTAGAAAGTCAACAGGTTTATAACCTTAGGCAAGCCTGTGCCACCAAGCTTGGGAAGAAGGTGTTTGCCCATAGCTTGCCAGGCTGAGGACAATTCTATGCAATGCACCACTATAGCCATCTTATTCTCTTTTAAAGTATTGTTTCTCTTTTAAAAAGTGGGCATAAGTAACATTCAAGGTCTGCCTCTGATGACATCTTCTCCTTAGAGGGCTCCTCTGTTCTCTGCTGAGCTCCCCTTTCTCTGGGGCCGTTTTACAACTCTCCCTGCTTCCTGTAATTCTAATATTCACCACAAAGGTCAGTTATTACTTTGCACTAATCAGACATGTTAAAGTGCAGTCTCTTTCAGTTGGTTGTTCATTCAATTCCATTTTTGGTTCAACATATAAAACAGCATTTGCTTCAACATAACAGATCAATGAAGTGACCCATGCTAAATTAATATATTAAGGGCTTTTTAATCTTATAATACTTTAAATGAATATAAAGTGCTTAAAATAAATGTGCTATTACCAGGTGTGGTAGTGCATGCTTTTAATCCTAGCACTCAGGAGACAGAGGCAGGTGTATCTCTTTGAGTTCAAGACAAGCCTGGTCTACAAAGTGAGTTCCAGGACAGCTGGGGCTACAGAGAGACCCTGTCTCAAAAAAGACTATTGATTATATATTGTTATTGATGTATATCTATATCAAATTTATTTCAGATATTTTAAAATAATCATTATTTTCACTTTAAATTTTCATTTTCTCATATTATACTATGTGGCAGTTAGTTTTAAATTTCAGCTTTTGCAGAACCTAGAGTCACTTGGCAAAAGCGGCTCAGTTGAGTAATTGTCTAGATCCACTTGACTAATGAGCATGACTGTAAGGATTGTCCTGCTTATTAATTAATCCAGACCACTGTGAGCAGCCACATTCCTTAAGCTAGACCCTGAATTTTCCAAGAATGAAAAAGCCAGCTGTAAGCACACAAACAGACTGCATGGGTGCCTTTCTTTCCCTCTACTCTTGTCTGTGGATGTGAGTGACCAGCTGTCTCTACCTCCTGCCTCTGTGATGTCTTTGAAATGATAGACTGTGACCTGAAGGTGGAAGTCAAGTAAACATTTTCCTCCTCTGTGCTTCTTTTTGTCCAGTTCTTGTCACAGCAACAGAAATTAAGGGAACACACCCTATAAAACTAACACTAAAATTAAGTTGAAAGAAAAATGATTATCTGTGGTCTGTTGTCTACTAAGAGTTAACTGACAACTTTAAGAAAGTAACAAAAAGACAGAAACTAGGGCATTTAAAAAAGTAAATTTAATAAAAAGATATTAAAATCAGTGAAATCTGACAGGTTACAGAAGAGGATAGGATCCAAATTTGCACAGAATTTGAATATTTATTCATTTCAAGACTGAAGAAGATACTTCCAAGGCACCATCAAGTTATATCATTTTGTGATATATTACAACACTAGTCAGTGATGCTTTACTCTAGCAAAATCTAAGGTGAGGAGCAATAAGAGCTAGTCAGGTTGAGGAAAATGTTAATCATAAGTGAATAGTGCTAAAAAATACACTTTTCTTCCTAAACAGATCTATTTTATGATAGCTGTGCATCTGTACTTTACAGTCTCTAAGTTATCCCTTACATTGCATTTCTGGGTTTTGAAGCTCAAGAGTGACACAATCTGGTTACTTCAGACTCAATCAAGCGACTGCTACATTTATCTACTTTGTGACACAATTCTCATTTGGAAAAAATACTTCCTTGTGTTCCTCCATTTTGAAGACGTGAAGTGAGAAGAGATCATGAATGACAATCGTGGTAGATCCAGCCTATGGAGGCTAGAATAAAAACTATTTTCCATTCTAACACTCTTTCTAAATTTGTCTACCAAATAGTAGAAAGTAGCCAGTCAACATTCAAGGGTGGATTGGAAGAAGGACTCACAAGGTTGCCCCTGATGAGGAGCTATTATTGGTTGATGGCTGCTGGGAGGGAGTGTTGGTTTCCTTTAGGGGTGAAGCCACTGGTAGTTTGATCAAGTTCTGGTGGATTTCCCTACAAGCCTTGTATACATGTACATAGGGGCAGCACTAACTCTGGACTCAGCATTATTTAAAATAAAATTGTGTCCCCAAATGTCCTTCTGTGTGGATATAACCACTGGAGTCTGGTTAACCTACCAAGAGAGTCATACTATTAAAAGACTCCTCCCCCTTACCAGCAAACCATTGTTTTCCAATAGTTCCTCAACTAGGTTTGGAGTTTCTTACCCATTTCCCCATGTCTGTGCTGGATTTTTTTCTGGCTTGAGCTAACGTGGTACTTGTGCATGATATCACCATTGCTGTGAGGTCATATGAGTGATTAGTTGTCTATTACCTTATGGTCATCTACCACCTCTGACTCTTAGAATCTTTTGCCTCCCTCTTCTACAATAATACATGAGCTTTTTGAGACAGGCATTTGATAGAGGTGTTCACTTAAGGGAGAATCACTCTGCAGCCTTTTATTCTCTGATCAGTGGCCAGTTGTGGGTTTCTGTATTAATCACTGTTACATGAGGAAGCTTCTAAGATGAGACTTGAGAGATGACTTACTCTATAGGTATCACATTAAGGCACTAGGAATTGCTTTAACACGATATTTATTTAGCAGAATAATAGTAGTAGACTTTCTCCAGTGGCCTACCTAACCACATTTACCTAGGCCATATCAATGATTGATAGGGGTTCTGTCTTATGAAGTAGACCTTAAATACAATTAGAAAGTAATTGGTTACTGTGCTGGATAGCTTTAGTGTCAACTTGACACACCTGGGTTGAGGGAGCTTCAATTGGGAAATTGGTTCCATTGGATTGGCCTGTGGCCACATCTGTAGAGTATTGTCTTGATTGTCGAGCAGTGTGGGAGGGCCCAGCCCACTATGGGTGGTGCTACCCTGGGCAGGTTGTTGTGTACTCTATAAGAGGGCAGGCTGAGCATGGGCCAGGGGAGCAAGCCAGTGAACAGAATTCCTCCATGGCCTGTGCTTCAGCTCCTACCTCCAGGTTCCTGCCCTGAGTTCCTGCCTTGGGCTTCCTAAGTGATGAACTGTGACCCAGGAGATGTAAGCTGAATAAACCCTTTCCTTCCCAAGTTGGTGTTGGTCAAAGGGTTTTGTCACAGCAATGGGAGACAAACTAGAACAGTTACTCCCATAATATTTGTGCCAATATTGTACCAAAGCTCTTGCCAGAGCAGTTGTTTTTAAGCATGCAGGATCCACAGATAAGTGTGGCCAGTGATTGTTTTTTTTCTTCCAACACCTCCTAGCACTACAAAAGCTAGCCAGTAGAGATGAAGCTTTAATGTCAGTACAATCTGGATTTCTCCTTTTTTGTTCTACAATTCATGTATGTAGTAAACTTGGGAAAAATGCATTACAGTCAAGTACTGGTGGGTATCTAAGACCTAGAAAAATGGCCAGTAATGTATGAGGGTCTGTGGCATGCCTGGTTAATAACTTCAAAAGAGGGAAACCATTCCTGACATTGAGCTTTCACTTTGCTGGCCTATGCTGTCTAGTTGGGGCAATGTCCCCCTGCTATACGTTAATACCTCTTAATACCCTTTTATGCATGCATATACTTTAAGAATCTTCTGTAATTGTAAGTTTCCATGTAACTTTTTCTAAAGGTTGTTAGTGTTAGTTTGGCAGGATTCATAAAGGGGAGTGCAAAGAGAGGAGGGGCTCTGTGGATGATCAGTATATATTGTATGAAATTTTCAGAAATTAAATAAAATATTCTTGATTTTGAAAAGAGAGCACCTGGGACTAGAGAGCTGACTCAGTGGTTAAGGCCACTTCCTGCTCTTGCAGAGGATCCAGGTTCTGTTCTCAGCACTCACATGGTAGCTAACAATCATAAGTAACTCCAGTCCCAGGAGATCTGAAGCCCTCTTCTCACCTCTGTGGCCATTGCATGACCAGGTGCACTTACATACATGCAGACAATACACTCATACAAGTAAAATAAAAATAACAAATTCTCAAGAGTATTTGAAGTTGTTATGGGGAAACCAGTGGGCAAGTCCCAGAGCTCAGAAGTGTTTAAGGAAGAGATGTAATAAGAATACAATATACGCATGTTTGAAATTCTCCAAGAATTAATAACTATATTTTTAAAATAACTATATTTTTAAACTCTACACAGTAGAGTCAGGTGTGGTGGTGGGCCCCTTTAAGCCCAGCACTCTAGAGGCAGAAGCAGGCAGATTTCTGTGAGATCAAGGCCAGTATGGCCTACAGAATGAGTTCCAGGCCAGCTGTAACTACAGAGATCCTGTCTCAAAAAATACCGAAAAATTCATACAGTAAATGAAAATTACTTAAGAAATTAAGGAATATCAGATTACATGTAGGTGAATAGAGTCTATTATCTCTTCTATTATTTTCCTGATCATTTTGATATCCAAAATGACTAGAAGACTGGATTGTGAAATCAAAGTTTCTGAAAGATAACACTTTGCTTCCAAGTTTACTAATTCCATGGCTACAGTAAACACAGGCTAACCAAGGAAAGTGAAGGATCACCAGCAGGCCTCATCTCACTGTGTCACAATTTGTTCAAGCAGAGATTAAGTTGACTCTAAGAAGTCAATCAACCACACAAGAGGGCTGCTTTTATCTGAGATAGCTAAGGTTCTACATAGTTATATACCTTGTGTGACTTTGCCATGGTCCTTGCTTCATACTTTTCTAGAAGGTATCTTCTACACTAAACAATTCATAAATAAGGACTCAGTTATTTGCAAATAACAAGTTTGTTTTTCAGTAGCATGTTTATAAGATTTAAATAAGTCACTTTCATTGTTGAGATAATCTCCCTTTCCTCATCTAAGCTTTTTAGAGTTCACATCAGAATTTAGCAGCAACTAATTCTTTCCCGGTGATAAGTTCTTATTATCCAATATTAACTTCCAGTTTAGCTTGACTAGCATATTTTCTGTACTGTTTTTATTTTTTTTTAATTATTTGATTAGTGTGTGTGTGTGTGTGTGTGTGTGTGTGTGTGTGTCAGGGTATATGATGTGTGTGGGGGTTTGCATGCCACTGCACACAAATGGAGATAATAGGATGATTTTCAGGGATCATACCTCTCCACTCATCTCTCCTTTTATAATGGGTTCCAGAGCTGAACTCTAGTCACCAGGCTTAGCTCGCCAGTGCTCTAGCAGGAACAATATTCCCAGTCCTTAAATTGTCCTTTCTTGATGTGCTTTACTAATGTGAAAAATATCCCCCTTTATGTGTCATATTTAAGACTATATACTATCCCCCATGCATTGTAATTCTTGATTTGTGCATGTCAGTATCATCACAAACCAAGAGACTACCACGAACATCCAGCCTGTAGCACACCTCTCATTTGGAGAAACATGCTGTTTCCACATGGCAGAGATTTTTGCTTGATTAAATGTTAGGATCTTGAAACTCCTAGGTCTACCTATGTACTTTCTTAGAAAATTCAGGTTTAGAAAAGAACATGGTCAAGTCAGTTTAGCAAGAGCACCTCACTGTTGATAGCTAATCTCCTTTGTTATTCCGGGTTTAGTCTTTAACTCCAAATACAGCATAGACGAATAAGAATAAATAGCCATGGTGTGTGGGGGTCGGTACATGGATTAAATAGTCAAAATATATTAATTGGGAACAAAGTTTCAAGCTCTTTGCCATCCATAGATAACAGTCTTCTTTCTACAGATAAGCCAGGATGATTGGTTGTCACCTAGGGCGTGGCAAAGAATAATGAAAACAAATACTGAGCGTGGTCTCAAATTGAGGGCAAGGGGATTTTGGTAAACTAACTTAGTAGATACACTTCTAAATATGTATTTTATAAGAATGTGTACAGGTGGGCCTAGGAGAAGTTTTGAAAATCCAACTAAAGTTTGCCTAATAAGGGACTATTTGTCATTTGTTGCCATAGTAAACACTATGATAATCAGAAAAATGCTGAGTTTTTGCTTTCTGAGATTTTTTTGTTAAGGCAAAGATGATTCTCTTTGCTTTGGTTATTAATACCATTTTTCACATAGTAGCAACTTAATATCTGGTTCAATTTATGCATGAATGGAGCTGTGTAGCTGGAAATGCCTGTAATATATCCAAAAATTTAACAATGATGAAATGAGATCTTTACCAAGATTATCACTGGCCAAAGAACACTAAAATAATTTTCATTACAAAGAGCAGTTTTTCATTTGTGCTCATATTCAAACGATAAACAGTCAACTGTACTGATATAGATATAAACCGTTTATTTCCTTCTTTGTTTCTCTTTATTTTATGTATGTGTTTTGCCTGCATGTATATAAGTGTGCCATGAGCACACAGTACCCATGGAGCCCAGAAGAAGGCATCAGATCCACTGGAACTATAGCTATGGAAGGTTGCTAGCCCATGTATGGGTTCCAGGGGACCAAATCTGGTTCCTCTATAACAGCAACCAGTGTTCTTAACCTCTGACCCATCTCTCTACCCTGAGTGTGTTTTTTCCTTTTATGAATATTGTTCCTTCACAATGCTTCACTTTGGAGTATTAAGTTATTCTGGATTTAATGTATGCTGGTTTTGAATTCTGCTCATTATAGTTTATAACCTATGCTTACTCTGCCTATATGCAATCTAAAAATGAGTTGACATCATGCTTTTAATTATAGTAAATTAAGTTGTTTCATAATTTCTGCAGTATGATGCCTGTAATATTAATCAGACCAAATCATCACATTACATAAAGTTAATCATTAAAATGATTATCATTATTGCATGCTGTAGTGAACTATTTTTACTTCACTTAGATTCAACCACATAGTTTTCCTAAATATGGAGGTGAAAAATCCAAGCTAAGAAAGAAATATTTCTCCCCACTTTTCTAATGAGTATGTGAAGAGAAGGTAACAAAGTGACTTGCTGAACCCAATTCCTAAACAATGGAAAACTGTTGCCGCTTATTATTATATTCTCTTGAGTAACTCCTAGTGAGGGTATTGTCCACCATAAGAACTGTGATGGCCTGAGTATGGGTGTCTCCCCTGGGCTCATGTGTTAAAGCATGTGTTTATGCACCCGTGTCGTGCAACGCCGCGGAGGTCAGAAGAGGGTGTCGGATTCCCCTGGAACTGGAGTTCTCCTGGAATTGGAGTTTCAGACGGTTCTCAGCCGCCATGTGGGTGCTGGGGATCGAACCCGGGTCCTCTGTAAGAGCGGTCGGCGCTCTTAACCGCTAGGCCATCTCTCCAGTCCCTCACAATGGATTTAAAAACACTCCTTCTGCCTGGAGGTTTTATGTAAGCACATGGAGCCAAGCCGCATAGATTGGACCTTCTGAAACCATGAGTTAAGCCCCCACTCTGTTAAATTGTTTTCTTCTCTGCTTTGATCATTGTGGTAAGAAAGCTAGCCAATAAAAACCAGCCACATTGAAGAAGTAAATACGTAATATTCCACAAAGAGGGGCATTTGTATACCAGAGTCCCAGACTTCCTAATTACTGATGAGTAATTAGACTTCAAGTATAAAGAGGCACTAATACTGGCATTTCTGAATGGTTTTACCATAGAAATTGTGTTACTTTCCTTAGCAAAATACCGAGTTGGCATGTATCTAGACAACTGGTTGATCTGGTCCATTATGTCTTGATGGTAATGAATCACTGAAGAGAATCATCATTTACTTTTTGATTTTTCACCTTTCAAGATAAGATGATAGCCAGGTAGTGAATCTTTCTGCATGCCCATGTACTGGGAGAGTATTTAGTAGCTTTCACTTACTGTAGTAGTAGTTATTTTTCCTTTCATTAATTTGAATATCCTCCAGGCCTTCATAATTATTTACCATCCGTTCTATTAAATAAGAGTCTACTTGAGGTCTGTCATCTGTCATATGGCATTCCTTTGGATAGACTGAGATAGATAGCAATGCCCTCTGCTGATGTTCCTACATGTTAGGTATTGAGTGGCGTGTATTGTGACTTCCCTGGCGTATGTCTGGATATGCATTTGTTTGTAGTTATCAGCTGCTGGCTATTCACACATCACTTTTATTTATTTATTTATTTTTTAATTTTTTATTTATTTCTGTATGTGTATGAATGTACTGCCTGCATGCAAGTCTGCGCACCCGTGACGTGCAATGCCGCGGAGGTCAGAAGATGGTCTCAGATTCCCCTGGAGCTGGAGTTCTCCTGGAATTGGAGTTTCAGACGGTTCTCGGCCGCCATGTGGGTGCTGGGGATCGAACCCGGGTCCTCTGTAAGAGCAGTCGGTGCTCTTAACCGCTAGGCCATCTCTCCAGCCCCAGACACACATCACTTTTAGATATTGGAGGTGAAAATTCTAATAATCTATTCTTTCTTATTTAAGGAATTTGGGGAAGGAGTTTGTTATTTTTTATGCAAACTTAAAAACCGCTTTAGCTTTCTACTTCTATACCTCGAGATAATGTGTTCTTTGTCTCCATTATCTACTTTGTGAAATGTTACTACCATGTATTCAATTTAGCCTGTTCTTGAGGCTCAAGGGGTCTCTATTAATTCATTTATGGAATTACTTCCTAAATCCATTCTCTTGGTTGCTGTTTTTTCATGAGCTTAGAGGACCCCTCCATTTATCTGGATTAGGAAGCTTGAATCTGTTCTTCCCTGAGGACAATATCTATTCTACCAACCTCCTGACCTTTGGCTCCATCCTTTCCTGTTATACTTGGCTTCAGTGTTCAGCAACTACAATCACAGTCTTATTCTTTTCTACACTGTGTAGCAGCACAGTGTCTAACCTTGTACAAAATGAAGTGCATATAGTATTGGGTTTCATCAAAATGAGGGTATTACTTAAGTAAGCTTTGCCATGTTTTAATGTATTTTTCTTTTCTTATGGAGTACTCTTTTTATGAAGAATGTTCAGAAACTGTTAAGTTTAGAGTATTTATATATACAAAGTTACATATCCTGGGAATGCAACCTAAATCTAAATATAAAACTTATTTGTGTCTAATACTCACCTGAATTTGGCCCCCTCCGACATTGTTGAAGAGTTGTCATCTGCACTCCATACTCATGCCATAGAACATGTGTACCCAGGCACACACACACACACACACACACACACACACACACACACACTCACACAGAACAATATGGATAAAATATTATGGTTTTCTAAAGTGAAAATAAAGATTGATATTGTCCAGAGTTATTCAAAGGATGTTTTATTTAATCTCATTTGTCCTTTTTTTCCAGCTTGGAACATATCCTTATTTTGCCAATGTACATCTTATCATGACTTAAATGTCCTTTTGCCTAATATATTTAATATTTTCCAAATAAATACATATGTTCAGATATTTTCTCAGCTTCTCTTAGAATTTTCCCTTTTATTAACAGCAATTACAGAATAATTGCTATTAATTATTTATATTTAATAGCAATGTAATTACCTCCAGTAGTGTGATTCATGATTACTGCCCAGTGGTCTAATTCTACATCTCTACAGTGTCAATAGCAGGAATTTGGAATGATCTTTGGGAAAAGTCAGTGCTCACACAGTTGGATTTCTGTACATAATCTGATAGTGGTCAGGAAAGCTAATATCTATATGCATATTATCAACCTGTCCTGTTAGAAAATTATGATGTGGGGGCTGGAGAGATGGCCTAGCGGTTAAGAGCGCCGACCGCTCTTACAGAGGACCCGGGTTCGATCCCCAGCACCCACATGGCGGCCGAGAGCCGTCTGAAACTCCTATTCCAGGAGAACTCCAGTTCCAGGGGAATCCGACACCCTCTTCTGACCTCCGCAGCATTGCACGACACGGGTGCACAAACCTGCATGCACACAGTACATCCATATACATACAGAAATAAATAAAATTAATAAAAAAAAATTAAAAAAAAAAAAGAAAATTATGATGTGGAAGGATGTGTGTGTACAGGACAAAGGCCATGAGAGAACAGAGTAATAAGGTGGCCACCTGCCAGCCGGAGTGTGTCACAGAAATAAAGTAGATCTGCAGACACTTTGGCCATGGACTTTGAGCTTCTAGAATGTGCTTTATTTTAGATGGATTCCCATTGCTGTATAATGAAATTGCCTTGTCATCCTACCTTGTCTCACTAAGGGAACCAGAGTTTTCCCCATCTCTCCCCACTGGTAGTTGAGCTATAGCACAGAGATTTGCAGCAATGCCTGACAGGGGCTGAGGACAGCAAGTGTGAACTAATCCAACTAAGGCATGAATGAAGCTAGCTCTGACATGAAGCTTATAAGAAACCACTTGGATATTTTGAGCTCCCTTTTTCTTTTCCCTGTTGACAAAGAATACACAGATGGTTAAATCTCTACTGTCTTGGATTACTGGAGCAGAGACCTTGCTAAACCAACTGATGCAAAAGACCTGACTGGTGTGAGCCACATCAATGTTTTATTGTACATCAATCATTAAGTAAAAGATAAGAAACCATGATCTAAGCTGTGCATGTATTAGACTCTAATTTTTAAAAATATTTTACAAGTATGAATGCATTGGCTGCATGCATGTAAATGCACCCTTGTCATGCTATGCTCATGAAGGGCAGAAGAGGGTGTTGGATTACCTTATTAGCTGCTATGTGGGGGCTGGGAATAGACCCTAGGTCTTCTGCAAGAACAGCCAATGTTCTAAACTGCTGAGCCAAATCTCGAGCCCCAGAATCGAAATTTTTAATGATCATAACATGGATTTTAGGGCTTCAAAACTCAAAATGGTTTACAGAAATATCCCCAGGAACTAATTTTTATTTTAAAAGCTTAAAATTTTTATTTGTTGGAAGTATCTAATTTTCTTTCCAAATTTGGTTCCAAATTTACCAAATTGTATAAGAGATTATGTTTAATAACAGGTACTAGCTATTAATAGAAAGTAAAGGTAGACTTGGACAAAATAAGTTCCAAATCAACCCACAAGGAAGATGCTCAATACCTGCAGTACAGTTCTGTATTTTACCTATTCCCTCCCTAGAAAATAGTACTCTTATAAATATACATGTCAGATTGACTTATTCAACCCATAAACATTTGGCAATGTTATTCACTCAAGTGTGGTAGTATCATTAAAATTTAGCATCACTTGACATTTTTGAAACACAATAAGCTTGTTTCTATTGATGAAGTATAGGGTGCCACATTATGCAAATTTAACAAAAGGAATGCAGACAACACATTTTACATACCAATGTTATGCTTATTTTGTACTTTAGATTATTCAAGGAATAGGTTTGCCTCCCAGAATTCAAACATTGTTATTTTATAGGAAATTAAAGGAGCAGTCTAAGGTTTGACTTTGTCCCTTTTTCTTTCTTTCTTTCTTTCTTTCTTTCTTTCTTTCTTTCTTTCTTTCTTTCTTTCTTTCTCTTTCTTTCTTTCTTTCTTTCTTTTTTCTTTCTTTCTTTCTTTCTTTCTTTCTTTTCTTATTATCTTTTTGAAGACAGCAGGTCCTTGTAGCTCTAGGTAGCTTGGAACTCACTATGTAGATACACTAGGCTGGCCTGGATCACACAGAGGTCCAGCTGCCTCTGACTCCTGGGTGTAGGATTAAAGGTATTCAACATCACGCCTGGCTTGTCCTTCATTTCTGTTTTTAGCTTTGTAATAACATCATCTTTCTTTGGACATCAAAATCCCATATTGCAAAGTGCTATTGAGGAAAAACTGGAAGATATTGAAAGGAGAAGTACATTTCAAGAACGCCTACTAGCCAGGTGTATACATCTTCAATCACAGAATTCTGAAGGTAGGCAGTTCTCTGTGATATCCAGTTCAGCCTGGTCTACATAGGGAGTTCCAGGACAATTGGGGCTACAGGGGGATCCTGTCTCAAACTCCCTCCCATACTCAAGAAAAAGAATTCTAACTATGAATGAGTAGCTTTTATTTGTGACTTCTATAAACCTGGATCTCATTTAGTGAGTTGCTGCAAAAGCTCCACGTGACAATCAGATGCTTTCCCCGTTTTGCCTATGGAAAAATATCCCATAAAAGAGTGAAGGCAAATTCCAAGAGATTCAGTTCTAATTAACCTGCATCCCCATGTCTGAACAGTGAGCACATTTTCTTAGATTCATTTTCCTTTTTATTTATGTGTTTTGGTGTGCTTCTCTGTATGTGCGCTTATCAGTGTGCAGATGCCCACAGAAGCCAGAAGAGGGAATCAGATCCCTGGAGCTAGAGTTGTACATGGTTGTGAGTGCTCAGGACTGAACCCAGGTCCCCTGGAAAAGCATTAAATGCTCTAATCCACTGAGCCCTAGCTCCAGCCTTGACTGTGAGCACTGGTAGAGCCACTGATTTGTGTATTTATTACACAATATTTGGTATATCCATTGGCTTTTCTACTACTAATTTGTTAATTTAAAATTAAAAGAGAAATTGTTAAGTTATAAAAAGGCTGGGCACCCCAAACCCCCAGATAAAAAGGCACATGAGGCTTAAGTCACTCCAGGAACATGCTTTACTTCCATGTGGGACTGCCAGCGAGGGCCACCTGCAGACATGTGATGGAACAGGAGCAAGGCAGGGGCAAGATGGCGACTAGGGCCCACCTATTTATTTATTTATTTATTTATTTATTTATTTATTTATTGTTTATTTTCTATGTGTATGAATGTACTATCTGCATCCAGGTTTGTGCACCCATGTCGTGCAATGCCGCGGAGGTCAGAAGAGGGTGTCGGATTCCCCTGGAACTGGAGTTCTCCTGGAATTGGAGTTACAGATGGTTCTCAGCCACCATGTGGGTGCTGGGGATGAAACCCGGGTCCTCTGCAAGAGCAGTTGGCGCTCTTAACCGCTAGGCTATCTCTCCAGCCCCGGGCCCATTCATTTATAGCCATGGGGTGGGGCCTCAGGTACAGAGGAAGAGGTCCAGAAGCCTCTGAAAGAAGTGGGTGTCTGTGTACCCCTTGGGATTCTGGGAAGCCCAGACCTAACAGAAATAATATGTAATAAAATGCTAAGAGATTAAGTGAAAAAATTTTAAAGTAACCTACATTGAATAGCTTCATATTAATGTATAGTATAGTCTAGGATTTTCAAACTGCTTTTTATTTCTTAAATATTTGTGATTATTCTTTGAGAATTTCATACAATGTACTGTGATCATATTCAGACTCTTTCCCCTATTTTTAACTCGAGCTTACTACCCTCATGCTTTATGTCCTATTATTATTATTAGTAGTAGTAGTAGTAGTTTGTTTGTTTGTTTTGAGACAGGGTCTCCCTGTAACCCCAGTTATTTTGGAACTCATTATGTAGACCATGTTGGCTTCAATCTCAGAGATCCACCTACCTCTGCTCTTGAGTGCTGGGATTAGAAGTGTGTATCACAATGCTGGCTTTATTTTTACAGCCTATCAATTCTATTTTTTTTCTCAAATGCTCTTGGGTGTGGGTCTATCTCCTTGAACCTGGTCAACTTATCTGGCATCACATCCTTAAAGAAAAATGACTCTTCCCCTCCCACCAGCTATCAACTACCAGTAGTTCCTGAGCTAAGGCTGGGATTTCTTGCCCACCTCCCCCATTAACACTGGGTGTTTGTCTAGCTAAGTCTTATGCAGGTATGCTGTCATAAGCACTGTAGGTTCATATATGAAACTACCCTCTTATATCTGGAAAACATGATTTTCTTGTATTATTCATTACTCACCTCTGGCTCTTACAATATGTCTGTTCCTTCTACCAGGAAGATCCCTGAGCCTTGGGAGGTGATATATATANATAATACTAGATTATTATATAATATAATATATATATAATTACATATATTTATATTTAATATATATTATAATTAAATATAGTTATCTATATGAGATATCATATATTAGAAGATAGAATATAGATTATTAATATATAGTTATCATCATCAATATATATATATATATATATACATATAAAATCAGTTGTGGACTCCGTTAATTGCCATCTGCTAAAAAGAACTTTTTTCTTGTGAGGGTTGAAAAAGAGGCACTAATCTACAGGTACAGCAAAAAGTCATTCAGTGTCAGTTTAATACTATCTCATTTAGCTGAATAGTATGAGGTTCTTCCCTATGGCCTATGATGTGTCTAACCACAGGGTCTTAGCCCTGAAAACAGTGCCAGGTATGGGCTTCATCATGTGAAGTGGGACTCACGGCAAACAGAAATCAGTTGGTTATTCCCTTCACAGTCTTGCATTATTGCACCAGTGGGGACATCTTGCCAAGCCAGTCATCATTATAGCTCACAGCTTGTAAGGCAATGATTAGTGTTCTTTTCTGGTAGCATGTCTAGCTAGTAGAGATGAAGCTCTGAGGTAAGTACCAGCTTGATTTTTTCCTGTTTGTACCATTACTCATGCATGTAGGGTCTTCAACAATAGGATATTATCATTAAGTTATGAAGGGTAACAAAGAGTGATAGCAACAGCTAATATTGTTTGAGAGTAAATGAGACCCCCTAGTCAACAACTCTGGACAAGCGAATCCATTTCTGGCATTGTGTGATTCATTTGCTAGCCAATGGTGTCTGGTTAGGGGTATTGTCTCACCATCCCCCATTGTGGGGTAACTCCAATTTAAATTGTTCATGTATATATTTTAAGAAGTTTCTGCAGTAATAGGTTCCATTATAACTTTTAAATAAGATCTTTAGTGTTAGTTATCCATCCCCATACTTCTCCTACATTGTTCTCCCATTTCCTACCCCATTTAACCCTTCTTCTTCTCTCTTTCCTTTTACTCCAAAGTGTTTTATTTTATAGTCCTTCCTACCTTAGATTATGCAAAATCTTTGCCTAATAACACTGTCTCTTTATAATGTCAATACCAAAGATAGAGTATATATCTGCTGCTGTACTAGACTTATTCCAGGCAGTGTAACTTTGTCTAGTAAGTAGGGTATAAACCATCAGGGCTTTGGTTCACTCAGCTACAGTCTAATCACACAGGGGTCCCTAAAACATCATCTCTGAATCAAGAGCATCTCATCAGCTAGGAATCTGTTGGACATACAAAACCCTGGCCTGACCGAAACTTACGGAATGAGAAGAGCAGGTGGTGTTCTTGTAGCCCGTCTATGCTTCCTACATTCTTGAGGGCTACTCCCCCACTGAGTACATTCTTGTAGGCAGCCATCTTTTTCCATCTTTACTAGCTCCGGCAATATGATTTAGCACGTTATACTATACAACCTTTCCTTCCAGCCTTCCTCCCTAGAGGCCCCACCAAGGGCCCAACTGGCTTCCACGGGGGGGGGGGGGGGGGGGGGGGGCAGTCAGGAAAAGCCCTCTGCAGTGGCACATTTTCTACTTTGTGTAGAAGCAATCCCTGAAACAATGAGTGAAAGATAATAAAATAAGTAAATATTAACATTCTGTATAAATGGGAGACCTATATACCCATAAAATAATTCTAATTTGAGGGCAAAATTAATTTCTTTTTTTTTTTGGTCTTTTCGAGACAGGGTCTCCCTGTAGTCCCAGCTATCCTGGAACTCACTCTGTAGACCAGGCTGGCCTTGAACTCACAACGATCCGCCTGCCTCTGCCTCCCAAGTGCTAGGATTAAAGGCGTGCGCCACCACGCCCGGCCAGAATTAATTTCACAAGAGATGGAAAGAATGGGAGGGGGTGTTGCCAAATGAGCTGCGCTTACGTCTCTTCAAATGTTCATTTATAATGCTCATGACTATGTATGCTGTTGTAAAGAGAAGTTTCTCTAGCTTCCCTTCTCCTACCTGCTATTCTAGTCATGTACTTGCAGAAATCTGCTCACCCACCTTATTAAATATTTTCCAGTTCAGATACATACAACTGGTTAACAAAGAAAAGTATTTATTTTCATACGCTGCTTAATTAAAAAGAGAGATTACTCTGCAAAAATGAATGTGTAAAGAGACCAGACTACTAGAGCTGGGAACCTCACACAGCACTGACTATGGAACATTTAATAAATAAGATTTGAGAACAATCTATTTTGTAGTGCTGGAAATTGAACCCAGCACCTCACATGTGTTACACAAGTGTGCTACCACTGGGTTATAGCCACAAATGGCATTATTTTGTGATACCATGATCAACAACGTTTGTTGGCACAGTTCAAATTCAAGATCTCCCAGACTTAACAGTTATTAGTCGGGCATTGGTAGGCACGTCTTTTAACCCTAGCACCGGGAGGCAGAGGCAAAGTGGATCTTTTGTGAGTCAAGGCCAGCCTTGATCTACAGACGTGAGTTCCAGGTCAAACTGGGGCTACAGGGCGACCACTTGTCTCACAAAGACCAAAAACAAAAAAAAAAAAACAACAACAACAAAAAACAAAAAACAGTTAATACTTGAAACTCAGCTTTAGTTAAAAACAAAACAAAACAAAACAGAAACAAGGAGGCTGGAGAGATGGCTCAGTAGTCAAGTGGCTAAGAGCACTGGTTGCTCTTGCAGAGGACTTGAGTTTTCTTCCCAGCACCCATAAGACAGCTAGTAACCATTGTAACTCCAGTTCCAAGAGATGCAGCACCCCCATCTGACCTCCATGGGCATTGTACAACATGTGTGCATTTATATGCAGGCAGTACTCATACACATCAAATAAAAGTAATAAAAGTAAAAAAAAAAAATCCTTCATTTAAATTTATACATTATAACTATGTAGCATGTATAGTTGAATCAACAATCAAATCTTGTACAGAACAGCCAACATTTTAAGTTTTCTTTCCCTGTTCTTTTGTTTTAGATGGAGCTTGCTAAAGAAGAAAAATGTGAATTTTTGCCATTCCTGTCCCCACGGAAGGTTATAGTGAAATATGGGAAAATTGTGGCCATGCAGTTTGTTCGGACAGAGCAAGATGAAACTGGAAACTGGATTGAAGACGAGGATCAGATAGTGCGCCTGAAAGCCAATGTGGTCATCAGCGCCTTTGGTTCCATCCTGAGTGATCCAAAAGGTATGGCAGGCATTCAGGAGCTGGTGCATGTGATTTGTTGTGTGCTATTTTATTGCCTGGTAATTTCCAGCTTTCATGGAATTCTTTTGCATCATAACATTAATTTACCTTTGCTAGTAGGGACTGTAAGCAATCTTGATTTAAAAGACTTAAAAGTGGTATTGACACATATAAAGAATTATTTTAGGACAGGGCGTGGTGGCACACACCTTTAATCTCAGCACTCAGGAGGCAGAGGCAGGCAGATCTCTGTGTTAGTTCAAGGCCAGCCTGGTCTACATAGTGAGTTGGAGGCAAGCTGAGGCTACAGGGAGACCCTGTATTTGCTACTCTAGAGTAGCATTTGCTACTCTAGAGTAGCAAAATATGGTTGAGACGTTGGAACAACCAGACTTTAAGGATGAAAAGAAATTAGGGTCTGATTAAAATTAAAATGCACAACTGGTGTTTACTCCCGTCTCCCGCTCAGCCATCTCTTTGAGCATCAACGGATCACTTTCGAAGCTTGAACTCTTGTAGTCTCATTGGAATGCATAACTGGATGTGCTGAGGATAGACAGTGTTTTCTATAGGATCTCAGCCTCCTGGCTGAGTCAGTCCACTGAGCCTGACTTGTGTTATATCCTCCCATTCTAGTGTCATTGTCAAGGAAGGCTGAACTATATAGCTACCTTCCCTGAGCAAATCGTTACCTTTCAATTTACACAGCTGAAATGACAATTAACTCCTATTTTCAGAAGCTTCTGTTAAACAGAGATTCACTAAGAACAACAATAACAGAAAATTTATACCCGACACTTCCTGCCTAGGACTCCCACATGTATCCATGTGAAAGCTGCACTTGTGTCTGAAATAGGAAGAGATGTATGCATGCAAATGGGTATTTTTATGCCACAGACAAGTAAATATTCAAGAAGCCACTGGAATATTTTATCTGCAGGACATCCAACATCTTGGTATTTAGAAACATCCAGATGTTTAATGTCATCAAGATAAATGTTTTCAAATGGTGGGATGATGGCCTAAATTTGTCACTTTCTATCTAGATGTGTGTATGAAATGTAGGCACACTTGCAGTATGCTTTGTATATTCATTAACTGATTTTAGCTAGAAAAAGGAACAATGTGCAAATTATGTTCCATTATCTAAAATATACTGTTCTCTGTAAAACTGAGTAAGAAGTCTAATGAGGTTTAACTTGCAATTCTGCTGGTGATTCGCATATCAAAACTGAATGTAGCTCACCTCTCTAAATCTACATTCCACAATTGGCAGTCTCATATTAAGAAAAGGGTACCTTTTTCTAAACAAGACAGAGTAGCTGTGTCCCAGAACATAGAAAATACCATTTGTAATCTCCCTCCCAATTTTTTTTAAAACTAATGTGTTTGTTATTGTTGCTGTTGGATTCCTCGTGTGAGATAAGCTCTCACTATGTAGTCCCTGTTCTGATACAGGATCAATTCTTGTGTGTGGATATGTGTGAATGCATACATGTATGTTAAGAGTGAGAGATTTAGCTTACTATTTAATATCTTAAGTGGAAGAATAATTTGATGCATTTAATTTGTTTGTCAGAGTTACTCCAGAATTGGTGCATGTTTTTCACTGCGCCCGCCTCTGCCTCTTAGGGGACCTCATGTGGATTTCCCACTTGCAGTTAGAACAGCAGAGAAAAATAAGATGCTTGCTAGGTCTTCTTTCTCCCTCTTCATTTCAATCAAACAAACAAGCAAACAAAGCCTAGAGATAGCATTCTAAAGTCGGTTTCCCCATTATAGCAAGGCTTCTCAGGTTTTGCATAGACAACGTGTTATTTTCTATGTAATCAGGAAGCTGGGATAGCTGGGATAGCTGGAATGTGAACCAGCATTCCTGCTCTGAATCCTGTTAAACCAGTGCTCAGTGTCTGGAGCAGAAGTTCCCAGATCCCTTGTGTCTCATTCAAAGAATTGAAATAAAGGTGCACACTAATTGCAGAGAAGGAAGGAAACTTTATTCCAAAGCAAAGCTATGGTACAGATCAGAAATATGCTACAAGAGTGCAGGGGACCACTTAATAAGAAAGTACCCCAAAGCCCTGATATTATTTTGGGCTTCCATTTATGGGATTCAAGAGATGAAGTTTAGTTGATAAAAGGCTTAGTACACATGGTTCTCTGTTTTGATTAACAGGCTTAAATTATGTAAATTTTTCTCTGTTGCACATGTTCTTTCCCATAATGCATCTGATTTTAATCATATGCACACCCAATAATGCATAGGCATAAAATGGCAAATAAGGGATTGTCTCTAAAAGCTCAGTCAGAGGACAGAATTTGCCTTATTGTAAATGCACCACAAAGCAAGCCAGGCCAAATAGGCTCATTGAAGTTCTTGTATGTGTTCCAGAATGTATTTGAATGAAAATGAAGAGACACCAGAAGGGGGTCAAGAAGAGAAACTCACTCCGTTGTTTGACGTGGGGTGTATACTAAACTCCATGCAGGCCGCTAGGTGCCTTGTTAGGAAAGGCCTGGTTATGCATAGTACAGGCAGGGAAAGGTCTTAAGATGTCAAGTGCACTATTAGTTGTGTGTACCTAGTCCAAGCCAGGTAGAACCCTGGGTTGCTAGGCTATTCAGTCAGAAGCCTTTCACATGCACAAACATGTTAGATCTGTTGGAAACCAGTTTATTGGAAACAGGCTGTACTTTTGGGTAAGAAGAAAAAAGATATATATGTTCTTCTTCTACCTCAAAGTTTACCCCATACTAATGTCTAAAGGGTACATGATTTCTGTGTGATTCTTTCTCATTTTCACAGATCCGATACCTATTTTAATACCGTTGTCAACAGTTGTGTCTCAAAATCTTATTCTCTGCTTTCACTCTTCCTTTTCCCTCCTTTCCAAATTCGCTTTGCATAGACCCAGGGAGCCACATGCCAAACACAATGACATTCCTTTCATTCCTTATTCCGTTTTCTCAATTTGACAGTGTTAAATCCTTCTGTTTGAAATGCTTTTCTCTAAGTCACTTAACCTTTCATAAGGCTCGGCTCTTCATCTATCAAAACAATAACAAAAACAAGTATAATAAAACCTTCTCTCCCTACAGCTCAGCACTGTTGTCAAAAAGAAAATGAAAAGATGTGAAGGTACTTTGGAAAGGAAACTGTAACAGACTGTTATTGTTTATGTCATTCTTAGATCCAAGCTTTTTCCCTTAGCTATTTGCTTAGAAGCCTACTGCTGACCGCCTTCTTTCTTCTTGCTATGGCTTTATAGTACTTTCCAAAGTTCAGAGATTGCCCATTCTCTTATCTTATTGGATTTATTCACTCACTGAGCTGCTTGTGACATGGTAATGCAGTAATTTCCCCAAACATACACAAGACTTTTTGTGTATTGCACACTATTCACATCACATCTTCACTTCTGTATATAGTGAGCTTAAAACCTAGTTATTTGATTTCTATATTTTAGAATATTTATTTTTTTCTCATACTTATGTTCACTAAATGTGCCACAAAGTAAAGAATGCACTGAGAAAGAAGCACAGACCTAAAGAACTCTCTTCCCCTCCTATTTCCCTAGAGCAAATCCTTTCTCTTTTTTATTATTATACATAATACAAAACTCTCCCCATTCATAAAACTTAATATGTTATTCCAGATTCAAATTTGTCATTCCAGTTTAATTTTGAATAAATTAAACAGTATTACTTCATGCTATAATATTCATCTCTTAAAGCTATTTAAAATTAGTGAATTGTGTATCCAGCTTTACTTCCAAATGACCCCTTTTGAACTATTCCTCCCTGTATAATACTCATGTGTATTAATTAATGATAACCGAGAAGATTTTTGATCAATGTAATTGCCCTCAAAATTCTATGACATTGTTCCTCAAACCAGAACAACCAATTCAAAAATTCATATGGAGGCAGAAAAGAAAACCTTTAGTATCTCAAATGCCATTGAATCTATAAAGTATTTCTAAAAGCTATATAGCAATAAAGTTATATAAACAGATCAATAAATGATAAAATGGATTGAAAATATAGCTCTCAAAAGAAAAAAGGCCCTAATGAATAATAAATATTTGAAAAAAATTCAACATCCTTAACCATCAGAGAAATGCAAGTAAATGCAAGTTAAAACTACATTGAAATTCCTTCACAACCAAATCAGAATAGCTATTGTCAAGGAAACAAACATCAGATTGTGGCAAGGAAATAGAGAAAGAGTAGCCTTCATATGCTGCTGCTGGAAATGTACACTGGTGCAGTCACTGTGGAAATCAGTAGGGAAGTTTCTTAAAACACAGTACTGCCACAGGATCCAACTGTACCATTCCAGAACACAAACCAGAAAAAAAAAAATCTATGACGGCATACCATATATCCATTTGCAAATCCTTGTGCTACTCACAATAGCTAAGAAATGGAACAAGCCTAGGAGCTCAATAACAGATGAGTGGAAAAAAAATGATGCAGATACACATAATAGAGTTTTATTCAGCCATAAAGGGTAATGGAATTATGTCATTTGTAGGAAAATTGATAGAACAAGAGATTATCTTGTTAAGGAAAGTAGACTTGGAAATACAGACATCATAATTTCTCTCATATGCGAAATCTAGTTATGTGACAGAAAACTGGAAAGAGGAGTGTGAGAAGGAGGAAGAGTTTTAAAGGAAGAACAGAGGGAACAGGAGAAGGCAATAAGAAAGACAATCACATATTTTCTCTCATCTGTAGAATCTAGTTTGAACTATTTTTATACATGTCATCATGAAAGTGGAAGGGTTATTTGGAAGGAAGTAATGGGACTAGCCAGAGAGAGAGAAGAGATGAGACAGCAAAGCTGGAGAGAAAAAAGTTTAGCAGGGTAGAAATAGATACATCGATAGATAGATAGATAGATAGATAGATAGATAGATAGATAGATAGATGAAAAATCCATAATTAAACCTATCATTTTGGTATGCTAGCTAAGAAAGTAAACAGTAAATAAAGGAAAGAAAATTATATGCTGAATTCAGCAATGCAATAAATTTGCCAAAATACACATAAAGGATGTTGAGAATATTTGGCCTCAGCAATCTCTGATTAAAATGCTATTTTAAATGAACATATTTTTAGAGTGGCAATAATACCAATGTAATGTACAAAGTAGCTAAGTTTGAGAAATAGAGAAGAAATTAAATTTTAATCTAAACTTTCTTCTCCAATACATTATAGTTTTGCAAGTCTGTTATTTTCTGCATCTGACAACAGAGAACTTAACTATAGAATTTCGCACCCAATATTTATATTAAATGTTTCCTTTCTTAAAAATAAGTGTTTTGACAACTTTCAGAAATAATTACATCATTTATGAAAAAATTAGTTGGATTACAGTAAAAAATCTTTCACTACTACTAAGACTAGCAATAATTAAGAATAATTATATTAGTCACTTTTCTGTTGCTGTGATAAAACCACCATGACCAAGGGAACTTATAAAAGGAAGAGTTTATTTGAGCTTATGATTGATGGTTCCAGGGAATTAAGAGTCCATTGTGGCAGGGAAGCATGGTAGCAGGGGCTGGAGCAGAAAGCAGAGGTTCATATCTTCCAATGAGTCCAGGAACCCAAGATAGAGCAACTGGAGACTGCAAGGCTTGTTGAACTCTCTAAGCCCACCCCCAGTGATGTACTTCCTCCAGCATGGACACACCTTCTAAGGTCTCTGTGCTGGATAGCTTTAGTGTCAACTTGACACACCTGGGTTGAGGGAGCCTCAATTGGGGAATTGGCTCCATTGGATTGGCCTGTGGCCACATCTGTGGAGTATTGTCTGATTGTCAAGCAGTATGGGAGGGCCCAGCCCACAATGAGTGGTGCCACCCTGGGCCGGTTGTTGTGTACAGTATAAGAAGGCAGGCTGGGCATGAGCCAGGGGAGCAAGCCAGTGAACAGCATTCCTCCATGGCCTGTGCTTCAGCTCCTGCCTCCAGGTTCCTGCCCTGAGTTCCTGCCTTGGACTCCCTGAGTGATGAACTGTGACCCAGGAGATGTAAGCCGAATAAACCCTTTCCTCCCCAAGTTGGTGTCGGTCAGAGTGTTTTGTCACAGCAATGGAAGAGAAACTAGAACAGTCTCCCAAAACAGCGCCACCAACTGGGGACAAAGTATCTGAATACTTGAAGCCTATGGGGGAGATTCTCATTCAATCCACCACAATAATCATCCTTATTTTTCCTGTTTATAGCCAATTTCTTTGCATTTTCTTTTCTGTATCATCACAATGAATAGAAAATAGGAAGTGAAGACCATATTTTACTTGAAATATATGTGTGCTTATTTCTATATTTGAATGAAATCCTCATTCCTTTCCCACATTCAAAAGGCAAAACAGCCAATGTCAATTGTCCGGGTCATACTACTTTAGCCTTGCCTGCTCTTTCCTGTGAAATACTGAAAGTGGTTGTACGCTTTCAAAATTCTATTCCTTATAAGTATGTGAATTGAGACTGTATTGTTTAGGTGAATTATAACATAATAACCACAGGAAAATTAAGCACAAGTTAATTTTCTAACTGGCAAACAAATTTCTACTTCCCAAATATTTTCTTTCACTAGACATTTCTAAATATTGATTATATGTGGATATATAAAGTCTTCTCTCATGCCAAACACTTTGGCAATGTTTATTAATTGCATGTGTGTGTGTGTGTGTGTGTGTGTGTTTGTGTGTGTGTGTGTGTTGAGAAACAGTCTCCTAGTGTAGCCCACTTTAGTGTGGAACTTGTCATCCTCTGGCCTGTCTCCCAAATGTTGAGATTGCTTGTGTGTGCCGCCATGCCTAGCTCTAACTTTGAATAGAGCCCTTTTGTTTGCTTGAAAGAGGTCAAACTTAAGAGGCTTTTTACACATATCTCATCTTCCTTCTATTTCTGTTTGTAGCCAAAATGACAGTGGTGAAGTATATATATGTTGTGTATGAGTTTTGAATCCATAGGGAGAATCCTTTACCTTGTCCACCAAACTCCTACTTAATTTTTTTAACCGATGCACTAAAGTTGGCCTCATCCTCTCAACTTCAGAAAAATAACAAAACATGGTTTCATGGCCTTTTCAGATAACTGAAGGAGCACAGCAAGGCCCAGGCCATGAGCTCTGTACATTTTGCATGTGCCCATCTAAAACCATCTAGTCATTGTTTTGAAATGTCCACTTTAAAGAGATTCATACCTATACGTCTTTCATAACCAACAAGAACTTATCTAATAACTGTAATTTAAACCTCAAAAAGTTTTATTGTTCATTTTAATCACAATGGCACCTGACATATTAGTGTCCCCAAAATATGTAAATATATCATGCATTTTACTTGATCTAACAATTCAAGGATATTAATTTTATTAAAACTCTTCTCGGGGCTGGAGAGATAGCCTAGCGGTTGAGAGTGCCGACCGCTCTTACAGAGGACCCGGGTTCGATCGCCAGCACCCACATGGCGGCTAAGAACGGTCTGTAACTCCAGTTCCAGGAGAACTCCAGTTCCAGGGGAGTCCGAGACCCTCTTCTGACCTCCGCGGCATTGCACGACACGGGTGCACAAACCTACAAGCAGACAGTACATTCATACACATACAAAAATAAAAATTAAATTAAAAAAAAAACTCTTCTCTTTCCCTGAGAGTCAAGTTGGTTTGTTTTATTTTTATTAGAAAATGTAAAACAAGTATTTTATTCTACAGAATTTTCTTTCTTTATTTGTCATAACTTTTTGCTCTCTTTATAAGTCAACAAATATCAGAGTAAGTAGAATTTGTCTGGTGTATCACGTCAAATAGGAGTTTCAGAGTCAGGCTGCTAATCTGAAAACCCGGCTGCATCCTTTCCTAACATTTTCTTCTTATGGAGCTTCTTTGAACTTCATAGTTTTATTGAGTGAGGCAGATGAATATGATAGCAGCATGTTTGTATCATTTTAAGAACAAATGAGCTAGCCAGGCATGGTGACTCGTGAATTTAATCCCAGCACTCGGGAAGCAGAGGCAGGTGGATCTTTGAGTTCAAGGCTAGCCCAGTCTACAGAGTAAGTTCCAGGCCAGCTGGGGCCATGGGGAGACCCTGTCTCGAAAAAAAAAAAAAAAAAAAAAAAAAAAAAACCCAAAAAACAAAAAACAAATGAGTTAGTAATAGATGTAAAACATTTATGTAAATGATTATACATTGTAAGCCTTTCTTAAGAGAGGCCTATACAACAAAACATACTTTAGTTATTAAATCAGTTTTTATTTTACTTTATAGATTCTGCATTTAAAAACCAGAATGTCGTGAAGGTCTTGAAGCCTTTGTCAACCTATCTGTCTATAAATGAAACAGATGCTCTTCGATTTATGATTGTTTTTAAATAAGAAAATGTTCGATGTATTTTGTTCAGTGAAACAAAGTGCATAATTTCAATGGTATTAGAGATTTATTTTATGATCAAAGATGATATTTTCTTACAGTATTGAAGGAAAATTTCTTTATGCAAATTTTAGTTGTCATAAGTCTCCATTTTGTCTTTCAAAAAATCAGATAGAGAGTAGAACATTTTAAATCACTTGTTTTTTCCTACTAAAAACAGATGTTATTAGTTTATTTAATCTAAGGAGAATGTTCATTTTTAAGACAAAGACAGGAGAACTTTTTAAGATACCCAAGGTATGGAAAAGAAGGTAGAAAGACCAACAACTGCCCTGCTTGGGACCAGGGGTGTGGTGATGGAGCAAGCAGACCTCCAAGGAAAGCATTTCTATGCTCCATCCAAGGCCTGCAGTTCCCTTTGGCTCGGCTCAGTAGGAACTAGAGATAACAAGCACAAACCCCAGATCTTCCTGAATCTTTAATATGACCTTAGGAAGCAACTCCCTTGATAGCATTAATTGCAACTACTTGCATAAGGGAGTGTTTTGCTGGGGGGAGGGGAGGAAGGAGAAAGCTTTTAAAAGCACTCATCAGTCTCTCTATTAGAAGGCTCTCAGAAAAGCCAAGCTGTCTATCTGTGGATACCATCTTAGGAAACCTGGATTCCTTTTATCTATATAATAATAATAATAATAATAATAATAATAATGCATAGGACATAGGTTAACTGGTCTTGTTCTAAGTCAAACTAGAAATGACCATTCAGGCAAGAAATGGTATTCTTGAAGTCCTGGCAATATTGAGATATTGAGATGGGAATTTTTCAAATATGTCCAATTACACTTAATTATACACATGCTGAGAAAAATCCTATAACAATATTTTCATGTGAGCAGAACATGAGTCAAGTACCCAAATATATATATATATATATATATATATATATATGTATATATATTTATATACATATATATGTATATATATGTATGTACATATACATACATATATATATGTATGTATATATATACATATATATGTATGTATATATATGTATATATATATATACATACATATATATATTGAGACAAGGTCTCCCGTATGTATCCCCAGCTAGCTTGGTATTCACTGTATAAACCAGGCTGGCCTTGAGTGCTGGGATTAAAGGTGTATGCCACCACACTGGCCCAACAACAATTTTTACTTGTGCTTTGAAAGACCTGAAATCAGTATGATTGAATTGCTTTATACCTTATTAAAATGTGACTTATTTGTTAATTCACCCATGGAATTAGAGCAATAAGGCATTTTAATAGCACCACACTTGTTTTTGTTTGTTTGTTTGTTTGTTTGTTTTAGTAGTTATCATATTTTATGCTCCAAACAATAACATACTTTTCAGAAACTGGCACTTAAGGAAAATTTTCATTGAATAACTCTGTAATCGTTTTGACCTTCATTTGACTGAATTCCTCTTCTTTGCAAAAAGAAAAAGAGGAGCAGAAAGGTGGAGTAGCAACTCCAGAATCAGTTAAATTTTCTCTTTTGCATGCATTTTAGAAAATATTGCAATATTTTTTCAGAGAACATGTTAAAGAGAACTGAATTTTATTGCTGGGTAGAAGAGCTTTATGACCTATGGCAAAACATTATCAGCGAAGATTTACTAATGATTATTTAGGTAAGGGTAGATGTGAGAGGATTAAACAGTAAAGTCATCAGTCCATTATAACATGCTGGCTATATTGTGATATAATCACTTCCCTTTGAGTTTTCCTGATTTGTAGTTTCAGAAGTGATCTTCTATGCTGGTTCCCCCATTTCAGGTACTGGTTTGCTTAGTAAGCTCAGCTCTGTGCTGGGTGCTAGGGACACTGTGAGGACAACACAAAGCCACCCCATACCTCTGGGAAACAGCAATTTATAGGGGGAGACCTCAGTTAGAATGGATGCTTCCAGAAAGAGTTTAGAATTCCAGGGAATTAGAGTGTAAGAGTTCAGGAAAGCTTCTTCCATGAAGTAGGTTGGAAGTTGAAGTCTGAGCAATGTGTGGGAGTTTCCAGGTGGAGTGGGGGTGGAAGGGAGGGGAGCCTCAGGAAGATTATGCAATTTGCTTAACACCACACTGTGAGATTAAGTAGTCATTTTACAGTCATTTTAAAAAGCTGTTAAAAAGTCTGTCTTTAGAAAGTTGTCATTGCACTACTTATGTGTGTTCTCATAAACGTAGGTATGAATTTTCCACTTTTATTCCTACAGCACAACTTTTTTTCTTTTATGATTTCTACATTCTTTCTCCTCACAATGCACACTTATTGATATCTAAGCTGGAAGCTAGGAATTCAGAAATAAATAAAGGAGATCTTTTGCTCTTAAACCTAATGGTAGAAGCAGAAATTGTCAGACACTGGTTGTCGTCTAATACACTCATCACATTTGGAGTAGAGCTTTCTGTTACATGGAACATCACATTCAAAAGCATGGACTGATGTGATAGCTTCATGTGGTCAGGCAAAGGGAGAAACACAGCTAGCTACAACAGATGGTGTGGTTATGTAAGGATGGGAAGTGGGCAGCGGATAAGATGACAGGCAAGTTGGCTACAGATTTGTGTTGACTCGCAGGATTGCATGCCAAACTAAGTTTTTTGAACTATAACTTTAGATAACCAAGTGATGAAGGGAGAGATCCCTGCCTTAAGTGAGACAGGTGGAGCTGCCAGATATTAGTTCTGCCATCTCTTTAACTGTATTTTGACCAATTTGCAATAGTCTTCAAATATGTAGGAATTAGAGACCAAGAGATAACCACCAAAAATTATCCTATATGACACAGGGAAGTATATTTTCTGTACGGAAGTCAGATCAGGTTATTCACAGGGTGTGACCCAACAAGAGGGAAGCTGCCTCAGTAACACACAGGGCTCAATGGCAGCTCCCAAGCCACATGCATGGAAAAGTCCGCTTGCCATTCACACCTCGTTTCCTTCATTTTCACTACCCAGAATCACTGATTCATTTTCTGTTAAATAAAGAGGACAGTCCAAATAGTTGGTGTGCTGGACAGTTTTAGTGTCAACTTGACACACCTGGGTTGAGGAAGCCGCAACTGGGGAATTGGCTCCATTGGACTGGCCTGTGGCCATGTCTCTGGAGTATTGTCTTGATTGTTGAGCAATGTGGGAGGGCCCAGCCCACTATGGGTGGTGCCACCTTGGGCAGGTTGTTGTGTAGTGTATAAGAGGCCAAGGGAGCAAGCCAGTGAACAACACTCCTTTCTCCATGGCCTGTGCTTCAGCTCCTTCCTCCAGGTTCCTGCCCTGAGTTCCTACCTTGGGCTCCCTAAGTGATAACTGTGACCAGGGAGATGTAAGCTGAATAAACCCTTTCCTCCCCAAGTTGGTGTCGGTCAGAATGTTTTGTCACAGCAATGGAAGACAAACTAGGACAGATGGCAAGTGTTAGGTCAGTGATTACTTGTCCACCGAGAAAGAAATACCAGGAACGTGCTACCCAGTGGCAGTCTTGTTGAGAAAAGATGACTGAGGATTAAGAGAGAATGGCATCCTTGAAGCCAAGTAAAAGGACTTTTCCAGAGGTTTTGGAAGCTAAGACAGACAAAGTAAGAACACAGTGGAAAATTTAGAATCAAGATAGACTTCTTCAAGATATCAGAATTTATTATTTTCTCAATAAAGAGGTTAGAGTTGAGGTACCTAAGGTGGGATCAAATCAGATGATCACAATACTGATGGGACATTTCAAGTGTAGAAAGTGGCATCATGCTGAGGGTACTGGTGATGCTTCACATCTGGATTCTTAAGTCCATCCAACAGCTAAAAACAGAGAAGGGGGCTAGGAAAACAGAATGATCAAAACAGGCGTTGGGAGCTTCGACAATTATTCCAGATGATTTTCCTGTCATTTATTTGAGGTAAGTTCACACTATGTAGTCCATGGATGAAGGGCCTCCAATTTTCTTTGTGTGTGTGTGTGTGTGTGTGTGTGAGTGTGTGTGTGTGTGTGTTTGTGCAAGTATATATATATATATATATATGGATGAGTTGCATATCTGTGTATGTGTCTGGAGGCCATAGGAGAGACCATCTCTGGTGTTGGTCCTCAGATGCTATCCAGCATTGAGACAGGCTCTCTCAATTGTGCGGAGCTCATCAAGTAGACTAGGCTGGCTCAGTGCACCCTCAGGGATCCACCCACTTCACCTCCCTAGTGCTGGGATATGAGGACTCACCACATTTTTGTTTTGGCTTCTGAGGATCTCACTTTATATATTCATGCTTGAAGTCAAGCACTCTGTCCCCTGAGCCGGGCCTCCTTTGCCTATATTTGCATGGCCGTACGGTATTGCTTAGAACAGAGGTTATTCACTGAATGAGATAATGAATGAAAGTTGTTAGGGGAAATTTCTTTTGAAAGTATGATAAATGAGAGTACATAGTATTTATTCTGGAATTCTACCAGTGTATCCCTTACCATACTATGAAGGTTTTATTTACCGATGACAAATATCTTGAGCTCAAGACATCAAGTACAGTTCAATTCCATGGTGCACGTGGTTCCTCACACTACCATGTCACTTTATCTCTGTACACACTATATGGCTGGCTCAGTAATGAGTATAAACCTTTTACAGTTTATTCTGTGCCTTGTTTTGCTTTTAATTATATTTTGAGTAAGAAATGGTCTCAGGATCCTAATAGTAAAACTGTATTTTCTTAAAATGTGCTCTTTTTATCAGAAAGATTTCTTTTCTAGCTAAATATATTATCTTTCTGTTACAAAATATTCTGCACAGAGGGAAGATGGAATGGTAGAATTGCATGCAATACCGGCATTTCTGCAGAGTAACCATTGAACATAATGGAATCCTTGCACAGTTTTCCTTTCGAATTATTTTAAAGGGTAGAAGTGATGAGGAGGGAGGTCAAACTGATAACAGTGTTGAAAGTGATTTGGAATCAACGTCACATCACTTACAACCGCCATAGACATTTGTCTGAAGCACAACATGATATTTCTGTAATTATTTTACTTCCCTTTAATAACTGCATAGAAATAGGTTTGTCTCCCCAGTGAACAGCTCTGTTCAGAGCCTTTCCTTATCTTTATTTTCCAGGTTTCACTGGTGCTTGATATCATATGCATTCTTATGGGCAGACAGTGGATAAATCAAATCAAAGTAGTTTTCCATCAATTCAAAGATTACATACAAGAAGGAGAGCAGCAGCATGTAACAAGTTTTGTTGGGGAAAAGAAAGCAGAAAATGGAAAAGTAATGTAATTGTTTCAGAAAATGGGAATCATGAAACATAGCTAACAGTACTCAACATACAGTGAGTGTAACAGATGCCTTGAACTTTATTGACCAGTCTATATATATATATTTAAAATACTGCTTACCTACCATAAGGGTTATTTTTGAAATATTAAATTATTTTTATTTCACCTCTTTGAAAAAAATTAAAATGCTCATTACTATTTTCCTCATTTTTCTCTCTCTAAGTCTCCTTGAACAACATATCTAGCAATGGGGAATGAGGATGCCTGTAGAACAGAAAAAGGGGGGCCCAGGCACTGGCACACAGGAAGAATTTAGAGATTCCATCGTTCTCTAACAGAGAAGGGCTGTGTGGAGCATGTTTGGCATGAGCAAGGACACACCAGCATTTCTTTCTGTGGGTCAAGCAGTGGATGGCTCCCATGAAGCAAGGCGTGCCTCACTCATAGCTGGATGCTACCTTTGAATTCTTATATATACATGTTTCGACCAGAAAATCCAGAGAGGTCAGGAAAAGGCTCTTCTTAAACCCAGTACTTTTCTGAAAATATGCTAAGTTATTGCAATAGATAAAATCAAGATGTTATACTCAAATTGCAAATAGACTATATGCTGGCATTATTAACAGTACAAATTTTACTAATTACTTTAGACTTATGTTCTTTGTTCAGTGACTAATAATGTGTTTCTATAAAATATGTTGGGTTTAATTTAGACATTGATCTGCATACATTTTACTGTTTAATTGGAAAATAATGTTTAATTATATTTAATATCTACCAACACTTATAGAAGCTGCTCAAGACAAATGTAAAACATTCTCATTGCTGAGGAGAACCTAACTTAACTACCATATCCATTCAGGGGTCTTACTTAAACTCTGCAAGGATTATTGTTATCCATACCATCTCTTTTTTTTCCATAACAGTCACATTTAGAATATTTTATTATTATATAAAGTTTTTAGAATTTTTTAAAAGGATTTTACTTACATGACCTTTTTTCCAATGTAAATATGTAACAGTATCAAGCACAAGGTAGTATTTGTTTGGTAAATATCTAGCATTTTCTAAGGCCTCTGTAAAAATGTTGCCACTTTTCTTGGTTTATCATGGTCAAGTATTTTCCCCTTATATTTGCATGTTGCTGCCAAGTTGAAGTTCTATATCATCACTATCATCATAATGTCATACTTTAGAATCTTAAGTATTTTCTCATCTGGTGGTGATACCATAACCAAACACTTCAATTTATCTTTGATGTCTTTCTAATATTCCCTCCTGAATTCTTGTGGGGTCTAACTCCCTATCTTTTCATTATGTATTTAATAATTACACAACATTCTGTTAGTGTGTTCAAGTCACACAAATGAGAATATGCTGTCTCTGTGTACAGGGACATGAACAGTGCTATTTGGCGGAAAGCAGATAAACTGGTGGTTACCTGATACACAGGGTAGAGAAACAGCTTCCTACTGCAAGATCCATAGAAGGGGATTCAGAGGCAGTGGCATGTGGGGTGGCTGTAAGAACTGGGTAGGAAATGAGAGAACAGAGACAGGGAAGGCAGACTGTAGTGGCAGGACTCAGATACACAACTGCATGAACTAGTTAGTGCCGTTGACTGGATCATGATGTTTGTCATGAGAAGAAGTAGTTGTGGTATGGAAAAGCATATGATTGCAAATTCATACAGTGTTTTCCAATATTAGGCTTAGCTATCTGGGTTTATTCCAGATTTGGTGGATACCAGCTACCTAAAAAGGCGGGGTAATTAATCATGATCTCTTCACACACATGAGGAATACGGAATTTACTATTCCTCCTTATGGACCTGTCTCTGCTCTTCTGCTTCAGTCTGTTACCGCACGCAGTCTTAATCATATTCGCAATACAACTGCAAAGCAATTTGCTTATATTTTAATCCAGAGCCCTTTGCACCATTTCTACATTAGTAATTCTAGTCACTAAATGACTGGATTCATAAATGAAAAAAAGGTACCTATATGTTTGGTTGAAAAGAATGCAATATTTTGCTGCATCATTTCAAATGAACGTTCCACATAAAATTCAAAGTGAAGGAAAAAAACAAGTGTAAATGATGCTTCTATGACAAGCCCCGTGAAGCACCACAAGTCAGCACTCTTGCCGCTTCCACCATCTTGCCTCTGTCATGTGCCACCTGATTTCATTTGTGTAGAGAAAATTCTGTCATTTCAATCCATATTCCAAACCTGACCATGGCTTCCTTCTTTGGAGGATCCAGTACTTCTGACAGGAGCACTGGTCTTGAACCTGTGTTAACCCTAAGTGCTCTCTCTTCCTCTGCTCCTTTTCCCACACCGGCATACAGTCTCCTGTTGAGCGCTCAAGGCCTGGTGCTTGAACCTATTGAATCTGTTTTCTCTTCCTAGAATGACCTGCTTTGGGGAAGTCTTCATTTGATTAGCTCATTCTTACCCTCCGTGTTCCAGACCTGAGTTCGTTTTCTTCAAGAAGGTTCTCCCTGACCCTCCATCCGTCCTATAACCTACAGCACTCACTTCTCCTCTACCCAATCCTTGGATAAGTCTTTTTAATGTTGTAACATAGCCTTTCTTTCCACGATATGGTTCATTATTTGCTTTTATTTTTTCCATTTCCTGTCCCAGAAGGACAGGTCTTTTATTTTTTGCTTATTATGATGCCTATATCAATATCTAGATTAAAGATTAGACAAATATTTGCTAATTGAATAAATGAACCCAAGCCAATTCCTTAATTCTTTCCTGTATAGTCATCATTAAAACTGTAGAAAGAACAGCCCACATTTACCACCTTTATGGCTTTTTTGTTATGCTCCTTATCCTTAATACCATGCACTGTACCTTTTGCACATATTGTTTTTACTGCCTATTGAACTCCAGATGACACAGCTAGTGACCTACCCGCTGATTATTTCTTCGGTACTAGATATTTCCGAAAGCTAACTTTTTGCTTGGCTTGTGAGACTCAGAAATATTTTGATTCTCATGTAACTCAAATGAGTCTTTCTGAGCTTAAGTTTGGGCTATTCTTGACACTACTTTAAAAAATACACGGTTGACTTTGTTTTCCCCTGTACTGCATTCTGTCTTTCAAAGCTTTACACAATCTTATGGCTATATCTAATACCCCAAAGACTTCATGTGCACCACTGAGCACCCCTTGATATCTCTAGTCTATGTGTCTATAGCTGATTTGTGGTTCGGTTTCAAATCCTAAGTGTGTGACCTGTGTAACTTATCTGGCTAACTATAATACTGAGCTCACAGCTATTCTGGCAGGGCTCTAGAGAGAGATAATAGATGCTGGCCAGCTCAGAACCAGCCACGGGCTCATGAAAGCACTCAATAATAGTTTCCCGTATTATCATTATGAACGCTGTTGAGTACAGCTTTTGCCAATACCAAAAATCTATCCGGACTGCATGAGAACTCGGCTGATTCGCCGTATAAGGAAACTATATGTTGAATTCTGCATTTACTTGTGTACTGGAATTGTTTAAACACAACTCTACTGTATGTTTTAAGGTTGCATTGATGTGTGCCTACTGACGATTGACAAGGGGAAAAAAGCTGTAAGATGGATATCAAAAATAACATTAATGAGCTGCTAAAGCTAAAATTACAGGAACTTATGAAATTGGTTAAACATAAAAACCATTAAACTGTTTACTGAAGCTTCACAGATATACTGAAGCTAATGAGCATTTCTGCTATTTAAATAAGCCCAAATTGAACACACATTACATGGATACATAATTAGTCATGGCAGTCAAACACACACAGACTTAACTTTTAAAGCTCTATTTAGGAAATCTTTTCCATTTGATTTATTTTGTTAATTAAAATATTTTCTTCAGTATTCACTTATATTTTAATAATATTGTTTTCACAAGCAGTATAATCTACTCTTGGCTTTCTTCATGTTTTTGTTTATGCTTTAAATGCAGCAAGTATGGATTTTATTTTAGAGATTTTTCTTAACCCCGTTCTATAATTGTTTATATCACTTGGTGGCAACATTCAGTGTTTTAAATTTCTCCCTCACTGGGAATTGCATGGAAAATATCTCAGTAGCCTATTTTTTTCACTGTCTCATAATTATCAGGAAGTATTAAGCACCCAAATATGCATAGAATTATGATGATTATGGTCCAAATCTGATTAAAGGATGATCTATTCCTTCAAGGAGTTTGTGATGTTAAGTAGATGGTAACATTGAATATAAATAAGCAAATCAAAGTGCAGCATTTGGGAATCCAACAGAGAACCTGAAAACAATCCCCACATATTTACTTCAAGAGCACTGACCTCCTTGAGGAGATCTTTTCCAGAGAAAATGAAATCAAATCTTCAAGGATTTCAGAGTCTTAAATAGATGGAATTATTGCAGAGAAATAAGCAAATCAAGGTGAAGTGCTTGCACGGTTTTAATTCTGAATTGATTATTTGGTCAGTTTAGGAAATGGAAATGAAACTCCCAGTAGAACACAATACAGCAAAGCTGTTGCTAAAGGCTACTATTGACATCCATCCTTTCAATTTAACTTGGGGAGCCTGTTTATCTTGAACATGGATGTAGGAGAAATTAAAATCCTTACTTTTACATTGCCTGAATTTTACAAATACAACTACATTGAAAACATTCAAAACAGATGACTATGGAAGACAAGCAGTTAAATCAACCCAAAGAAAGTGCCATGTGCCTATTCTTTCCTAGACTATATGTTTGTCATCCTAGAAACTTTTTTTAAAATAGAAATGTTTGGATTGCCTCTGCACCATGAGAAGTCTCTTTCGTTGTAGAAATAAGACCTGCTATAAAGTTGATCAAGATATAATAATATGTGATGTGAAACTATAAGCCAACCAAAAAAACCATATTGGCATTTATTAGGTTCTTCTTTTGTGGTAGTGATTTTGCTAGATTCAGGAACTCAAGGAGTAATGGAGACAAAACAATAATGTAAATAAAATCACATAACACCGGGTTTAACAGAAAGGGAAAGAAAGCAATCCAGTGAAATTATGACCTAGAGTCTACATCTGCTGGTCAAGACTGGTGCTACTTCCTCTCAGTAATCCACCTGTTCTTTATATTACTCTCTGGTCTCCAGTGGTGAAGGGTCCACGGACAGCTTTTAACCCATTCGTTTTTGCTATATCTTGCCCCCAAACCAGGGGGCATAACAAGGAAAGCTTTGGAGTCAGAAATAATTCAGTTCGAACACTGTCTCTTCCATCTCTTAGCTGTATGGAGGATGGCAATATCTGCCCTCCAAGGTTGGTTTGTGATTGAAATTAAATAATAAATGGAAATATCCAGTATTATGCCTGCCAACTGCAAAGAATCTGTGAGTGCTGATTTCTTCTCTTAACAGTGAGTAAGGGCAACATGAGGGAATGTCAAAGCAAGTAGAAAAGAAGCTAATCAGATGGGTTAACAGAACTGAGTATGAACGTGAAGTGAGAATGTTAGGAACAAAAGATTCAAAGGCTATGCCAACATGTTTAAGCTCTAGTTTTGAAAGCACCTTGAAAAGGGAGATAGGAACAAACAGTGCAATGGAGAGTAAATAAAAAACATCTTGGGGACAAGTGGAACAGCAGAGTGGTGTGGAGTGAACCAGAGTGATGTGGTGGGAACCATGCCAAAGGCCTTTCAGGACAAGGACATGTTCATCTTTGAGTGCTGACAAGAAATCAAAGCAAGCAGTGCCACAGCTAGCAAGAAGTAAACAAGACATCTGTTCTCGCATAACCCTGAGATGTTGTTCTATGGGTTCCTCATGCAGCTTACCTTGCACTTGGCCCTAAAGGGAGGTGATCAGTGGAAGTCACATGATTGGCAACTTGGGATGAATTAATCATCATGATGAAACTCCTAAGAAGAAGGATACTTTCAAAATGGAAGACATTATAGATGCATGTGACTGTTTATAGGCGATATCTACCATAGAGATAGATTTCGCCCGTGTGTGTGTGTGTGTGTGTGTGTGTGTTTGTGTTTTTGTGTGTGTGTTTGTGTGTGTGTTTGTGTGTGTTTGTGTGTGTTTGTGTGTGTGTTTGTGTGTGTGTTTGCGTGTGTGTGTTTGTGTGTGTGTGTGTGTGTGTGTGTGTGTGTGTATTTTCCAATGATATAACAGGAAGAAAAGATGGACTGGGGAGCAAAGTCTCTCTCAGAGAAGAGAAGAGGATGTCGAGATCCATGGGAAGTCACAGGCTCCTAATAAGAGGAAGAGTGTTTAAATAGTAATAAAAAGGATGGCGTGGAGCCGGGCGTGGTGGCGCACGCCTTTAATCCTAGCACTCGGGAGGCAGAGGCAGGCGGATCTTTGTGAGTTCAAGGCCAGCCTGGTCTACAGAGTGAGTTCCAGAACAGCTGGGACTACAGGGAGACCCTGTCTCGAAAAGACAAGAAACAAAAAACAAACAAACAAACAAAAAGATGGCGTGGTAGTGCATGCCTTTAATCCCAGCACTCAGGAGGCAGAGGCAGAGGCAGAGGGATCTTTGTGAGTTCAAAGCCAGCCTAGTCTACAGAGTGAGTTCCAGGCCAGCTGGGACTACAGGGAGACCCTGTCTCAAAAAGACCAAAAAAAAAAGGAAGAGACCTAGGCTATTGCTTTGTAGTTTGAGTGGAAGAAAGAAAAGACAGGTCCCATGTAATGGCTTCAATGTGTTCTAGGGACAGGAGAATTTCCCAGTAATAATCTCTAATAGGCAATGATAAGCCCCAAATAAAAGTAAGAGATCAAAGTGGAGTCATTTTTTTAAGATCAAGTTCAAGATGGATGATTGAAATTTCTTATGGAGAACGTATAGTGGACTGAATCTTTGAGGGCTGGAAAGAAGAAAATTTAGAGGTAGAAAATACTGAGAGCCCAAGGGACCATTCAAAAATGGGGAGAGTGCAAACAGAAGAACATCCTGTCTGTGTCCGTGTAGGAAGAAAAGGGATCAAAAGTAATTCAGTACAATGGCTGGCTGCTACCGGAAGGTGAAAAGGAGAACAGGGCCATGGAATTTGTGGACCATAAGGAAAGTATTTTAATTGGATGGACGGACTGGAAGGCACCACTGGGTGATGAGAAAAGTAGGCAGTGAATGTGTTACTCTACCACGCTGAAGAAAAAAGAAGATATAAAAATATGACTGTGAGGAAAGAGGAACAAAGTTTTTGAAAATAGAAGAGGAAAAGGGAAAGTGAGAAATACTGTATAGTAGAGAGAAGAAGAAGTAACATTCCAAATGCCAGAAGAGTGGAAAGTGCAGTCAAAGTGACCTTCTCAGGGTATTAGAGAAGGAAGACAGACGGCCATTTCTCTGGTGGCATTGGGTTTGGGGAGTGCACCCTGATTATCACACAGGGAGACATGGGAGACTGGGGGCGCAGAGTATGCCATTTAACTTGACATTCCCGGTTGAAGTTGTTTTTTGATTTCATTCTTTTCTTACTCCAAGTTATTTGAGTATTTGCATAGAACTCTTCTGTCCTGGCCCTGTAGTTAGAATTATTTGATGTACCTGAGACTTGGCTTTCTACTCAGAATTACTGGAATTACTGCCTCAGCTTCTTTCTTCTCTCAAGCTTTGGTTGGTCCTACTGGGTCATTGTTGGTATAAAATTAAACAACATTTATGAAGACGGGTTTATCTATCTTTTCAATATAGTATTCTATTATAAATATTGAAAGATTTTTTGTCTATTTCTTTGTACCATGGCAAAGTCTTCAAATACTAATTCTTTTTCATTGTAATTTCTGTGCTATTGTTTATGGAGAATTAATTTATAGTTATGTACTAAAATACAGTGCCTTCAACATCTTTTTATAAATACTTGGAAATATACTTGTCATCTGCTTGCGGGTGCCTCTTCTACATATATGACAGCACAGCTACATCAGTTTAATTGACCTTGGCAATCTGCATCTGCTGGTGATGTGTCCCCAAGGGACAGCTTCTGCAATTTGAAGCTGTGGCTTATTGAAGAAGTTGTGTGTCACAATACAATTAAGTCTATATATATAAAAAAAAATCATTTCATGTATAGCATGAAATTGACTAAAAGTTCCTGTTTCAAAACCATTTCTTGTTATAAAGCTACCTTGGAGTGCCTTTGTTTTTTAAATAAGCTCATTTGAACACAGTAGTAATTAAAGCAGAAAATTAACATAAATCTTGAATGTTTGGTATGAATTAAGGATGTTTTTGTTCTAAAATTCCAGGCACTATATCATTTAGCATATTTCCCTCTCATTTACAGAATAATATGGACTGTGAATAAGCCTGTTTGGGGACTCTTTTTAAAGTTATTTTTCTATTCAACTATGAAACTGCTGGGACACACGCCTGTCTCCATCAAGATACAATACCATGAAAATCTATGGGAAAATCACATGATCATAACAGAAAATGTCTAGTCCCCTTCATTTTCTAAACAAGAAAAAATATAATCCTTTATTAATATTCATTTAACACTTCATAGGAAATGGCAAGCAGTTATTTGGTTTGCAAATGTAAATATACATTTTTCATCCACTTGGGCCTCTGTTCCCTCCAAGCTGCAAGAAGGCAGTAGAGGACATCTGCTTCTGAGGTATATTTACATTGAATTCCAACTTTAATGTCTCAACAGAGAAGTAAGAGATTTAGGAGGAATCTGTATAGAAGTACAGCATCAGTGATGCAGAAAACGGGCATCTTCTCATGACAGGCAGCTAGATAAATGGATTCCTCCCTGTGTTATAAGCAAAATACACATAGGTTTTCCTAACTGAATTCATAATCAGAATATTTGATAAAATACTACAGCATTTACCAAATACAGTAAAAAAGGGGTTTGGAGCGATGGCTCAGTAATTAAAGGCACTGGCAGCTCTTGCACAGGACCTGAGTTCAAGTCCCAGCATTCAGTGGTGGCTAACGACCATCTGTAAATCCAGTTCCAGGTGAATCCAACACCGTCTTCTGACCTCTGTGGGCATTGTACAACACAGGTACGCCTACACTCATGCAATACACTTATACACAAAAAATAAAAATAGTAAATAAAATAAAACTATTAGTAATATAGTAAGAATAATGGCTCTATTTTAAAAGTCATTGAAGTTAATAAAGACAAGGCTGGACAGATGGCTCATTTGATAAAGTGCCTGCTGCCAAAGGCTGAACACCTGAACTCAGATCCACAGAACCAAATAAAGGACTGAGCACTGTGCTGTGTGCCTGAAACTCCAGTGCTGATTGTCCTGAGAAAGAAATGCTGATGCTTCTTGGCTAGCCACTCTAATCAAATCAGTGAGAACCTTTGTGTCAAAAATAAAGGTGGAGTTTTATCGAGGGGCATGAACTTCTGCCCTCCACACATAAAATATAAACAAACTCCCACAGTTTGAAGTACATCACACACACACACACACACACACACACACACACACGAAACTAAGAAAGGTTATTATTTGAGCCATATGTAGAGTCTATGAAGTTTTAATGAACTTTTGAATAATATATAAATATCACATATGTTTAAACAGAGTCTACTGTATCAACAGGAAAATTATTCTAGTTTTTTGTGATCTGAGATGCTATAGTGCTTATTCTTAGCAAAGCTGCTCAGTGCCACTGGAAGAAAGCATTTTTGACTGATTGTTTATATTTGCATATTTTGTCTGTCTTCTACTTGTTCAATGATCTTCATGTAGATACTAACAAGTCCAGCATTAAATATTGAAATTGATGCAAATGATCTCTAATTTGATTGATAGTCATAATATCAAAGCTTGCTGTGTGACCTTTCATTTATTTAAACTTTCTAGACTGAATTAGATACATACTAAACTTGAAGGCCTCCAGAAGAGCAGGAGGCAACTCCATGAGTAATTTCTGAAAGAAAGCTAGGATCGTTTTTTAATTTGAAAGATAAGTACTTTGAGTTTATAATATAGAATCATAGAATTGTTTGATATTTTAATGAGGCTAGCTGGATTTTATAAAAGACAAAATAATTAAAATCAGTAGTTATTCATGTTAGGCCTGAGCTTTCAACTGCTCAAGTGAACAATATCCTGAAGAAAAAGCTTATTATGAAAAGTGTGTGTACATGAATTTGTGGGGATATTCATTCACAGATATGTGTGTAATACTTTCCAGAATTTTCAAGTAGATACACATTTGGTGAGGCCAAAACATTATTTAATATAAGTGTTTCCCTTTATGAAAATAACTATTTTAGGGTTTGGAGATACATCTTAGTGGTAGGGCACTTGCCTAGCATGCACAAGATCCTAGGTTCAATCCTCAATAACAACAACAAAAAAAAAATTACAAAAAAGAAAAGAAACATTTACAGATTTTGTGTTAGCCATGAGACCTCAAAAAAGGCCCAGAACTGAGGGGTCCTTACTTTAAACTTCAATGGCTTTGTTTCTAGTTTCTGTTCTAGTTTCCTTTCAACTGCTGTGACAAAACACTCTGGCCAATTCCAACTTGGGGAGGAAAGGGTTTATTTGGCTCATATCTCTTGGGTCACAGTTCATCACTGAGGAGCCCACCATAGGAACTCAGGGCAGGAACCTGGAGGCAGGAGCTGAAGCACAGGCCATGGAGGAATGCTGCTTCTGGCTTTCTATCCTGGCCCATACCCAGCCTGCTTTCTTATACTGTACATAACAACCTGCGCAGGGGTGGCACCACCCATAGTGGGCTGGCCCCTCCCACCTAACTCAACAATCAAGACAATACTCCACAGGCCGGTCTAATGCAGCCAATTCTCCAGTTGAGGCTCCCTCAACCCAGGTGTGTCAAGTTGACAGTAAAGCTACCCAGCACAATTACATATGACTTTAATAGATGTTATAGGAAATTAACTAAATACATTATCCCTGCTTTGCCCAAGCTTAGAGTGAAATCTGTACTTTACATCTAGGGATTTTGACTGTTCAAAATGAGAAATATATAAAAATTATCTGATCTAATGAAATAATTTTGAATTCTCTGCCATTTAAAAAAATTTCAGGTCTCTGTTTGGGCCAAAATTATATCAATATTTTAGACAAACAAGATCACTACTCATAGAGGCAAATTATTTAGGACTATTTGCCTATGTTTATAAAACTTGTTACATGTGCCACTCAAAGATGATGTATTAAAATAGGTTGAATTGATGAGCCACATTTGCTATTGACTTTCTTGCAACTCATGTAACTGTCAACAGATGGTAGTGATGATCTGTTATGCAATGGGGAACAATAATAAAGGTCTCTTTTCATGTGACCTTTAAAGACATTAGAAAAATCTCAAAATGCCATTCTGCATTGAAAATAATTACATGAATATTTAATTTTACTCTTGATGAAAGATGAAATATCATAAAAATACAAATAGCAGAAGATTTTAAAATAGCAGCCTGTCTATGATAGCCCTGATTCATGTGCTCCTTCATTCACACATCCTTCAAGCCAGCCCAGTGTCTCCTAACGCCCAAGTTCTCTATGAGGCGCTGTAGTACAGGAGCAGTCTGCACACACACACACTTCTGATCTGTAGGAAGTATACAATTATTACTTGTCCAAGAATAGCTATCTATTTCTACTTGTTTGAGTAGAAAGCTACAAATAAATAACAAGGCTCTTTTAAATTTTTTTGAGAATTTCATAAATGATCTCACTGTATTTACATCTTTTCCACCATCTACTTTTGCCATTCAACTTCTCCTCTGTTCCCCCATGGTCCTTCTCAAATTCATAACCTCTTATATAATTATTACTGTTATATGTGCATGCACCCACACACACACAGACACAGGCACACACACATGCATATACATACACTTCTACCTATTTAGATAAATGCATAGCCAGATATAGATGGATAGCTAGATATAAATATAAACATAAAACCCACTGCGTCCAGTTAGTGTTGCTCATATGTACAAGAGCTGAGCACTTTCATCCCTGGAGAAAATTGTTTCTCCCTGCCTCAGCAGCCTTTGGTTGCCCATAGCTCTTCATCAAGTGGTGGGGCCTTGTTAATATTTTTTCTGTCCATGTTGGTATATCACCTGGTGTGGTGTTGTGCAAGTCTTCTTTAGGCAACCATATTCTTGGGATTCATGAGTGGAGCTTTCCTGTTGTGTCTAGAACACTGTCCAACAGCAGGGGTGCTGGTTCTCTGACTCTTACAATCTTTCCAATGCCTCTTCCATGATGTTCCCTAAGCATTGGACATTGGGTATTGTAGAAGTATCAAGTGGACTGGACACCTGATGGTTCCTTACTCTCTGCATTTTGACAAATCTCATTTTTATGGTAGCTAGTGTTTTCTGTTTTGCATTTTAAAAATTTCGTTTCAGATGTCATGATGGGCCTTTTGTTTACATTTGGTTATATTACAATAAACTTTATTCAATAATACATTCAAAACTTATAGTGTCTACTTCAGGTTCTTCTTTTTTTAATTTTTATTTATTTATTTATTTTTATGTGTATGAGTTTACTGTCTGCATGTAGGTTGGTGCACCCGTGTTGTGAAGTGCCTCGGAGGTCGGAGGTCAGAAAAGGGCATTGGATTCCCCTGAAACTGGAGTTAAAGACTGTTCTTAGCCGCCATGTGGGTGTTGGGAATCAAACCCAGGTCCTCTGCAAGAGCAGTTGGCGCTCTTAACCGTTGAGCCATCTCTCCAGCCCCTACTTCAGGTTCTTACAAACACTTCTTTTTTTATAGATTGTTTCCATTTATTAGCTATTGTGAAAAGAGCTTCTTTAGTTTCTCTCTCTGTCTCTCTGTCTCTCTGTCTCTCTCTGTCTCTCTCTTATACATATATATATATACATAATTTAAAAAATTTTTTTTAGAATTTACTTTTATATATGAGAGAGATAGGAGAGACAGAGAGACAGAGAGAGGACCCATACGAGAGACAGAGAGACAGAGAGACAGAGATGAGACAAACTAAAGAGCTCTCTTTTCACAGTAGCTAATAAATGGAAACAATCTATAAAAAAAGAAGTGTTGTTAAGAACCCTTAGGTAGGGCTGGAGAAATGGCTCACGGGTTTTAAGAGCGCCAACTTTTCTCTTGCTGAGGACCTGGGTGATTCCCATCACCCACATTGGCGGCTAAGAAACAGTCTTAACTCCAGTTTCAGGGGAAATCCAATGCCCTTTTTTGACCTCCGACTCCGAGGCACTTTTGCACAACACGGGTTGCACCAACCTACATGGCAGACAGTAACTCATACACATTAAAAATAAATAAATTAAATAAAAATTAAAAAAAGAAGGAAACCTGAAGTAGACACTATAAGTTTTGAATGTATTATTGAATAAAGTTTATTGTAATATAACCAAATGTAAACAAAAGGCCCATCATGACATCTGAAACGAAATTTTTAAAATGCAAAACAGAAAACACTAGCTACCATAAAAATGAGATTTGTCAAAATGCAGAGAGTAAGGAACCATCAGGTGTCCAGTCCACTTGATACTCTACAATACCCCAATTGTCCCAATGCTTAGGGAACCATTCATGGAAGAGGCATTTGGAAAGATTGTAAGGGTCAGAGAACCAGCAACCCCTGCTGTTGGGGACAGTGTTTCTAGACACAAACAGGAAAGCACCACCCATGAGATCCCCAAAATATGGTTGCCTAAAGAAGACTTGCACAACACCACACCAGGTGATATACCAACATGGACAGAAAAAATATTAACAAGGCCCCACCACTTGATGAAGAGCTATGGGCAACCAAAGGCTGCTGAGGCAGGGAGAAACAATTTTCTCCAGGGATGAAAGTGCTCAGCTCTTGTACATATGAGCAACACTAACTGGACGCAGTGGGTTTTATGTTTATATTTATATCTAGCTATCCATCTATATCTGGCTATGCATTTATCTAAATAGGTAGAAGTGTATGTATATGCATGTTGTTGTGCCTTTTGTTTGTGTAATTGTGTGGGTGCATCACATATAACAGTTAATTAATGTAATTTATAAGAGGTTATGAATTTGAGAAGGACCATGGGGGAACAGAGGAGAAGTTGAATGGCAAAAGTAGATGGTGGAAAAGATGTAATACAGTGAGATCATTTAGAATTCTCAAAAAAATTTAAAAGAGCCTTGTTATTTATTTGTAGCTTTCTACTCAAACAAGTAGAAATAGATAGCTATTCTTGGACAAGTAATAATTGTCATACTTTCCTACAGATCAGAAGTGTGTGTGTGTGTGCAGACTGCTCCTGTACTACAGCGCCTCATAGAGAACTTGGGCGTTAGGAGACACTGGGCTGGCTTGAAGGATGTGTGAATGAAGGAGCACATGAATCAGGGCTATCATAGACAGGCTGCTATTTTAAAATCTTCTGCTATTTGTATTTTTATGATATTTCATCTTTCATCAAGGGTAAAATTAAATATTCATGTAATTATTTTCAATGCAGAATGGCATTTTGAGATTTTTCTAATGTCTTTAAAGGTCACATGAAAAGAGACCTTTATTATTGTTCCCCATTGCATAACAGATCATCACTACCATCTGTTGACAGTTACATGAGTTGCAAGAAAGTCAATAGCAAATGTGGCTCATCAATTCAACCTATTTTAATACATCATCTTTGAGTGGCACATGTAACAAGTTTTATAAACATAGGCAAATAGTCCTAAATAATTTGCCTCTATGAGTAGTGATCTTGTTTGTCTAAAATATTGATATAATTTTGGCCCAAACAGAGACCTGAAATTTTTTTAAATGGCAGAGAATTCAAAATTATTTCATTAGATCAGATATTTTTATATATTTTCTCATTTTTGAACGTTTCAAAAAATCCCTAGATGTAAAGTACAGATTTCACTCTAAGCTTGGGCAAAGCAGGGATAATGTATTTAGTTAATTCCCTATAACATTCTATTAAAAAGTCATATGTAATTTGTGCTGGGTAGCTTTACTGTCAACTTGAAACACCTGGGTTGAGGAGCCTCAACTGGAGAATTGGACTGCATGGACCGGCCTGTGGGGAGTAATTGTCTTGGATTGTTTGAGTTAGGTGGGAGGGGGTCCCACCCAACTATGGGTGGTGCCACCCCTGCGCAGGGTTGTTAATGTACAGTATAAGAAAGCAGGCTGGCGTATGGGCCAGGATTAGAAAGCCAGAAGCAAGCATATTCCTCCATGGCCTGTGGCTTCAGCTCCTGCCTCCAGGTTCCTGCCCTGAGTTCCTTTAGTGGTGGGCTTCCTCAGGGTAATGAACTGTGACCCAAGAGATATGAGCACAAATAAAACCCTTTCCTCCCCAAGTTGGAATTGGCCAGAGTGTTTTGTCACAGCCAGTTGAAAGGAAACTAGAACAGAAAACTAGAAACACAAGCCATTTGCAAGTTTAAAGTAAGGACCCCTCAGTTCTGGGCCTTTTTTGAGGTCTCATGGCTAACACAAAATCTGTAAATGTTTCTTTTCTTTTTTGTTAAATTTTTTTGTTGTTGTTATTTTTTGAGGCAAGTTGAACCCTTAGGATCTTTGTGCATGTTAGGCAAGTGCCCTACCACTAAGATGTATCTCCAAACCCTAAAATAGTTATTTTCATAAAGGGAAACACTTATATTAAATAATGTTTTGGCCTCACCAAATGTGTATCTACTTGAAAATTCTGGAAAGTATTACACACATATCTGTGAATGAATATCCCCACAAATTCATGTACACACACTTTTCATAATAAGCTTTTTCTTCAGGATATTGTTCACTTGAGCAGTTGAAAGCTCAGGCCTAACATGAATAACTACTGATTTTAATTATTTTGTCTTTTATAAAATCCAGCTAGCCTCATTAAAATATCAAACCAATTCTTTGATTCATATATTATAAACTCAAAGTACTTATCTTTCAAATTAAAAAACGATCCTAGCTTTCTTTCAGAAATTACTCATGGAGTTGCCTCCTGCTCTTCTTGGAGGCCTTCAAGGTTCTAGATGTCTATCTATCTTTTTTTTTATTTTTAGTCTAGAAATATTTAAATAAATGAAGGTCACACAGCAAGCTTTGATATTATGACTATCAATCAAATTAGAGATCATTTGCATCAGTTTCAATATTTAATGCTGGACTTGTTAGTATCTACCGATGAAGATCATTGAACAGTAGAGACAGACAAAATATTGCAAATATAAACAATCAGTCAAAAATGCTTTCTTCCAGTGGCACTGAGCAGCTTTGCTAAGAATAAGCACTATAGCATCTCAGATCACAAAAAACTAGAATAATTTTCCTGTTGATACAGTAGACTCTGTTTAAACATATGTATATTTATATTATTATTCAAAAGTTCATTAAAACTTCATAGACTCTACATATGGCTCAAATAATAACCTTTCTTAGTTTCGGGTGTGTGTGGGTGTGTGTGTGTGTGGTGTGTGCTGATGTAACTTTCAAACTGTGGGAGTGTGTTTATATTTTATGTGTGTGAGGGCAGACAGTTCATGCCCCTCGATAAAACTCCACCTTTATTTTTGACACAAAGGTTCTCACTGATTTGATTAGAGTGGCTAGCCAAGAAGCATCAGCATTTCTTTCTCAGGACAATCAGCACTGGAGTTTCAGGCACACAGCACAGTGCTCAGTCCTTTATTTGGTTCTGTGGATCTGAGTTCAGGTGTTCAGCCTTTGGCAGGCAGGCCACTTTATCAAATGAGCCATCTGTCCAGCCTTGTCTTTATTAACTTCAATGACTTTTAAAATAGAGCTATTATTCTTACTATATTACTAATAGTTTTATTTTATTTACTATATTTTTGTTGTATAAGTGTTATTGCATGAGTGTAGGCGTACCTGTGTTGTTACAATGTCCCACAGAGGTCAGAAGACCGGTTGTTGGATTTCACCTATGGAACTGCGATTTTACAGAGGTCGCTTAGCCACCACTGAATGGCTGCGGACTTGAAACTCAGGTTCCTGTGAAGAGCTGCCAGTGCCTTTAATTACTGAGCCATCGCTCCAAACCCCTTTTTTACTGTATTTGGTAAATGCTGTAGTATTTTATCAAATATTCTGATTATGAATTCAGTTAGGAAAACCTATGTGTATTTTGCTTATAACACAGGGAGGAATCCATTTATCTAGCTGCCTGTCATGAGAAGACGCCCGTTTTCTGCATCACTGATGCTGTACTTCTATACAGATTCCTCCTAAATCTCTTACTTCTCTGTTGAGACATTAAAGTTGGAATTCAATGTAAATATACCTCAGAAGCAGATGTCCTCTACTGCCTTCTTGCAGCTTGGAGGGAACAGAGGCCCAAGTGGATGAAAAATGTATATTTACATTTGCAAACCAAATAACTGCTTGCCTATTTCCTATGAATTGTTAAACTGAATAGTAATAAAGGATTATATTTTTTCTTGTTTAGAAAATGAAGGGGACTAGACATTTTCTGTTATGATCATGTGATTTTCCCATAGATTTTCATGGTATTGTATCTTGATGGAGACAGGCGTGTGTCCCAGCAGTTTCATAGTTGAATAGAAAAATAACTTTAAAAAAGGAGTCCCCAAACAGGCTTATTCACAGTCCATATTATTCTGTAAATGAGAGGGAAATATGCTAAATGATATAGTGCCTGGAATTTTAGAACAAAAACATCCTTAATTCATACCAAACATTCAAGATTTATGTTAATTTTCTGCTTTAATTACTACTGTGTTCAAATGAGCTTATTTAAAAAACAAAGGCACTCCAAGGTAGCTTTATAACAAGAAATGGTTTTGAAACAGGAACTTTTAGTCAGTTTCATGCTATACATTTGAAATTGATTTTCTTTATTTATATATATAGACTTAATTGTATTGTGACACACAACTTCTTCAATAAGCCACAGCTTCAAATTGCAGAAGCTGTCCCTTGGGGACACATCACCAGCAGATGCAGATTGCCAAGGTCAATTAAACTGATGTAGCTGTGCTGTCATATATGTAGAAGAGGCACCCGCAAGCAGATGACAAGTATATTTCCAAGTATTTATAAAAAGATGTTGAAGGCACTGTATTTTAGTACATAACTATAAATTAATTCTCCATAAACAATAGCACAGAAATTACAATGAAAAAGAATTAGTATTTGAAGACTTTGCCATGGTACAAAGAAATAGACAAAAAATCTTTCAATATTTATAATAGAATACTATATTGAAAAGATAGATAAACCCGCTTCATAAAATGTGGTTAATTTATATTTACCAACAATGACCAGTAGGACCAAACCAAAGCTTGAGAGAAGAAAGAAGCTGAGGCAGTAATTCCAGTAATTCTGAGTAGAAAGCCAAGTCTCAGGTACATCAAATAATTCTAACTACAGGGCCAGGACAGAAGAGTTCTATGCAAATACTCAAATAACTTGGAGTAAGAAAAGAATGAAATCAAAAAACAACTTCAACCGGGAATGTCAAGTTAAATGGCATACTCTGCGCCCCCAGTCTCCCATGTCTCCCTGTGTGATAATCAGGGTGCACTCCCCAAACCCAATGCCACCAGAGAAATGGCCGTCTGTCTTCCTTCTCTAATACCCTGAGAAGGTCACTTTGACTGCACTTTCCACTCTTCTGGCATTTGGGATGTTACTTCTTCTTCTCTCTACTATACAGTATTTCTCACTTTCCCTTTTCCTCTTCTATTTTCAAAAACTTTGTTCCTTCTTTTCCTCACAGTCATATTTTTATATCTTCTTTTTTCTTCAGCGTGGTAGAGTAACACATTCACTGCCTACTTTTCTCATCACCCAGTGGTGCCTTCCAGTCCGTCCATCCAATTAAAATACTTTCCTTATGGTCCACAAATTCCATGGCCCTGTTCTCCTTTTCACCTTCCGGTAGCAGCCAGCCATTGTACTGAATTATTTTTGATCCCTTTTCTTCCTACACGGACACAGACAGGATGTTCTTCTGTTTGCACTCTCCCCATTTTTGAATGGTCCCTTGGGCTCTCAGTATTTTCTACCTCTAAATTTTCTTCTTTCCAGCCCTCAAAGATTCAGTCCACTATACGTTCTCCATAAGAAATTTCAATCATCCATCTTGAACTTGATCTTAAAAAAATGACTCCACTTTGATCTCTTACTTTTATTTGGGGCTTATCATTGCCTATTAGAGATTATTACTGGGAAATTCTCCTGTCCCTAGAACACATTGAAGCCATTACATGGGACCTGTCTTTTCTTTCTTCCACTCAAACTACAAAGCAATAGCCTAGGTCTCTTCCTTTTTTTTTTGAGTCTTTTTGAGACAGGGTCTCCCTGATAGTCCCAGCTGGCCTGGAACTATCTCTGTAGACTAGGCTGGCTTTTTTGAACTCACAAAGATCCCCCTCTGCCCTCTGCTCTGCCCCTGAGTGGGCTGGGATTAAAGGCATGCACTACCACGCCATCTTTTTGTTTGTTTGTTGTTTTTTGTTTAATCTCGCTCTTTTTTTTTTTTTGGACAGGGTCTCCCTGTAGTCCCAGCTGTTCTGGAACTCACGTTCTGTTAGACCAGGCTGGCCTTGAAACTCACCAAAGATCCGCCTGCCTCTGCCTCCCCGAGTTCTAGGATTAAAGGCCGTGCGCCACCACGCCCCGGCTCACGCCATCCTCTTTATTACTATTAAACACTCTTCCTCTTATAGTGGAGCCTGTGACTTCCCATGGATCTCGACATCCTCTTCTCTTCTCTGAGAGAGACTTTGCTCCCAGTCCATCTTTTTCTTCCTGGTTATATCATTGTAAAAACACAACACACACACACACACACACCACACACACAAAACCACACACCCGCAACAACACACACAAACACACACACAAACACCACACGCAAACACAGCACAAACACCACACACAAACACACACACCAAAAAACACAAACACACACACACACACACACCACACCACACGGCGAAATCTATCTCTATGGTAGATATCGCCTATAAACAGTCACATGCATCTATAATGTCTTCCATTTTGAAAGTATCCTTCTTCTTAGGAGTTTCATCATGATGATTAATTCATCCCAAGTTGCCAATCATGTGACTTCCACTGATCACCTCCCTTTAGGGCCAAGTGCAAGGTAAGCTGCATGAGGAACCCATAGAACAACATCTCAGGGTTATGCGAGAACAGATGTCTTGTTTACTTCTTGCTAGCTGTGGCACTGCTTGCTTTGATTTCTTGTCAGCACTCAAAGATGAACATGTCCTTGTCCTGAAAGGCCTTTGGCATGGTTCCCACCACATCACTCTGGTTCACTCCACACCACTCTGCTGTTCCACTTGTCCCCAAGATGTTTTTTATTACTCCCATTGCACTGTTTGTCCTATCTCCCTTTTCATTTTTTTTTTTTTTTTTTTTTTTTAATTAATTTTTATTTGATGCTTTGGTGCATTTCATACATTTTTCCATTTCAGTTTTCAGGCTTATTTCCCTTTCCTCCCCCCACCCCCACCCCATTCCCAAGATCATGCATTCTTGCCATAACTGTCCTGCATCTTTTCTTCTCAAGTTTTTTTTTTTTCATTTTTAGCTTTATAATGAAATCCATTGAGTACAAGCATCCTTCATGCAAAACCTATCTGCAGGCTTGTGTGCCCAAACACCTACAGGCCCCCCATCCGTGGGGGTGACAGGTTGTTTGTTCAATCCAAGCTTGATCAAAGAGGGTCCAGACTACATTGCTTGTAGTTTCACCATTCACCCCAATCGCAGCCCTTACATTCTTACCACGCCCCCTCTTCCGCAGGTTGTTCCCTAGGCTTAGAAAAGGGGCACAGGTGTATTAGAAGGGTAAAACAGTTCACTCTCTCTGGAGCTGTTACTTGGACTCTGGTCAATTTCTGGCTGTTTCCTTTCATGGGCTGACAGTTTTGTCCAGGGAATAACCTTTCGATCCCTACTTAATTGAAGAACAAGCAATTAGATTTATAGGTATTTAAGCGCCACTAATAGTTATGGTAGGTTTACTTTTTTAGCATAGACACATGTTTGGATATGGTTTAATCATGAATTACAATTTTTCCCCCCTGTTAAATATGGGACAGGGTCTTACTGTTGGCTTTATAACATCTTAACCTGCCTAGAGGATGTAAGCTTGCATCAGCCGTGGGTTATTGTTCCAAGGAGAGAGCCAATTAGCCAAATTAGACTTTGGGATTATACAGGACATGGGCTTGCCTCTGCTGCACAGTATTCCAGGCAGATAAGGTGTATCGGTGTTGACGGTTTAGTCTTGCTTGACTCAGGAGACCTATACTCCCTTTTCAAGGTGCTTTCAAAACTAGAGCTTAAACATGTTGGCATAGCCTTTGAATCTTTTGTTCCTAACATTCTCACTTCACGTTCATACTCAGTTCTGTTAACCCATCTGATTAGCTTCTTTTCTACTTGCTTTGACATTCCCTCATGTTGCCCTTACTCATTGTTAAGAGAAGAAATCAGCACTCACAGATTCTTTGCAGTTGGCAGGCATAATACTGGATATTTCCATTTATTATTTAATTTCAATCACAAACCAACCTTGGAGGGCAGATATTGCCATCCTCCATACAGCTAAGAGATGGAAGAGACAGTGTTCGAACTGAATTATTTCTGACTCCAAAGCTTTCCTTGTTATGCCCCCTGGTTTGGGGGCAAGATATAGCAAAAACGAATGGGTTAAAAGCTGTCCGTGGACCCTTCACCACTGGAGACCAGAGAGTAATATAAAGAACAGTGGATTACTGAGAGGAAGGTAGCACCAGTCTTGGACCAGCCAGATGTTAGACTCTAGGTCATAATTTTCACTGGATTGCTTCTTTTCCCTTTCTGTATAAAACCGGTGTTATGTGATTTATTTACATTATTGTTTTGTCTCCATTACTCCTTGAGTTCCTGAATCTAGCAAAATCACTACCACAAAAGAAGAACCTTAATAAATGCCAATTTTGGTTTTTTTTGTTGGCTTTATAGATTTTTCACATCACATTTAATATTTATATCTTGATCAAAAAAAAACCTTTTATAGCAGGTCTTATTTCTACAACGAAAGAGACTTCTCATGGTGCAGAGGCAATCCAAACATTTCTATTTTAAAAAAAGTTTCTAGGATGACAAACATATAGTCTAGGAAAGAATAGGCACATGGCACTTTCTTTGGGTTGATTTAACTGCTTGTCTTCCATAGTCATCTGTTTTGAATGTTTTCAATGTAGTTGTATTTGTAAAATTCAGGCAATGTAAAAGTAAGGATTTTAATTTCTCCTACATCCATGTTCAAGATGAACAGGCTCCCCAAGTTAAATTGAAAGGATGGATGTCAATAGTAGCCTTTAGCAACAGCTTTGCTGTATTGTGTTCTACTGGGAGTTTCATTTCCATTTCCTAAACTGACCAAATAATCAATTCAGAATTAAAACCGTGCAAGCACTTCACCTTGATTTGCTTATTTCTCTGCAATAATTCCATCTATTTAAGACTCTGAAATCCTTGAAGATTTGATTTCATTTTCTCTGGAAAAGATCTCCTCAAGGAGGTCAGTGCTCTTGAAGTAAATATGTGGGGATTGTTTTCAGGTTCTCTGTTGGATTCCCCAAATGCCTTTGCCACTTTTGATTTTGCTTCATTTATATTTCATGTACCCATCTACTTAACATCACAAACTCCTTGAAGGAATAGATCATCCTTTAATCTGATTTGGACCATAATCATCATAATTCTATGCATATTTGGGTGCTTAATACTTCCTGATAATTATGAGACAGTGAAAAAAATAGGCTACTGAGATATTTTCCATGCAATTCCCAGTGAGGGAGAAATTTAAAACGCTGAATGTTGCCACCAAGTGATATAAACAATTATAGAACGGGGGTTAAGAAAATCTTCTAAATAAAAATCCATTACTTGCTGCAATTAAATGCATAAACAAAAACATTTGAAGAAAGCAAGAGTAGATTTATACTGCTTGTTGAAAACAATATTATTAAAATATAAGTAATATTGAAGAAAATATTTTTTTAATTAACAAAATAAATTCAAATTGGAAAAGATTTCCTAAATAGAGCTTTAAAAGTTAAGTCTGTGTGTGTTTGACTGCCATGACTAATTATGTATCCATGTAATGTGTGTTCAATTTGGGTTTTATTTAAAATTAGCAGAAAATGCTCATTAGCTTCAGATATCTGTGAAGCTTCAGTAAACAGTTTAATGGTTTTTATGTTTAACCAATTTCATAAGTTCCTGTAATTTTAGCTTTAGCAGCTCATTAATGTTATTTTTGATATCCATCTTACAGCTTTTTTCCCCTTGTCAATCGTCAGTAGGCACACATCAATGCAACCTTAAAACATACAGTAGAGTTGTGTTTAAACAATTCCAGTACACAAGTAAATGCAGAATTCAACATATAGTTTCCTTATACGGCGAATCAGCCGAGTTCTCATGCAGTCCGGATAGATTTTTGGTATTGGCAAAAGCTGTACTCAACAGCGTTCATAATGATAATACGGGAAACTATTATTGAGTGCTTTCATGAGCCCGTGGCTGGTTCTGAGCTGGCCAGCATCTATTATCTCTCTCTAGAGCCCTGCCAGAATAGCTGTGAGCTCAGTATTATAGTTAGCCAGATAAGTTACACAGGTCACACACTTAGGATTTGAAACCGAACCACAAATCAGCTATAGACACATAGACTAGAGATATCAAGGGGTGCTCAGTGGTGCACATGAAGTCTTTGGGGTATTAGATATAGCCATAAGATTGTGTAAAGCTTTGAAAGACAGAATGCAGTACAGGGGAAAACAAAGTCAACCGTGTATTTTTTAAAGTAGTGTCAAGAATAGCCCAAACTTAAGCTCAGAAGACTCATTTGAGTTACATGAGAATCAAAATATTTCTGAGTCTCACAAGCCAAGCAAAAAGTTAGCTTTCGGAAATATCTAGTACCGAAGAAATAATCAGCGGGTAGGTCACTAGCTGTGTCATCTGGAGTTCAATAGGCAGTAAAAACAATATGTGCAAAAGGTACAGTGCATGGTATTAAGGATAAGGAGCATAACAAAAAAGCCATAAAGGTGGTAAATGTGGGCTGTTCTTTCTACAGTTTTAATGATGACTATACAGGAAAGAATTAAGGAATTGGCTTTGGGTTCATTTATTCAAATTAGTAAAATTTTGTACTAATCTTAATCTAGATATTGATTTAGTCATTCATAATAAGCAAAAAAATAAAGACCTGTCCTTCTTGGGACAGGAAATGGAGAAAAAAAAAAATAAAAGCAAATAGAANGATATATATATATATATATATATATATATATTGGAATACACAAAAATTCATTTGGTCTACCTCAAGATGCTGTACTTAAAAGTCATGGCAGGATGCACAGAGAGGACATTCAGCCCTGAAGCCCAGTACACTTTGCCCCAAGTGCACCCTTTATCATGCTTCCATTCTTCTCATGGGCAGCCTTCCTTTTTCCCAATCTTGGGACTAAAATTCCAGTCCAAATTTCCATTATGGGGAACTCAAACATTCTCTTTTCTGTGACATGTTTAGGTTACTTGAGACACAACAGTTTAGCAAATAAGTATAAAAGAATTTGCAGAGAATTTCCACAAGGAACTAATGATTATATTTGTATTGGCTGGCTTTTTTGGAAACAAAGGAAGTAGATACTTTTAGCTCCATGTGACTATATACCAGGTCCAACACATTGTTTAAAATAGGAGCAAATAATTTTGTGGTAATGTCTAAGGTTTTATCATTTTTTTCTTTATAAAGTTTCTTGTTATAAAAAGAAACAACTTGGCTTTGACCAGAATCCATAGCTTAACCATATAACTTGCGTGTGTGGCACTTAGGAACATGATTGGGATCATGTGCCTAGTAACAAATTTATGGATACATACATTTTAGAAAATTCATTTTACATGGATTGAAAAGGCTGTATGTTCCTTCCTTGTAGATATTTCTCTTCTTGGATAACATACAAACTTCAAATCTCTCTAATTTCTACATGTGAGGTATATTTGAAGGAGGTTAAGTCTGTGTCAATGTGTTAACTCTGGTACTTCAGCTTCTTGTTTTCCTGTTTTATTGCAGTTGCTTGAAATCTTAGAGCAATAGTTAAACAACCATCCCTCGATTTTCAGCTAATTATATGACACACAGATTAGTCATTGCTGGTTATCTTCACCTTTTTTTTTTCAGTGAAAGAAGCCCTGAACCCTGTAAAGTTTAACAGATGGGGTCTTCCAGAAGTGGATCCTGAGACTATGCAAACCAGCGAAGCATGGGTGTTTGCAGGTGGTGACGTTGTGGGCAGGGCTAACACTACAGTGGAATCCGTGAATGATGGAAAGCAAGCTTCTTGGTATATTCACAAATACATACAGGTGAGCATTTGTCATCAAGTTCAGTTACGATTTTTCCGATAAGTACGTTTTTACTTTTAATATTTATCTGTTTGAATATTTTCTTTTTATGTGTGTATATGTGTGTGTGCATTTGTGTGTGTTTATGTGTGTGTGTATGTGTGTGTTGTAGCTGCACATTTATGTGCAGGTCAGGTGTATGTGTCTGTGTGTCCCCAGAAGTCAGAGGGGAGTATGGGTGTCTGATCTTATTACTCTGTCTTATTCTCTTGAGACAGAATCTCACATTGAATCCAAAGCTAGGCTGGTACCCAGGAAGCCCTACCAGTGCTGGGGTTAAAGGTGCAAGCAGCAGTGCTTTTGACATGGGTGTTGAAAATTTGAACCCTGGTTCCCGTGCCTGTACAGCATGAACTCTTACTCACTGAGACAGCTCCCTAGACCAGAATGTATGTTTTTATAAGATTTACATAAACATGTACAATATGTTCATGCATTTACTTGGATACATTTTTTTTGGTATTTTTGAGATAGGGTCTCCCTTTAGTCCCAGCTGGCCTAGAGCTCACTATGTAGACCAGGCTGACCTTGAACTCACAGAGATCCAGCCTGCCTCTGCCTCCCAAGTGCTGGGATTAAAGGTGTGCATAACCTATGCCCGGCAAACAATTTTTAAAATGTGGACGAGGTATTAAAATCATTTAGTTGATTAAAAATGCATTTTATGTATTTCGATTGGCAGACAGGTATGAAGAAGGTCTTGCTACATTCAAAGTATTTTGCAATGGTTTAAATAATGAATATGTGTATAAGATTTGATGGTGTCTTCTATGATAGGAACTAGAATGTTATTCATAATCAACCTGTGTAGTCCACAAAACTATATGGTCTGCCCATTTGGGCTAGATGAGGTTCTATCCAGTTCCAAATTTTTTGTACCAAAATGGACATAAAAACTAATCATTAAAAAGTTTTGGGGGGCTGGAGAGATAGCCTAGCGGTTAAAAGCACCGACTGCTTTTTCAGAGGACCTGGGTTCGATCCCCAGCACCCACATGGTGGCTAAGAACCGTCTGTAACTCCAATTCCAGGAGAACTCCAGTTCCAGGGGAATCCGAGAGACCCTCTTCTGACATCCGCGGCATTGCACGACACGGGTGCACAAACCTACATGCAGACAGTACATTCATACACATAGAAAATAAATAAAATTAAAAAAAAGTTTTGGTTCAGTCACAATTTTTGGAAACTAAATCCTTTTTAAAAATAGTTTATTTTTTTATTTCATGTGTATGAGTGTATTGCCTGCATATGCATAAGTGCACCTGTATCATGCAATGCCTGTAGAGGTCAGAGAAGAGGGCATCAGAACCCCTGGAACTGGAGCTACAGATGGCTGACAACTGCCATGTGGATGCTGGGAACCGAACCCAGGTCCTCTGCAAGAATAGCCAGTGCTCTTAAGTGCTGAGTCATATTCCCAGCCCTAAAATGAAATAGTTTTACAATAAAATGCAAAATATAAAAATGCTGAAATATAAAGTTGAAAATACTCTGGTGCAGTGGCTACAATCTTGGGGTAAAAAGCTAAAAGTATTAGAGCTTAGTGTTTCTTGCTGTGTTTTATTCCTTTGTACAATTCGATTAGATTTCCTCATTTCCATAGAGTGTTCTGGGTAAAGTTTGCTCTAAGTATACAGTTGTTATTCTCCCCTTCCTATTCAGGAGCAGCTCTAGTCATAACAAGCCCACATGCAGCTCTTCTTTTGGTTCTGTTTCCCATGTGTTTACACAATGCACTTTATTTTTTTTTTTTATTATTTATTTTTGTATGTGTATGAATGTATTGTCTGCATGCAGGTCTGTGCACCCGTGTCGTGCAATGCCGCGGAGGTCAGAAGAGGGTCTCGGATTCCCCTGGAACTGGAGTTCTCCTGGAATTGGAGTTACAGACGGTTCTTAGCCGCCATGTGGGTGCTGGGGATCGAACCGGGGTCCTCTGCAAGAGCGTCGGTGCTCTTAACCGCTAGGCTATCTCTCCAGCCCACACACAATGCACTTTAAAAAAAAGATTTCTTCAATGACTTCTCCACCTTTGCTCTGACCCTTTAGTTAGAAAATACATGATCTAACACTGCAGCTAAAAACACTTGAGAGACAACAACAAATGAACCCTAAACCCAAAAAATGGGAAAAAAATAACAAAAACCAGAGCAGAAATCAATGAAATAGAAACATTTGTGTAATCTTGATCCTGTTTGCCTCATGGCTTTCATGTTTAATTTACTTACCTCATTCTTGACATCTGCAAGTGGTGGGCCTTAAGTCGTGATGTCTGGTAGCTCATGCTCCAGCGATGCAGTGCTCCAAGAATGAGTGCAAATTGACTATGGCTTTTGCGCTGAGATGAAGTTATGATTCAGGAAGTGGTCACAGAAATGCCACATCTCAAAATCTAAAATCCTGTAAAATTCAGTAATAAGTTAAATGGGTAGAGGACTGGCAAAGAGAAAATAGAAAGCAGTTTTAGCATGAAGAGCTCTGGAGACCCAAAGATGCAACAATTTGGTGTGGCTAGGCTCCAGAAAAATGTTGCAAAGATGGCTGCATAATGATTTCGCAAGTCTCATGGCCTTGGAAACACACAGAGACAAGCTACCAGGCATGGACAGTCTCTGGTTCGGAGGTTTTCTTTTGTCACCATGCATTCTTATTTCCTCATTCTACTGTTATTTATAGAGTGCTCTCAAAGTCACTAAGCCTATCCCTTCTTATATGACTGCTCTCAATTCCCACCAGGGCACTTTTTGTGCAGGTGGGTGTTGGATATGTTCATGTGCAAGCCTAACCTGCTTTTTCCAATTCAAGGGATAGGCTCATGTGGATGTCCAACCTCCACTTTAAAGTCATTGCTTTTAAAACCAACATACCTTCCCAAACCTCTTCCATCTACAATACTTAATATTTATGATTCCCATGTTCAACACACTCCCTTAGCTCTGAGTTAGGATACTCAGTTAAATTACTGAGACTAGTAAATTTTCAATTTAAATTGTGAATCAAAATAAGGCTGATGTATTCTGATTTACTGAGAGACTATATTAAAACAAACAAATGGAACTGACTTTTCTAATACATATATTAATATGACAGTTTATTTTTAAAAAGTAAAAAGAAGCACAGTTTAAGAAAAAAAAAACTGTTTCTCAAGAAATCACAATTAAAAGACAGGCATTAGAGTGTGAGAACACAAACGTTTTTCTCTTTATAAGACCATAATATTTGATGCAGACTACTTATGGATTTTATGCTTTCTTTTTCTGTATGTATCCAGTTGACTGCATGTCTGTAGACACTCTCATAAACTTAGTTTAGTTTTTAATCTTTTGTGGCAAGCCATAATTTTGGTTGACTAGATATCTTACTGTATATGGGTAGCATGTCAGCTCCTTAAAAGAATGCATGTAGTACCAGGGATAAAAGAGGAGGAGGGTCTTCTAACATCAATCAGTCAATCAGCTGATCATTATGTAAGTTTGGGGCACTTTCCTACTGTTTTCTTGTAGTTTTTAAGTATATAATTGAATGTTATGAACTTGTCCCCTCTTCATGCTGTAGTAATCCAGGATTTATTTTTTCTGTTTGGAGACATCCTTTCCTCCCACCACTTCCTAGCCTATACTAATCACTGTTATTTAATACATTCAGATCAAGTAAAATATTCCCTAAGCGTTCTTAATAATGTTTTTCTTTTATCGTTTTTTAACTTCCCTGAGTTTGGCAAGATTTTACTTAAAAGTGGGTAGTCATTTCAATTAACTTCTACTTTAATATGATGAGAAACACACAGTATTTTAATAGTACATGCTTCTGTCTGATATATTAAAATTTTCATAAAGATGGGTGTGGTGGCACATGCCTATAATCCTAGCACTCAGCAGGCAGAGGCAGGCAGATCTCAGTGAGATCAAGGGGAACCTAGTCTATATAGTGAGTTCCAAGCCTGCTGGGGCTGCAGAGATACCCTGTTTCAAAAAGACAAAAAAAAAAAAAAAAATCATGTTCAATAGAGTTTTAGAGGTGGCTTGAAGGATTCAGACTTGTCAAACTTGGTGTTGAATTACATTTTAAAATGAAGTTGAGATGGATGGTAGTTAAACTTTCTGTTAAGTAGAGTCAACACCTCTACCTTCCTGGTAGGGTGTTAGATGTAAAAAAAGCACTGACATGGCTTCCAGGAGCAAAAGACAGCATGTGAGTTTTCTCTTTCCACACTATCATGTAATTCTGGTCTTTGAAGTGCCTTCACCTTCAAATATAATTCCTCAAACCTGTAGCCACTCATCCTTCTGGAATGGATCCTAATGTCTTCACTTAAAACCTTTCAGTGCTCCTCTCTGCACTCAGTTTAAAGTGCAAACTCTTTTTGTATAATGCTGAATATAAATTTTTAAAAACATACTAAGATTTCTCCTATATCTGGTCCTGCCCACTGGATTTACTTGTCCCACTGCTTCTGATGTCTTTCCTCTTTGCAAGGGTCCTTACTCACGTGACTTAGGTGATCCTTGATTGACACTGACTTATTTGTCTTTCTCTGCCCAAGCTACTGGCCATGCAGGTCTATCGCTAGCTGTTGGAAAGAAGACTATATCCATGTATTGAGTAGGAAAAATATTCGAAGTGATAAGATTCATTTTAAACAAGCTTAAAAAGTAGTTAAAACTGAAAGCTTATTAAGTGATAAATTCATTAGCATTATAAATAATAGTATATTCATTAAGAAAAACTTCTGAGGGACTGAAGAGATGGCTTATCAGCTGAGTGCTTGCTATGCTTCCTGAGGACCAGAATTAAACTTCCAACACTCATGCCAGACAGCTCACAATGACCTGTAACTCCAGCTCTAGGGTACAATGCCCTCCTCTCACCTCAGCAGGAAGTGACATTCTTTTGTGTAACGCGTACATGTGCAAGCACATGCATACACACACACATATAGAGAAAATAAATCTTTAAAAATAAAAGTACAATGTCTGTAATTTTAAAAGACCATCCACGAATGAAAACACTTGTCATATTTCACTTTAGTTTGGGAGGAACTGTAACACTATCACTAGTGTTTTAAATTTTTAAAAATTACTTCATACACATATGATCACATAAATAAATGTATGCAATCATTGCAACTGAACATATATAATTTCTTTGTAATATTTTTGTAGATAAATGCTGCTCTTTAAGGATATCCTTGTTTGGATTTCAGTGATTCTTATAATTGTCTGAAGAGAGCTTCACTTAAATCGCATTAGTTGATTTTCCTCAATTAGCACTCATTGAGTGCCAGCTGTTGGACCCAACACTTGACATGGGAAGGTACTAAAGTGAATAAATGAGGAGAGATAGAATGTAGTGCTGATAAGTTTGGGATTTGAACTAAAGAATGGATCTCAGGCGCAATATTTTGCAACTGACCTTCAGCAATTTATATGAGCCCTTCTAGGTATGATCTACTCAGTAGCAAATAAAGAATTTCTTAATAAATAAATAATGATAATTAAACTTGCTGTTTTGTTGGGTTATGAAAAAGATTAAGCAAGAGAATTTATAGAACATTCAGTACAGAGTCTGCTCTAGAAATATTACTTGTTTGTATTATTGTTATGGTTTCTTAGCGATCATTAGCTTTGGATTCAGATGCTATTAGAAAAAGTATGCAATAGGAGATATGTTTTGAAAAATTCTAAAATGGAAACAAAGTTTAAAGTCTTAGTATTTGAAAATTGAAATAGGCTTGTATATGTGAATTGAAACATAAAACTTACCATTAAAACATTAAAGTCAGCACTGGAGAGGTAGGTGGCTCAGGAGTTGAGCACACTTCCTGCTCTTGCATAGGACCCAGGTTCTCCTTCCAGCAACACATGGAATGGCTCACAAGTGCCTCGAATTCTAGCTCCAGGGGATCCAATGGTCTCTCTGTCCTTGGACACTCACATGCTTGAGGTATATACTCCCACAAACAAATAAATATAAGTCTACACAAATATTTGAAACAAAGGATTAAAGTCTAATGAAGAAATCAACTATATGTCAATGTCTAATAACTACAATTACAATTCATTAAACATGTAGCATGGAAGAGATAATGACTGATTGTGTCTGGATATGGAACCAGCAAAGTCTCTACAAACACCATGGCACAAAGAAAGAGAACAAGGAATTCCAAGAATCTCGACCCTTAGAATTAGGTGGAGCTTAAAGTTGTCCAGGCCTCTCACTGCTCAAGGATACCCAGACAAGGGGAGCAGCTGCCTGAACTGCAGAGCAGACTCCTGTGGCCACATGGTGGGACTTATGCTGCCCCTTCTGCTCTGTCACAGGAGTGCTTTTCCTGTGCCACCACCTGCTACAGTTGCTATCTGATTGCTCTGTCAGCCTCGCACCTGGGCATCTTGTACTGATTTTACCAGTACATACTGTGTGAGCCCTGGACATAGAGAATATGTGAGGAAAGGGTGGGGAAAGGCCTGAAATTACACAGAGGCTACAAAAGGACAGTCATTTTGATTTCAGGTACATAACATGGAAGAAATTGTTAGCATAAAAACGTGCTGTGCTAGATGTGGTTTCAATGTGGGAAAATTAATTGATATTTTGTCAACATTTCACTCCCTTGGAGACATTTTTTTAACATGTTTGAGTGTATAGCATGTGCATAAGTGAACCAGTGTCATGCAAAGCCTACAGATTTGAACACACACGTGCCTATTAGTATCCTCTTTACTGAAATATTTATCTGGTACTTTTCAATCCTGCATCTTTATTCTTCTTCCAAATTAGCACCGGTTCTTGACACCCTACCCTATAGTGTACTTGTGTTAATAATTTTAATTATATTTATTTATTTATTTATTTATTTATTTAGTCTTTTCGAGACAGGGTCTCCCTGTAGCCCCAGCTGTCCTAGAACTCACTTGTAGACCAGGCTGGCCTTGAACCCACAAAAATCCACCTGCCTCTGCCTCCTGAGTGCTAGGATTAAAGGTGTGTGCCACCACGCCTGGCTGTGTTAAGAATTTTAAATATAAACAATACCTTTGAACCTTGCCTGAGTATTCCTTTGGAAAAATGAGATTGTGTTCAATTAAAAAAAAATGTTATGTTCAATTTAGTTCTGGTTTAAAATACAACTTATATAAAGTGTGAATAATTGGACAAAGAAATTCTATAAATATAGGCCAGCCATGTCTCCTAACTTCCAGAGAAAGCAAACAGAAGAATTATATGTATGATCAAAAAGCCAAGTCCAATTGTTAATTGAAGATAAAAATAAGGAACTTTAATTACATAGGTGAGTGCAGAACATTCATTAATGATATAAATTGTACAGGTTCAGAGGATTCCTTTGAAAACACCAAAATAGAAAAAAAAGTATTTTGTCCTGTGAAACAAAAGTCAATAGTTGGTTAGTCAGAACATGCTAAAATGAGAATTTTACACTGGATCAGGGGCATTCAGAATGGCATGTCCATAGACAGGGATACCAAAGATGAAAATTTTAAAAGGGATGTATACATTTTTTTAATCTCATGTATAATTTATAACAGATATTGTTTCCATTTCCATTTTTTTTAAAGATGCAGGGCCCAAGATTTTAAAATAAATTATACTTAACAATTCTATTATGTATCTTGTCTAAATTTATTCATAATGCAGCACCTATAGTTTCATTTTTATTTTGCAAAATGTAACAAGAACTACAAATACCAATAAATGCAATTTTTTATTTCTATGAAATCATCTTGTGGCCATTTCAGGTATTCAAACAACACTCAATTTGGCAAAAATTTCTTTTTAATTTTTGATAACTCACTTTTATCATCTTTTGAACCATATTCCACCTACCTTTGATAAATCAACTGTCCTTCTCAGAGTCACATAACTCATTAGTTTGTCATATTTATTTATATTTACAACCAATACAGACAAGGTTAGGAAAAGATAACTGAGTGTTGATAGACACACAACTAACAGGCAGAAGGAGAATATCTCTGTGCACAGCAGGACTTCCCAGGAGGTAACAAGATTCAGCCCCCATAGCCACCTTTACCATTGTCTCAGGGAGGAAAGGGAGGGAAATAATTGAATTAGTTTCCTAGTTGCAAACAATTTAGACAAAGACCTATAATAGATCTGAAGCCTTTCATAACAGAGGCACCAAAGGTAAGATTTAATATCAATGCCATTGCTGCAAAAAGCACATCATTCCAAAGCAATTTATTGTAGTTTAACATAAAATGATTTGTTGGGAAAAAAAAAAAAAAGAGAGTAGAGAAAAAGTTGTTTGACAGATCATTGTGTTGTGTCCTACAGAGAAAACAAACTTGAAGTTTGTTTTCCTTAAAATAGTCCTGTTGGTGCTGAGAAGGAGCTTCTCTAAACTTGGAGTAATTTTGATACAAATAGAAAATACAACCTTAAAATCCAACTGGTGCCAGGGGTGGTGGTGCACACCTTTAATCCTAGCACTTGGGAGGCAGAGGCAGGTGGATCTTTGTGAGTTCAAGGCCAGTCTGGTCTACAAGGCCACCCTGGTCTACATAGCCAGTTCCAGGATAGCCAGAGCTACAGGGAGACCCTGTCTCAAAAAGACAAAAAAAAAAAAAAAAAAAAAAAAAAAAAAAAAAAGAT
>VZQC01012828.1:1886970-1916799 GCA_009823505.1 Rhizomys pruinosus
AAGATCAAGAAAACAAAAGACACCAAATGCTGGAGAGGTTGTGGGGAAAGGTGAACACTCATCCACTGCTGGTGGGAATGTAAACTGGTACAACCACTGTGGAAAGCAGTGTGGAGAACCCTTAAAAGACTCAAAATGAGGCTACCACCTGACCCAACCATACCACTCCTGGGCATCTACCCCCAAGACTCATGCAAAGATACATGCACATCTATGTTTATTGCAGCTCTCTTCACAATAGCAAAGACCTGCGACCAACCCAAATTTCCCTCGACAAGTGGATAACAAAAATGTACATCTACACAATGGAGTTCTATGCAGCAGTAAAGAAAGATGATACCATGAACTTTGCAGGTAAATGGATGGAACTTGAAGCCATTATGCTAAGTGAAGTAACACAGTCTCCCCCACCACAAAAAAAAAAAATAATGAGGAATGGTTTCCCTCATCTGTGGATGCTAGCACAAAACCCCCCAATTGAAAGGCAAGCTGAGCAACGTTATTATATTCCTTTCTATCTGAAAGCAACTGTGATGTTATAATGTGACTCTCTTAATGGGCCCTAGAATTAACTTACCACTTACTTTCAGACATGGTAATTAATGTATAAGGGTGGAAGGTATACATTCATATTTTAGAGTAATATAAAATTAAAGGGTAACCATATTTCAGAGTTAACATATAGTTTAATCCCAGAGGACATAATTCTGGTACATATATGATGTTTATACAGGTATATTTTAGACCAATACAAATGGGAGGGAATAACAACAATATAAGGACTGGGTCAAAGAACGGATTGATACAGTTAAATTCTGTCCAAAACAATACACCTCTGCAGAGACAAACTTTAAAAAGACTGAGAGAAAGAAACAGGATATGTAGGGCAGAATGCATGAACTGGGGTGGGGAGGGGGGAAAGGAAAGGGGAATATGTCTAAATTGAACTGAAAAATGATGTATGAAATACACAAAACATCAATAAAATATTATATTAAAAAACAACATCAAAAATAGCATCAGCTACGGTGCTGGATAGCTTTAGTTATCCAGCACCGTAGCTGATGAGATTTGAGAGATGCATTGGTCTATGGTATAACAATAAATCACTAAGAATCAGTTTAATACTGTACTTAGTTAAAATAATAATAGTAGTAGGCTCTTCTCTGTGGTATATGACCTGCCTAGCCTCGGGTTCCTAGGCCTGATATCAAAGTCAGGTGTGGAACCCATCATATGAAGAGGACCTTAATTTCTATTATAATGTGGTTAGTTATTATCATAATATTCATGCCACTATTGCACATATCTTCCCAGGCCAGTTGTTTTCATAGCTTTTAAGATTTAGAGCTGAGTAAGGATCAGGATTATTTTTCTCTTCATGTAGCATGCATACCACCTGCCAGCACTATGGAAGCTAGATGAGGCTTCGAAGTCAGCATTGGCTTGAATTCTCATTTGTTCTACAGCTTCTATATGTAGTGTTTTCAGCAATAGGGTCTTGCCACACCCACTTCTGGTGGGTAAAGAAGAACAGGGGCAATGTCCAATATCATTTGAGGGTCTATGGGACCCCTGGTCAACAGCTTCAAAAGGACTCTATTACTGGCATTAAGCTTTTACTTTGCTAACTATTGTGTCTAGTAGGGGCAATGTCTTCCTGTTATAACTTCTTTTAATCTTTTATGATGTACATTATATATTTTAAGAAGCTTCTATGGTGATAGGTTTCCACATGGCTTTTTTTTTTAAACTTCCCAATCCTCCCTCCTCTTCCCTACACTCCCACCCCCACCCCCATCTTAGGTTCCTATTCTGTTCTTCCCTTTCCCGCTTTATAGCACTGTATTCTATCTAACTCCCTCTCACACACATGAAGCCAGCCAGCCCCTGCAACAACAGCAAAGCATCAAGTTGTTAATTATTGCTTTAAGTTCATTGTCTTTGTGACACACAGGAATTTGTGATCATGCATGTTCCTAAGTGATACTTATTTTGTGTTTCTAAAAACTTGGTCCTTTATTGATTTCTGCTATAATCTTGGGATGTGTATCCATGTTAAGGTAGCTGTTCTAATTTGTCCTCCATTGCTGTGACAAAACACTCTGACCGACATCAACTTGAGGAGGAAAGGGTTTATTCAGCTTACATCTCCTGGGTCACAGTTCATCACTTAGGGAGCCCAAGACAGGAACTCAGGTCAGGAACCTGGAGGCAGGAGCTGAAGCACAGGCCATGGAGGAATGCTGTTCACTGGCTTGCTCCACTGGCTCATGCCCAGCCTGCCTTCTTATACGGTACACAACAACCTGCCCAGGGTGGCACCACTCATTGTGGGTTGGGCCCTCCCACACTGCTCGACCATCAAGACAATTCTCCACAGATGTGGCCACAGGCCAATCCAATGGAGTCAATTCCCCAATTGAGGTTCCCTCAACCCAGGTGTGTCAAGTTGACACTAAAGCTATTCAGCACCGTAGCTGATGCTATTTTTGATGTCTGTTTTTAATTAAATATTTTATTGCTGTTTTGTGATATTTCATACATCATTTTTCAGTTCAATTTAGGACATTCCCTTTCCTTCCCCCCTCCCCACCCCAGTTCATGCATTCTGCCCTACCTATCCTGATATCTTTCTCATCAGTCTTTTTAAAGTTTGTCTTTGCCGAGGTGACTTGTTTGGCAGAATTTAACTGCTTCATCTCCGTTCTTTGACCAGTCCTTATATTCGTTGTGTTTCCCTCCCATTTGTATTGAGTCTAAAACATTACCTGTATATAAACATCATATATGTACCAGGAATTATGTACCTCTGGGAATTAAACTATATGTTAACCTGAAAATATGTTATCCTTTAAATTTTATTACTCTAAACTATGAATGCTACCTTGCCCCCTTACGACATTAGTTAGCCATGTCTTAAAGTAGGTGGTAAGTTATTCTAGGGCCCATTAAGAGAGATCACATTATAACATCACAGTTGCTTCAGATAGAAAGGAATATAATAACGTTGCTCAGCTTGCCTTTTCCAGTTGGGGGGTGTTGTGCTAGCATCACAGATGAGGGAAACCCATCCTCATTATTTTTTTTTTTGGGGGGGGAGACTGTGTTACTTCACTTAGCATAATGGGCTTCAAGTTCCATCCATTTACTGCAAAGTTCATGATATCATTCTTTCTTTACTGCTGCTTAGAACTCCCTGTGTAGCGGTTACATTTTTTGTATCCACTTGTCCGAGGGCATTTGGGTTGGTTAGAGGTCTTTGCTATTGTGAAGAGAGCGGCACTTAAACATAGATGTGCATGTATCTTGAGTGCGTCTTGGGGGTAATGCCCAGGAGTGTTATGGTTGGGTCAGGTGGTAGCCTCATTTTGCGTCTTTTAAGGGTCTCCACACTGATTTCCACAGTGGTTGTACCGTTTACATTCCCACCAGCCGTGGAAGGAAGTTTTCCCTTCCCCAAAACCTCTCCAGCATTTGGTTTTGTCTTTTGTTTCTATGATCTAGTCCAGTCTTGATTGGCGTATATCATAGAGTGGGTTTTTAAGTTGCCATGTCCTTAATATTAATGATGTTAAATACTTTTTTAAAAAAACCTTTTTTTTTTTTTATTGATTTTTTGTGTTTTCACTACAAGATTATCTTAATTCAAACTTTAGACCATTCCCCCATCCTACCCACCCCTCATGCCCGCCCCTCCCCGTGCAGAGCTCATGGATTCTGTCCTACAAGCGGAACAACGGTAGCCTTCGTTGAGCGAAAGAAATTTTTGACTGTAGTCTGATGTTTTTATGAAGACATTATGTTTCGAGCGTGAAGGGGGCGGAGAGGAGTTTTACTGTTTTGGGCAGTTCTTCCTTTGATGGTTTTTCTCTCTTTTTTGGATGTGTGAACACTTTTTAAGATGTTTCAGACCATTACTTCCTACTGGTAATCTCTGTCAAGCCATCTTTTGAGTAGTCTTGTTTTGTTTGCGAGTCATTGGTTTATCTTTTTTTTTTTTTTTTTAACTTTAACTCTTTTTTTAACCTATTCTTTATTTATTTTTTATGTGTATGAATGTACTGTCTGCATGCAGGTCTGTGCACCCGTGTCGCGCAATGCTGCTGAGGTCAGAAGAGGGTGTCGGATTCCCCTGGAACTGGAGTTCTCCTGGAATTGGAGTTACAGATGGTTCTCAGCTGCCATGTGGGTGCTGGGAATTGAACCCAGGTCCTCTGCAAGACGGTTGGCTCTCTTAACCGCTAGGCCATTCCTCCAGCCCTACTTTACTCTTAAAATGTGTGTGTGTGTGTGTGTGTGTGTGTGTGTGTTTCTTTGATTTAATACAGGCTCTAAAACAAATCACTGGTTGTTGAGGCAACAAAGTATCTCCAGGAGCTGGTAATGAGATAGAGAAGGCTTCAACCTCCTGGTCACTAGTTTAAATCTTCCCCAAGACAAGAGTGACAGAAAGTGAGAGCATTTCAATAAATTGTGTTCAAAGATATGTTTTTAGTACTTCACAAAGAAAATTCATGTGGTAGGGCCACTATAGATGAAGACATAAAGGTGATTCTAGTTTGGGTTTGAAAATAAGAATTCCACTCTGTCCTAAATATTGTAACTTCTTCCTATGACTGAGTCTCCTTGTTATTGGTTTGTGAACTTGGGCTGTGACACACATATCCACAGGAATCTGTCTCCCACTGCTGCTAATGAGATACAGTCCAACAGCACTAAACTGACTTCTAAAAATGTATTCCATTCTCACATGAAAATTCAATTCAAAATTAAAGTTACATGCTTCATGTTTCCTGCCACTTCTACATACATTTCCCAATGTTTTATTTTCAAGTATATTATTGGTTTCATTGACATGTAGACGTATAATTGAACAATTAAGAAAATGTGTTCACTCTTCAGTCTTTCCATTGAGAAACAGTTACCAAATAAGAACAGATAAGTAAAGTTAGCTTTGAAGTTAGAGAATTCAAAATTGAGTACTGTGCAAAAAGTTCACTGTCACGATTTAATTGGGTGCATTTGTATCGGAAATCTTTCAGTTTTTCCATTTTTAGTATTTGAAATTCTACAAAGCCATTTTTTTAAACATATTTAGGATTCAAGTTATTTAGACCATCCAATTGGGGATACTGTTAGAAGGCATTATATATACATGTTTATATCTAAAAGGTATATAAGATTGGAGCACTTAAAAATAATATATTTTCTATTTTTTGTGCCAAGCTCACTGTATTTCATACAAACTATATAGTGATCAGTTGTAATACTTTTAACCTATTATAATAATGCTAATGAAAGTATTAGCAATACTTTGAAAGTATATTAGTAATATGTCTCATCTTAAAAATTTCTTCTTGGAACAAGAATGAACAGGAACTAAAAGCACAGTAGCCAAGGATTCAGAATTCAAACTTATGAGAACTTATTTATGGCCAAGTTCCCATTCCATAGCATACTTCTCTCCCAACTTTAAATAAAATAGACTTCTTATCATTATCATTGCTTAAAATGTAACTTAATTTCAAATCTTCAAAGGAATTCGTTTGCCCTAACTTATATCACTGGTTCCTATAATATCTGAAGAACTCTGATTGGAGAATTAGAAATTTAAATTGCACAAGCTCACTATTAGAGTATTTCCGTTACCCTTTGCAGGTTTTGAGGCAGCTTATTCGACCTTACAGTCTCCCCAGGAAGCTAATGGGAAAGCCTTGCAGCAATCTTCACGGAAAAGTTTCCAAATGTCAAGTGTCATCTTTCCAGCTGTTAGATGAATGGGTAGCCACGAGGCATTTATTTGGGTGTGCAGACCCTGTGAAATCTGGGTGAGGCAGGAGAAAAGGCTATAATTTGGTGGTTAGTTTACCAGTGCTGGTACAGTTGCAAATCTCCTAGCCAGGCAAAGGACTTTATTTTTTCACTTCATGATTGACAGCTGACTGCAGTGCTTTTGCACTTAAAGAATAAAAACACCTTAAACAAAGGCATCATCGATATGTCAGACTAATTTCTGAATCCTCTACTGCTTCAGATAAAAACAATCTTATCATCAGAGTTCCCTTCTTCTCTAAACCCTTTCCAACTGAGAAGAGGTAAGGCCTCTGAAATGACAGCTGTATTAAAAAAATCTTGAGACATATTGAAAAGGTGTCCTTCTATTTAAGATACAATGCAGACTCTTTAATTCTCATGTTAAGAAAGATTGATATGAATCGTTGGCCACTGTCAGGTAAGAAAACAATGAATATCAATAAAAAGTCAGTTTTAAATCATAATGGATTCTGTTAAAGATAGCAATAGCCTCCAAAAAATAAAATTGAAATATGTCGTGGATAAATGCTGTTTCCATATGAAGTTTTCCACTACAGGAAAATCCTGTTGAGTTGAATTCAGCCAATCTCATTAAAAACTGAAAATTTAAACTTAACTATTATTAGAAATTCATGGTGTTTCACCTTTATCCTTTTCAGTGATAACTAGTAAATTCAAATTTGCTTCTAGCCATTGAAAAATGAGCTCCATTTCAGCTCCTTATAACTAAGCATGCAATGTATTCAATACTGCTTGCTACACAACTTACTATCTTTGCTATCCTATTCATTTGATCTATAGTGTGTTCTTTAGCTAATATTTTTAAATAATTATTTGCATCAATGACATTTACTTATTGAATATTTTTCCTTTATAACAGTGTACAGTTTTTGTATATAAAAGGAAATTTAAAAAATAATATCTATATGTTATAAAAGGAAATCAAGGAAAAATGGAGAATGAGCCTGCATTTAATGGAGCTATCAAAACAAAACTATCTGGTTGGTGACAGAGGAAGAAAGCACCATGACTAATAAGTAATTTTAATGCCTTTTATTGGTTTTGTGTAAGGTTCCAAACTTTCATTAAATGGCAGTTTTGACCTGAAAAGTAATTTAAAATGAAATTGTCTCTATGAAAGCAGAATATTTCCTTACCAATACAGCAGTAGATTGCTACTTCAGGCACAGATAACTCAAGACTAGAATGGGCAGAAAAAAATAATCAGGTGGGAAAAATCTGAACCATGGCCATCCGAAGACACCTGATCTCACTGTGTCTCAGCAGAGGAAAGAGGTCGCAACTACAAGGTCACTAGGGCCAAGCAAGCAGTGGCTGTTACAGGTCCTGTGCTAAATTTGCAACTGTTGGTGGCTAGGGCCTTCTAGGTTAATGGCAATATCATAGTAAAGCAAAGTATGGGGAAACATTAGTTTCCTCAGGAAAATTCAAAGATTGTCAACTAAATGGGAACTTGAACCAAAACTGTGTTCCTACCATTAAGTGACCAGATAAAGTTCAGTCTTAGGCTACAGGATCAGGGCAAATATGCAGACATAGATGTCCCAATGGAAACATAACATGAACATCAGAAAACCTGATTTCCAAATCCTTGCTTAATTGCTCACTAACTCAGTCTTGTGATATATGGAAATATTATATTGTTTTTTGGGATTTTTCATTTATAGATGTAAGACAGAACCATGTGATCACAGAGATGGGATTCCTGGCTCAAGCACTTAAGTTTTACAATTCCTGGCTCAAGCACTTAAGTTTTACAATCGCTTATCTTGACCCGCACTATTTCATCCAAAGATTGGAAAAAACAAAACATTTCTTATAGTTCTGAATCTCAAATAGGATATGTTACAAATGAACAATCTGATTTATTGAATACTCAGTATATCCACACTATTTTAGGGTCTTATTCATATAATATGGAAAGTTAATAATTTTCACTTTTTTTTTTTTTTTTTGGTCTTTTTTGAGACAGGGTCTCCCTGTAGAACCAGGCCTGGCCTCGAACTCCTCACAGAGATCCGCGGGCCTCTGACTCCCCAAGGGCTAGGATTAAAAAGGCATGCACCACACCGCCACGCCAGTCGATGCGCCGACCTGGTGCACACCAATGTAGCCATGTGCCACGCGGCCCCACACACCAAACCAAGCCCCCCAGCCCACCCCACCCCGGCCAAGCCACATACACACACCCCATGTGCACACACATGCCATGTGCCTGTCCCACCATGCCCTGGGCCACCCGACCCTGTTGCCATCCCAAGCCCCACTGTCCAAGCCACAAGCCCGACCCCACCATGCCCCTGGCCAAACCCCACCTGCGCCAAACCGACCAGAACCCACCCCCCGCACCGCGCAACCGCCCATGCCAACGCCACCAAGGCCCCGGCATTTATTTATTTCGTATGTGTATCAATGTACTGTCTCGCATGCAAGCTCTGTGCAACCATTGTCGTGACATGGACCCGCGGAGGTCAGAAGAGGGTGTCGATTCCCCTGGAACTGGGATTCTCCTGGAATTGGAGTCAGACGGTTCTCGGCCGCCATGTGGTGCTGGGGATCAACCCCGGTCCTCTGTAAGAGCGGTCGGCGCTCTTAACCGCTAGATTAGAAAATTTTTTAATTTGATTGAGGCAGAATTGGGCTTGGGGATCGTGTGGGTCCACACCCATGCCTATTCAGGCAGCACAAATTGGCATCAGCGGGCAGAGACAGGCAGGCGGATCTCGGTGAGTTCCAGGCCAGTTGGGACTAAAAGGAGACCCTGTCTCAAAAATACCAAAAAAAGAAGGAAATGAAGTTGGGGGGGGAGGGGTTGGGTAATCCAGGATGAGTTGGGAGAGTTGGTGATGAATATATTCAAAATACAAAGTAGGCATGTATTTTTTCAAAGAAATAACAAAAAATATATTTAAAATGCATAGATTAGAAATTAGATGTATAGAGTATAAATCAAAGTAACAGATGATCTGATGTAGGAGAAGAGAACAATAGTGAATTCAGCTGAAAAGACTTTAAAACTATTTCATAGGGACAGTCAGTGGTTTTCTACTTGTGTGACCCTGAAAAGTATGAGCAGCATGAAATCAGGTGGGGGTCTATCTATCTGTAGATATAGATATGAAAGAGTTGATTAGATAATAGATATAGATACAACTACGAGTACATGAAATCAGGTGGGGATCTATCTATCTGTAGATATAGATATAGAAATAGTTGAATAGATAATAGATCATAGTATACAAACAGAGTACATGAAATCAGGTGGGGTCTATCTGTAGATATAGATATAGAAATAGTTGATTATGTAGATAATAGATTAGATAAAACAGAGTACATGAAATCAGGTGGGGTCTATCTGTCTGTAGATGTAGATATAGAAATAGTTGATGTAGATAATAGATATAGATACAACGGAGTACATGAAATCAGGTGGGGATCTATCTATCTGTAGATGTAGATATAGAAATATTGATGTAGATAATAGATAATATGATACAACAGAGTAAATGAAATCAGGTGGGGTTTCATCTTCTGTAGAATTAGATATAGAATATTGATATGTAGATAATAGATATAGATACAACAGAGTACATGAAATCAGGTGGGGATCTATCTATCTGTAGATATAGATATAGAAATAGTTGATATAGATAATAGATATAGATACAACAGAGTACATGAAATCAGGTGGGGATCTATCTGTAGATATAGATATAGAAATAGTTGATATAGATAATAGATATAGATACAACAGAGTACATGAAATCAGGTGGAAGATATTGATGGGGAGACAGATGAAGGAAGCTTGTAAATATAAGCAAACATATTATATGTAATTCTCAAATTTAAGACAAAAATGAAAAAGAAATAAAATTTCATAGGAGAAAGTGCTGTGAAGTCCTGCCTTCTGGACATGGCATGCCTGCATTCTCACAGCAGCTGGGAGGACATGTACATGAGCAACCAGAATTCCAACATGAATGTGGGAGTGGCTCATGGGAGGACATGTACACGAGCAACCAGAATTCCAACATGAATGTGGGAGTAGCACATGGGATGACATGTACATGAGCAACCAGAATTCCAACATGAATGTGGGAGTAGCACATGGGAGGACATGTACACGAGCAACCAGAATTCCAACATGAATGTGGGAGTGGCTCATGGGATGACATGTACATGAGCAACCAGAATTCCAACATGAATGAGGGAGTGGCTCATGGGAGGACATGTACACGAGCAACCAGAATTCCAACATGAATGCAGGAGTAGCACATAGGATGCATGTACATGAGCAACCAGAATTCCAACATGAATGCAGGAGTAGCACATGGGATGACATGTACCTGAGCAACCAGAATTCCAACATGAACGCAGGATTAGCTCATGAGGCCCCGCATTTAGTTGAGCTACTGTCAGTTGATGGCTGGAAGTGAGGAGAGCTATTTTACATTGGGGGTGTAGCCACTTGTAGGTGACATTTTGTTCAGTGCACACCAGTGTGTCCACAGCCATGCACATATAGGCATCAGTAATCAGCTGTGAGATATATATATATATATATATATATATATGTATATGTATATGTGAAGTCATTAATTTGGGAATGGGAACATGTTGCAGGGTCCTGGGTAAATGGGAGGATAAAATGGGGGACAGCTATGATCATTGCATATCTGTATTAAATACTAAAATAATAAATTTTAAAATATTTTATATGTATTCAAAGAGTTAAGGACATATGTCACCTCCAAAATTAATTAATTAATTAATTAAAAATACAGAAGAAAATACAATGCTTTTCTCGACATGTTGAATCTAAGTAATGGTAATGCTGTAGCTGAAGCCCAAGCCATCCAATGCTTAGCCTTACTTCTTTTCTTTCAATACCATCATACTTCCTTTTCATTGGGCTTTAGCTGAGCAAGTGGAAGGTCCAGCTCATAGTAGATATGAATTAGGTGTTTTGTAATTCATTCAACCAGTTCTGAGAACTTTATTTCATTTTGGATCATTTTCCATATCACCAGATACTGGGACACATTCCAGGATGAATAGCTCACTGCACATATACTTCAGTCATGTCATGATATACTGGGAAAAATCCCACGTTGGAAGAGGGGTCTACATTACCCATATACTGCTGTGACTATACAGCAGGCAATAACAGAGGGAAGTGTATGTAGTTCACTTCCCAAATAGTATAGGCTCTGTATACCAGGTGACATCCCAGGGAGAAGTGTCATTCACTTCCCAAGTCCTGTTGGAACTGTGCATCAGGTAATATCTATCCCAGGCTGAGTAGTCCACTTCCCATATACTCTAATCATGATATACTGAGAAACGTCCCAGGGGCATTGGGTGTATTACCTATATACTGCAATGACTTATACCAGATAATACCAGAGGGAGGTCTAGTTCACTTCCAAATACTATAGGCATTATACACCAGGTAACATCCCAGGGGGAGGTGTTCATATACACCAGGTAATATCCCAGAGGTGAAGTTCACTTCCCATATATTGTAATCACTATTTCTGGGTCCCGGCAGAGTATAATTTGCTTCCCAAATACTGCAGACACTTTATGTTAGGAAATATCTCAACATGGTATAATTCATATCAAGTATTTGATAAGTATTCTATGTTGTAACCAAATTCCTACTATAGTAAGTATCTACAAGTTGATGACTAGTCCATAAAACATCTGTCATAAATTGACATAAATAGACTTTCATGTGAAATATGGTTGAAAAGTTACATGTATTTTGGCAGTGTTTTAGATTATGAGTACATATGGTTAAGGAAACTGATGTACAAATGCACTAGACTCTTGAGTGATGAGTGCTACTTTAGATTGTTGAAAGATCTGGTGCTTGGTGGGGAGGTGGTGTTATCATGAAAACACAAGGATGCAAATGAACTTTAGTGCTTCCTAATTTTTCTCAGGTATCTCCATAACCTTCTTCTATACAGCTGCTATTTATTCCCATTTTAAAATGATCCGCTGGATGACTGACTGGGTTTCTCTCTCATTCTGTGTTCTACTTAGACTGCTTCACCAACCATTTTTCCAGAAATGCAAGGGTTAATCATTTAACCCAAAAGCAAGTACCAGCTCCAGTGTTGTTGACTTACAATTTCAAGCTGTTTTATTTCAAGTCTTAATATTTAACATTACTGCTGTCACCTTTCTTAAATGTCAGCTTCTTTTCTTTCCTTCATCACTCTTAGCTTGATCACACTGACTCTTTTGTGTGACATGGATTTGCTGTCAGGTGCCTCCCTTGGCTGGTCCCCAGGTTTTACTGACTCCAGTCATTGACATCTTGTCAACAGTGTCACCTACTTTGCCCCTTGGCCTCTGAATATGGCAATTGTTACCTTCTTGATTGACATTTGGGAAAATTTGTCAACATATTTTCATTACTCTGGGAAGATCTCAAACTTAAAGTCACTTCTTAAAGTTGATTCGCTATTTCGTTCTTTGAACACATCCTATGGGCTTTATGAAACAGAGCCTATGAGTAAGCAGGCTGCTAACAGATCATGTTACAGTTACTGGAAAGTTATTAGCAGCCAGTGCGCTTGCCATAGTTCAGCCAATAAATTGAATCAATCATGCATTTTGATCATACAGAAAGCCTACTAAAACCTGTTACATATGTATTATTCTTCTTTGCCATTCTGGTACCTTCTTTGGTTGAAGAGGCCTTCCATAACCACCAAAAGTAGAAATGTCTTCTGTCCCAAGCCACATAAACACAGATGAATTCACAAGAAGCATGTGTGTATATACACACACACATCCACATCCTGTCATTCAGTTTGGATCCCTCACTATTACACTGTAATAAAATATTCAGGAGGATAGAGCCCAGAGCAGGATGTGGTGATCCATGTCTGGAATGATAGCACTCAGCAGGTAGAAGAAGAACAATCACAAGTTTGTTTTATGTGTATGATGTTTTTTGGCTACAAGTATATAAATGCACCCATGTCCTGAATTCCCTGTGGAGGCCAGAAGATGGTGTTGGATTCCCTGGAACTGGAATTACAGATGATTGTTAGCCACCATGTGGGAGCTGGGAACTGAACCTGGGTCTTCTGTAAGAACAGCCTGTGTTCTTATCTCCTGAGCCTTCTCTCCAGCCCCAGAAGGATTACCAGTTTAAGGTCAGCCTGAGCTTAAGATTTAAGAAGTTGTATAAAAGCTCACCGTGGACTCTTCCAAAACCCTGTCTCTAAATAAATGAATGAAAAGAAGGAAAAAAATTGAAACTTGGCCATACACTAGGTAGTGACACCAGCAGAATGTACCCTGAGTGACTTCATCAAGACAAGAACAGTGATGTAGAAGAACCCAAGCTCTATCCACTTAGAGAAGAAAAGATTTACCATTATTAAGGCATTATTAAGCATGCCTCTGTGAAAAATCATGGAATTTGGAGGTTATAGTGATCCAGTGGAGCACAGAACTTGAGAAAACCCACCTTTGAAAGGATGATTAGTTTCTTCATATGAATACTGCTCATAGCTGGCCTTGGCTATATGGCAAAAAGGATAACATTGAGCCACAACTATTTCAATGGGACAAAGAGTCTACTTCTAGCTCCTTCACAGACAACCTGGAAAGAAGAAACACTTAGGGATAGCAAAGAACAAAAGCAGAAGATATCAGCAACTAGAATATAGATCTCACCAGTAGATTTAGCCCAACCCAGAGGCCTCATGTAACCAGGGCATCCATGGTGCCAAGAGGGGCTTTATTCCTCCAGACAATCCACCTGGCAGCCATGCCTACCTAAAAGAGTCTAGCCAGTAGCGTTGCCTACCATCTAAATCTGGAGTCTTTCTAGGAGATCCCACCAACTTCAAGAATCAGCATCAAGATCAGCTTGCCTGTGGACCCCTGCAAGCTGACTCCAGATGCAAAAACTACAAGTTGGTCTGATGAGAATCCTAACCCAAATGACTGGTGAGACCTTTTCTTCAGAAAACCAATTTATAAAGACTTAAAATTGTGGCCACTTTCTCAAATGCCCATGTATGAGAGCTCACATTGATGAAGAATCAGAAAAACATGACACCAGCAAAGGAAACTGTTAAATCTCCACTGATGAAAAAAAAATCTGAATAATGTTCTCAACTAAGCTCATAAAAATACCAGTGGACACAGATACCAGGAAAATCATTACAGGAAGAAAAGGAGACATTCAATATAGTGGTTGAAGCCATTAAAAAAGTCATAGAAGTGGAGAGCCATGACTGCAGTGAAAATTGCAAAAGAGCTCCAAGAGCACACACAGGCAGAAGAATGAATACATTCAAAGCAGTTGATTTAAAATTATCTGCTCTCTATGGGGCTGGAGGGATGGCCTAGCGGTTAAGAGCGACGACAGCTCTTGCAAAGGACCCGGGTTCGATCCCCAGCACCCGCATGGCGGCTGAGAACCGTCTGTGACTCCGGTTCCAGGAGAACTCCAGTTCCAGGGGAATCCGAGACCGTCTTCTGACCTCCGCGGCATCGCACGACACGGGTGCGCAGACCTGCATGCAGACAATACATTCATACATCTCCCTGTAGCCCCAGCTGTCCTGGAACTCACTCTGTGACCAGGCTGGCTTGAACTCACAAGATCTGCTGCCTCTGCCTCCCGTGCTAGGTTAAAGGCGTGTGCCATCACGCCCTGCAGGAGACACTTCTAAAAGGAAATGTGCACCTTTGAAAAAGAAAGAATACATAATAATTTTAAAAAATAAAGCTATTTGGACAATAGTAGACTAGAGAAAAAGAACTAAACTTGCTGGGGGTGTGTGGTACACACCCTTTAATCCTAGCACTTGGGAGGCAGAGCAGGCAGATCTTGTGAGTTCAAGGGCAGCCTGGTCTACATAGTGGTTCTAGGACAGCGGGAACGCAGGAAGACCCTGTTCCAAAAAGCCCTAAATATTTAATAAATAAATAATTTTGATATAATAGAAATTGGAAGAGATAGAAATAAATAAGTAGAGAAGATGAAAGCAACAGGAACAAAATTATAAACTGGTATGTTCTTTACAAACATAAACACAATCAATAAGCTCTTAGACTAAGAAAAATAAGAGAGTATTTAAACAAAATCAGAAATTCCTCTGAGATATTATAGTTAATGCTACAGAATTTTTTTAAAGCTCATAAAGGACTACTAAGAAGAATGATTTACCAACAAACTCAACAACATAGAGTAAATTAATTCCTAAACACATTAACTTAGTACAATGTAAGCAAAAAGAATCATAAAGCACTATGACCCATTTCATTAATGAACATGACATGCAAAAATTCTCAACAAAATATTGCAAACCACATACAGGTACACATCAAAAGGTCATCCAGGAATGACCAAGTTGGATTCATACCAAGATGCAGGGGTGGTTCAACTATGTAAGATCATAAATGTCATAAAGCACATAGACAGACTGAACTGAAAGACAAAAACACACAGCACTCAACTACAGTATTAATGTGGAAAAACCCTTCAACAAAATTCAACATGCCCTCATGTTTAAGTTCCTAGAGGGTATTTGGACTAGAAGGGAACCTCTCAATATAATTAAAGACATATACAACAAACTCACAGGCAACATCTTCTAAATGGGGAAAAAAATAGAAACATTCCCCTTACAGTCAGGAACCCCACAAGGCTGCCCCCTACCTCCACTCCTTTTCAATATAGTGCTTGAAATACTCAATAGAGCAATAAGACACAAAAGGGAAATTAAAGGAGTATACTAATTGGGAAAAAAGGAGGTAAGACTATCCCTTTAGGCAGATGACATGGAGTTTTAGCTAAGGGATGCTAAAAATTCTTAGAAAAGATTAATAGTTTTCGTAAAAAAGTGTGGGATACAAAATAACCTAGAAAAATCAGTAGCCTTTCTTACCAACAACAAGCAATTGGAGAGGAATAAAGGAAACCTTCCCATTCACAATAGCCTAAAAAAATAGTTCAGACCTGACAAAGCCACTAAAGATCTCTACAATGAGAAGAAAGATTGAAGAAGACATCGAATATGGAAGGACTCCTATGCTCATGGATTGGAAGAAAACTAATACAGGAAAAATGACCATCCTACCCAAAGTAATATACAGATTCAATGGCAATCCCAATTAAAATCCCCATGAGTTTCTTCACTAACTTAAGACCTCAGATAGCCCAAGCAACCCTGAGCAATAAGAGCAATGCGGGGGGGGTGGGGGGGGGATCACTGTACCAGGCTTCAAACTATATTACAGGGCTATAGTCATAAAAACAACCTGGTTCTGGCACAAAAAGCAGACCTGTAGATCAAAGGAACAAAATCAAAAGTCTGAACTTGAGCACATGCAATTTCAGCCACCTCATATTTGACAAGGGCCAAGAGGACTCAGTGCTGGAAAGACAGCTTCTTCAGCAAATGGTGGGCACAAAACTGGATCACCACGTGTGGAAGAATAAAACTAACCCCCTACCTTCACCCTGTACAAAAAAATCAACTCCAAATGGATCTAGAGCTCAATGTGAAACCTGAAACTCTGAAAATGATAGAAGAAAAATGTTGACAGCAACCTAACAAGATATAAGCTTAGGAAAAGACATTCTAAATCAGACAACAGCTATGCAGGAAATAGGTCAACAATCAACAAGTGAGACCTCTTAAACTCAAAAACCTTCTGTAAAATGAAAGAAAGAAACAATCAAAGAAGGGAGAGAAGAGAAAGCCCACAGAGTGGGAGGAAACCTGAACCAGTGATACATCTGACAGAGGTTCTCCATCCAGATATATAAATTACTCAAAAAAACAAAGGAACAAGAAAGCAAAAGGCCCCAATAAAAAAAAAAAAAAAAAAAAAAAAAAAAAAAAGAAAAGGAAAAAGAAAAAGAAAATAGAATGAAACCAAAGCTATTACACTGTAAATTATTAAATAATTCAATTGAAACAACTCACAGACAATAGGATAATTTTGAAAACCAGAGAAGAAAATTGACTTGCTAAGTAAAAAACATCCCCATAAGACCATCAACATTATTCTTAGAATCATGGGAAGATAGAATCACAGAACTGAAAGACAAAAACTGTCAGCCAGTATTTTTCTGTACTTCTTTATCTTTATCTGTTTGAGTCCTTTACCTACATTTATCTAAGTGTGCCCTTTCCATCCAATGCCCACAGAAGCCAGAGAAAACATCAGATCCTCTTGCAATTGGTTAGCTACCATCTGGGTCCTCTGTAAGAACAGCCACTTCTCATAACCCTTCAACATCTCTCTAGCCCCTCAACCAAGAATTTTATAACTGTAAATATTGCCTTCCAAAAATAAAAGAGAAATAAAAGCTTTCCCAGTTATACAACAATTAAAGGAATTTTCCCAGTAACAGTTATAAGAATTGCAAAAAGGAGTTATTCAAGTTTAAACAAGGTCATAAAAAAAAAAAAAAAAAAAACAAACAACAAAAGAAAGAGCCACATGCCTTTAATCCCAGCACTCAGAAGGTGTGTGTGTGTGTGGGGGGGATCTTTCTGAGTTCAAGGCTAGTCTGTGACTATAGGGAGACCCTATCTCAAAAAGACCAAAAGAAAGAAAGAAAGTCAAAGTACAAATACTCCCACCCCCAGAAACAGCATAGCGTAAAGATGAACATGTGCCTTGCAGAATAGGGAAATGCTGCATTAATGGTGCCCAGTTCCTTATAGCTGTAAGTCATACAACTTCCAAAAATGAATGAACCTTCTGCATAGAAAATCCACAGGGAAACAAGGTTACTCATAGGCATATCACCACACTCAGCAGTAATATCACCAATAATATCTGGATATAGAATCATTTTACCATCAACAGAGCAAAACTAGACCAAATGGACCTGACATAGGCACACAGATAATCTGTCCAAAGCTACCCAAATTACAGTGCTTTCACAAATACATGGACACTACCCTAGTAGAGATGGTGTGATAGGTCACAAAACATGTCATCAGAATCTTAAGAAATGGAAAATCATCCCTGTTTCATCTTCTACCACAAATGAATAAAACAAGAAATCAATAATAACAGAAAACTGATGAATCTTCCAAATGATCAATGTAAATTTAAGTCACCATTCTAAAGACATAGAGTGGCTAACAATATTCTAACACATTCAACTGCATACTGCCTAAAGAAACTCATTTTAATTTAAAGACATATAAAATTGACAGGTGGTAAAACATGCTTGCAACCAAAGGTTCCAGGCATTGCGCTCATAGCAAACAAAATACACTTTGTAGTAAGTAAAATACCAATTACAAGAAATAAGGAGAGTCATTATACAAGAAGTTGCCAAAGCAATTGGGAAATGTAAATATTATAGATGTACCAACATCAGAACACATTAAAATATCAGGTTAGTATCAACAAAATTGAAGAGTTCAGCAGAACTGGTAAGTAGGTAAAACTTTCAAAAATGAATGAACTTTCTGCATAGAATTTTCAAAAGAAAACAAGGTTACTCATCAGCATATCACCACACTCAGCAAAACAATATCTGGATACAGGATCATTATATCATCAACAGAGCAAAATTAGACCAAATGGATCTGACATAGGCACACAGATAATCTGCCCAAACCTACCCAAATTACACAGCGCTTTCACACGCACATGGCCATAGAAGAGATGTGTGCTGTATCACGAAACATCACAATTTTAAGAAATGAATGATTAGCCCTGCTTCATCTTCAACCACAAAGGAATGAAATAAGAAATCGATAATAACAGAAAACTGAAGAATGTTCCAAATGATCAGTACTATACTATATATTCTCAAACAACTATTGATCAAGGGAAAACATTCAAAAGCCAAATCAATTTCTAAGGAAAAATAGAAACAAAACCACAACACAATGGAATTTGTCAAAAAATGTTACATACCAGGCATGGTGGCACACACTGTTAATCTCAGCACTTGAGAGGCAGAGGCAAATGGATTTCCATGAGATCAAGGCCAGCCTGATCTACTTATTGAGTGTCAGGCCAACTGGTGTTACAGAAAGACCCCTGCCTAAAAGAACAAATAAACAAAAATAGTACTAAGAGAGAAAAAAAAAAAAAAAACTACTTTTTTTCTTTCTTTCCTTTTTCTCTCTTTTTATTTGATTTCTTTCTGAGACAGGGTCTTACTTACTATGTAGCCCCAGCTAGCCTAGACCTCACTATGTAAACCAGGCTGGCCTCCATCTCACAGAGATCTGGCACCCTCTCCCTTTGCCTTTGGAGTGCAAGGAATAAAGGCATGTGTCACCGTGTAGGACAAAGGAGACACTTTTTTTTTTTTTTTGGTCTTTTCGAGACAGGGTCTCCCTGTAGCCCCAGCTGTCCTGGAACTCACTCTGTAGACCAGGCTGGCCTTGAACTCACAAAGATCTGCCTGCCTCTGCCTCCCAAGTGCTAGGATTAAAGGCGTGTGCCATCACGCCCTGCAGGAGACACTTCTAAAAGGAAATGATGACACTTTGAAAAAGAAAGATACATAATAATTTTTAAAAATAAAGCTATTTGGACAATAGGTAGACTAGAGAAAAAGAACTAAACTTGCTGGGGGTGGTGGTACACACCTTTAATCCTAGCACTTGGGAGGCAGAGGCAGGCAGATCTTTGTGAGTTCAAGGGCAGCCTGGTCTACATAGTGAGTTCTAGGACAGCGGGAACTGCAGGAAGACCCTGTCTCAAAAAGACCTAAATAATTAAATAAATAAATAAATTTAGAATATAATAGAAATTGGAAGAGAAATAAATAAAGTAGAGAAGATGAAAGCAACAGGAACAAAATTATAAACTGGTATGTTCTTTACAAACATAAACACAATCAATAAGCTCTTAGACTAAGAAAAATAAGAGAGTATTTAAACAAAATCAGAAATTCCTCTGAGATATTATAGTTAATGCTACAGAATTTTTTTAAAGCTCATAAAGGACTACTAAGAAGAATGATTTACCAACAAACTCAACAACATAGAGTAAATTAATTCCTAAACACATGTAACTTAGTACAATGTAAGCAAAAAGAATCATAAAGCACTATAGACCCATTTCATTAATGAACATACATGCAAAAATTCTCAACAAAATATTTGCAAACCACATACAGGTACACATCAAAAAGGTCATCCAGAATGACCAAGTTGGATTCATACCAAGATGCAGGGATGGTTCAACATATGTAGATCAATAAATGTCATAAAGCACATAGACAGACTGAACTGAAAGACAAAAAACACACAGTCATCTCAATTGATGTGGAAAAACCCTTCAACAAAATTCAACATGCCATCATGTTTAAGTTCCTAGAGGGTATTTGACTAGAAGGAACATTCCTCAATATAATTAAAGACATATACAACAAACTCACAGCCAACATCTTTCTAAATGGGGAAAAAAATAGAAGCATTCCCCTTACAGTCAGGAACCCCACAAGGCTGCCCCCTACCTCCACTCCTTTTCAATATAGTGCTTGAAATACTCAATAGAGCAATAAGACACAAAAGGGAAATTAAAGGAGTACTAATTGGGAAAAAAGGAGGTAAGACTATCCCTTTAGGCAGATGACATGATAGTTTAGCTAAGGGATGCTAAAAATTCTTAGAAAAGATTAATAGTTTTAGTAAAATGGTGGGATACAAAATTAACCTAGAAAAATCAGTAGCCTTTCTTTATACCAACAACAAGCAATTGGAGAAGGAATATAAGGAAACCTTCCCATTCACAATAGCCTAAAAAAAATAGTTCAGACCTGACAAAGCCACTAAAGATCTCTACAATGAGGAAGAAGATTGAAGAAGACATCAGAATATGGAAGGACTCCTATGCTCATGGATTGGAAGAACTAATACAGGAAAAATGACCATCCTACCCAAAGTAATATACAGATTCAATGGAATCCCAATTAAAATCCCCATGAGTTTCTTCACTAACTTAAGACCCCAGATAGCCCAAGCAACCCTGAGCAATAAGAGCAATGCGGGGGTGGGGGGGGGATCACTGTACCAGGCTTCAAACTATATTACAGGGCTATAGTCATAAAAACAACCTGGTTCTGGCACAAAAGCAGACCTGTAGATCAAAGGAACAAAATCAAAGATCTGAACTTGAGCACATGCAATTTCAGCCACCTCATATTTGACAAAGGGGCCAAGAGGACTCAGTGCTGGAAAGACAGCTTCTTCAGCAAATGGTGGGCACAAAACTGGATCACCACGTGTGGAAGAATAAAACTAAACCCCTACCTTTCACCCTGTACAAAAATCAACTCCAAATGGATCATAGAGCTCAATGTGAAACCTGAAACTCTGAAAATGATAGAAGAAAATGTTGACAGCAACCTACAAGATATAAGCTTAGGAAAAGACATTCTAAATCAGACAACAGCTATGCAGGAAATAAGGTCAACAATCAACAAGTGAGACCTCCTTAAACTCAAAACCTTCTGTAAAATGAAAGAAACAATCAAAGAAGGGAAGAGAAAGCCCACAGAGTGGGAGGAAACCTTGACCAGTGATACATCTGACAGAGGATTCTCATCCAGAATATATAAATTACTCAAAAAACAAAGGAACAAGAAAGCAAAGGACCCAATCAAAAGATGGAGTCAAGAGCTGAACAGAGACTTCACAAATGAAGATGGCTGAGAAATGTCTTAAAAAGTGTTCAATGTTGGGGCTGGAGAGATAGCCTAGCGGTTAAGAGCACCGACGCTCTTGCAGAGGACCCGGGTTCGATCCCCAGCACCCACATGGCGGCTAAGAACCGTCTGTAACTCCAATTCCAGGAGAACTCCAGTTCCAGGGGAATCCGACACCCTCTTCTGACCTCCGCGGCATTGCACGACACGGGTGCACAGACCTGCATGCAGACAATACATTCATACACATACAAAAATGAATAATAAAAAAAAAATTAAAAAAAAAAGTGTTCAATGTCACTAATAATTAAGGAAATGCAAATTAAAATCATTTTAAGATTTCATCTAACCCTGTTAACACTGTTTAGGATCAAGAAAACAAAAGATACCAAATGCTGCAGAGGTTGTAGTGAAAGGGGATTGCTCATTCACTGCTGGTGGGAATGCAAACTCATGAAACCCCTAAGGAAATCAGTGTGGAGAACTCTTAAAAGACTTAAAATGCATCTAACTTACTGGACCTCATTTGGTGACCAGGGGAAGGGAAATCCTCAGTGTGGAACACAAGGGCAGAACTGATGGTGGTTTGGGCTTGCCAAGGAAGAGTCTTCAAACATGATATATTTCAGCCCAATAAAGAAAAAAATCATAAGCTGAAGATGCTAAAATCTATGATATATGTGACATGCATATGTGCATATTTTGGAGTGATGCATATTGGAAGGAACAACAATAACAACAACATCAACAATAACAGAAAGACTGGGTCAAAGAACTGACTTAAACGGTGAACTACTGCTCAAAACAGTAAACTTCTGCATCAAGAATTTTGAGAGAGACTAAGAAAAAGATGAAAAATATGTTTGGCAGAATGCATGAACTCTGGTGGGGTGGGGGGGCAGGGAGGAGAACACAGGCCTAGATTTGATTGGAAATTTTGAGTGAAATGCACAGAGCTTCAATAAAAAATTGGCTTTGGAAAAAAAATGCACTTACCACCTGACCCAGTCATACCACTCCTGGGAATATACCCACAAGACTCCTATCCTATTGCAGAGATATGTGCACAACCATTTTTATTGCACCTTTATTCACAATAGCGCAAAGCTGGAAGCAACCCAGGTATCCCTCAACTGATGAGTGGATAAAGAAAATGTGGTACAACTATACAATAGAGTTCTTAAAAAAAAAAGACAGCATGAAATTTCCAGGTAAATGGTGGGACTAGAAGCTGTTAGGCTAAGTGAAGTAACACAGTCTCAGAAAAACAAATGACATTGGTGTCCCACATTTGTGGATCCTAGCACCAAATTCTTATTTGTAAGGCAAACAGTAATTATTTTTTTTCTTTTATAGTAAATATAATACCTGATGCTACTATAAAAATATATATCAACTTGCTATGTAATTTAGGAATGTAAAGTAATATTTCTTTTTACCTGCAAGCAACTCTACTGTTAAAAGATGAATCCCTAAACATGTTTTGGAATTAACCTTGTAGTTTATTTTCAGACATCCTGATTTTGGTATATGTGTGGAATATATACATGCATACTATGAAATAATATAAAATTAAAGAGAACAAACCCAACAAAAAAGACCTGTTCAAAGAACTGACTGAAACAGTAATCTTCTGCCAAATCAGAAAACTCCTGCATTGAAAATTAAAAAAAAAAAGATTGATAAAAAGATGCAGGACATGTATGGTAGAATGCACCAGCTCTGGTGGAGTGCAGGGCACAGAAGGTTTGAATAGGTTTAAATTGATTAAGAAATGTTCTATGAAATTGTACAAAAGTTCAATAAAAAAAATTTAAGAAAAAAAAAGGAATATAAAGCCTTAAAAGACCAGTCTTCCCTAAAAGATTCTGTCAAAAGAGAGAAAGGAAGGAAGGAAGAGAGGAAGAGGAGGGGTGAGAAGAAGAGGGAAGGAGAAGGAAGGAAAGGGAGAGAGTGGATAATTTGTGAAAGCTAACAGATTGGGACTGGAGAGATAGCTTCACAGTTAGGAACACTTACTCCTCTTCTCACAGCTGCCTGTTAGTGCAGTTCCAAGCAATCTGATACCCTCCTCTGGCTTCTGCAGGCACTGCACTCACATAATACATTTTAATTCACCCAGGAACCCAAACATAAAAATAAATAAATAAATAAATAAATAAATAAATAAATAAATAAATAAAATTTTAAGCCTAGCATATTCGCAAAAGTGGTATAGTTCAGATCAATATACAAAAATCCATTGTTTCTGTATTCTAACAGAAAACTATCTGAAAATGAGATATAAAAATATCCAATTTGCAGTAGAACCAAAAAGTAATTTGCAATAAATTTCTAAAAGGTGAATAACTTCTAAACTGAAAAACATGGCACACTGGTTAATGAATGAACCACACAGAACTAAATGAAAAAAATAATCACATATTCAGGAAGTGGAAGAGCTAAAGTTGTTTGAAGGTCCACCTGACTCCCTCAATTAAACGTAGTGTTTTAATTCAGTTCCAATAAAAACCCCAAAGTTTACAGTATGGAGAAAACAGTTTTAAAATTATATGGATCTACAAAATCAAATATAGTCAGTCATTTTAAGGAAGAAGATGGGAGTGTCATTCTTCCTGATTTCCAAAAATCTACAGAGCCACAATAATATAGTAGGAGATGGACAAGAAACAGACATGTAAACCTGGTGTGCCTGGTCATGCTAGTAAGCTCAGTACAGACCCATTTAGATCCATCTAGAAGGATCTGTAGTTTCAAGAACAGCCTGGACTGTATAGGAAGATTAAAATCCATTGGAAAACTAGGGGGACCATGTCTACAAATATACAAACAAACAAACAAACAAACAAGCAAACAGTGATGTAAACTGTTATAACAATGGTGAGTCTATATCACCTGCATTAATGTTATATGCTATCATCTGATCTCCACAATGATGTCATGAATACATAATGGAGAAACAATAGTCTCCATCAAATCAGGCCATGAAAACTGAGTATCCACATTAAAAAATAAAAAACCCAAAATTGAATCCAGGCTTATTTAATCTGAACTACTAAAAATACAAAATAACTTAAAGACTAAAATATAACATCTGAATCTGTGAAACTCCAAGAAGAAAATAGGATGGAAAGGCTACACAGTGTTAGTGTACACACTTTCTTCATGAACTTGACAGTAAAACTTCAGTCAAGAAGAACAAAACTAGACACATAGCTATATAGGAAAGTAAAAACCATTAACACACCAAAGGAAGTCACAGACAATGAAAAGCTCTCTTCAGAGTAGGAGAAAATTTTTGAGTCCTATATAAGTCAAAGGACAAATTTCCAAAATAATAAAAGAAAAGAAGGAAAAAAAGGGGGGGGGGCAGAATTGACCTGATTTAAAAACTAGGCAACAGGGTTCGAAACAATATTTAGATGCCCAAATGGCCAGGGAGTATATGAAAAGATACTGAAGCTGCGAATAATCAGGCAAATACAAATTAGATCTCAGAGAGCTAACATCGGATATTCTCAAAGATGGCTAATATAAAATCATTCACCAGGAGATGGTGAGATTAAAATCCTTGCACACTGTTGGTGGCTGTGTAAAATGGTATGCCGGCTATAGAGAAGAACAAGCTTTTCTTCAAAACTTGCAACTGGATTCTCTATCCTAAAATGCAGCAATCTTACTTCTGAGATTTTATCCTACAAAATTGAAATCGGATTCTCAAAGGGACATCGGCAATCCCATCTCCAGTAGAGCATTATTCTCAGTAGAGAAGGTAAGAAAATATCTTTAATGCCTATACCCATGGATTCATAGAAAAAGAAACTGCTTTATACTAGGATGGAATGCTACTCAGTTCTTGAAAAAAAAGGATATGTTATCCTTTGTGACAATGTATATGAAATGAAAGCCATTATACTAAATGCAGTTGCAGAGGGATTCACAGGACATGTCTGCCCTCCTGTGAGTTGGGAGGTGTGAAGTGGCAAAAGACATGCAAGGAAACACTGGGAGTTACTAGGGGATGGAGGCTATAACAAGGAATGAAACATCTTTTAAAAATCTCAGTGAAGCCAATGTGGTGGCTTCTCATGTTTTTAATCCCAGCACTTTGGAGGAAGAGGCAGGGAGATTTCTGTGAAATTCAGACAGCCTGGTCTATATAGCAAGATCCAAGCCAGTTAAGCCTACCCTAAAGAAAAATATAAATGAGAAACTAATGAAAAAATTTTATCAGGCGCATAATGGACAAAATTTGTGTGTTTTTAAGCATTTTATTTTTTATTATTTTATTTATTTATTATTTTTTATGTGTATGAGTGTACTTATCTGCATGTAGGTTGGTGCACCCATGTCTTGCAATGCCCCATAGGTCAGAAGAGGGCATTGAATTCCCCTGGAACTGGAGTTAAAGATGGTTCTTAGCCACCATGTGCATGGAATCAAACCCAGGTCCTCTGCAAGAGCAGTTGGTGCTCTTAACAGCTGAGGCATCTCTCCAGCCCCAATTTGTGTTTTCAAAAAACTGTTCTATCGGGTAGGAGAGATGGCTCAGTGGTTAAGAGCACTGACTGCTCTTGCAGAGGAACCAGGTTCAGTTCCCAGGACTCACGATAAAGCTAACAACAATCCTCAGTTCACCAGATCTGGTACAGCCTCTGGCCTCCACATCACACATGTATATACATACCAGCAAAGCACTTATATACATAACATAGTATAATAAAAAATTTAAAAACTACCTACTCTGCATTCAAACAAAGAGTGAATTCAAGTCAGAGGTGAGTAAAATGTGAAAACCAATAGGAAATAACTCCAGTAAGACATAATGATGGTAATGGAGCTAGAACAGGAACGATAAAAAGGAAAATAGATACCAGGACAAATGCATAGATTAAAAAAAAATGCAGCTGGACAAGGAATACTAAATAAAGAGTAATTATGTTGTTGTTGTGTAAGGATCCTATATGTGATACTGCCCCAATTGGCTAAATAGCTGGATAGTTGGATGTGGAGGCAGAGTGAACATAGAGATTACACGGCTTTGAAATAATATGGCCTCCTGTGTTCAGGTTATACCACCTTGTAAAAAGCAATGTAAATATAGGTCTTTCAAGAAATGAATACAGTGCATTTACCACTTTGTACAATTTTTTGTACTTTCATATAATTCCTAAAATTTTAATTAGAAACAGTAATTTCTCAAAATAGGAAGTGAGATATGATTGTATGTTATAATTGTGATTGCCAGACTTCATCCTGTCCATAATGAAAGAGCTATCCTAAATTATTTTCTACCTTCCAGTTCTTAGAAGGGCAGAGGACCTGAGCTGATATTAGCGCATTAATCCTCTGTATAAACCAATCTAGCTATCAGCAACTACTTATTTTTGCCTTAATTATGGAATATATGACTCTAGAGAAGGAGCAGCCAAAGCAGAGACAATGGTTATCATACCATACTGAAAATTAAATAAAATTAATCAGTAGAACTTTAAGAATGAAGGGATGCTGGGTTTTGTTGAAAGCTTTTTCTGCATCAATCAAGATGATCGTGTGGTTTTTGTCTTTCAGTCCATTTATGTGTTTTATGATATTTATTGATTTACATGTGTTGAACCATCCCTGCATCTCTGGTATGAATCCAACCTGGTCATGATGGATGATCTTTTTGATGTGGGTATGTATGTGATTTGCAAGTATTTTTTTGAGAATTTTTACATCTGTGTTCATTAATGATATGGGTCTATAGGTTTCTTTCTTGTTTGTGTCTTTGTCTGGTTTTGTTATTAGAGTGATGCTGGCTTCATAGAAGGAATTTGGGATATTTCCCTCTGTATCATTCTGAAAAGTCTGAGTAGTAATGGTTGTAAGACCTCTTTAAATGTTTTATAAAATTCTGTTCTGAAACCATCTGGACCTGGACTTTTTTTAGTTGGGAAGCTTTTTATTACATCTTCAATTTCCTCAAGTATTATGGGTCTATTTAAGCTGTCAATCTCTTCTTGATTAAGCTTTGGCAAATCCCAGGATTTCAGATATTCATCCATTTCTCTTAGGTTTTCAAATTTAATAGAGTATAGGTTTTTGAAGTATTCTCATATGATTGTCTGGATCTGTTCTTTATCTGTTGTGATGTTTCCCCTTTCATCACGAATGCTATTGATTTGGAGTTGCTCTTTCTTTTTTTTTGTTGTTGTTTAACTGGGCTAGAGGTCTGTCTATTTTATCTTTTCAAAGAACCAGCTTTTGGATTCATTGATTTTTTTTTTTTTTTGCATTTTTTTGTTGTTGTTGTTTCTATTTCATTGATTTCTGCTCTGATTTTTGTTATTTCTCCTGTCTGTTGGGTTTAGGGTTCATTTGTTGTTGTCTCTCAAGTGTTTTTAGTTGTAGTGTTAGATAGTTTATTTGTTCTCTCTGTTTTTTTTTTAATGTGGGTGGGCACTTAGGGCTATAAATTTCCCTCTTAGGGCTGACTTTAATGTATCCCACAGGTTTTGTTGTGTTGTATTGTCATTTTCATTTAGTTCTAGGAATGCTTTTATTTCATTCTTTATTTCTTCCCTGATACACTCATTGCTCAGGATTGTGTTATTTAGACTCCATGTGTACTTATAGTTAGTAGAGCTTACCCTGGTGTTAATATTGAGCTTTATTGCACTGTGGTCTGATAGAATGCATGGAATAATTTCAATCCTTTTGTATTTGTTGACATTTCTTTTGTGTCCCAGTATGTGGTCAGTTTGGGAGAATGTTCCGTGGGGTGCTGAGTAGAAAGTATATTCCCTGGTATTTGGGTGGAATATTCTGTAGATATCTATGAGGTCCATTTGGTATATTGTATTGTTCAGTTCTGAGGTCTCTCTGTTTATTTTTTGCCCAGTTGACCTATCCAGGGGGCTCAGTGGGGTATAGGAGTCCCCCACTATTAGTGTGCTGGGATTAATCTGTGCCTTGAGGTCCTGAAGGATTGTGTTTATACAGTTTGGTGCACCAGAGTTTGGTGCATAAACATTTAAGACTGTGAAATCTTCCTGGTTAATTGTTCCATCAATAAGAATATAATGGTTCTCTTTATCTTTTCTGATTAATTTTACTCTGAGGTCTATTTTGTCTGATATTAGAATAGCCACCCCTGCTTGCTTTTTGGTACCATTTGCTTGAAATAATTTTTCCCATCCTTTCACTCTAAGGTGGTGTCTGTCCTTGAGGGTGAGATGGGTTTCTTATAGGCAGCATATAGAAGGGTTCTGTTTCCTAATCCATTCTCCCAGTCTACGTCTTTTGATTGGGGAGTTAATATTTAAGGTTATTATTGAGAGATGCATGTTGTTTCCTTTCAACTTATTTTTTTGTTGTTATTTGCATTCTTGGCCTAAATATTTACTTACTCTGTTATGCTTTTGGTAATTTCTCTCTTGGGTTGCTTAAGGATAGTTGCTCCTTTCCTCTATTCTTTGAATTGCTTCAGTATTTTCTGAAGTGTTGTTGGCAGCATCCCTTCATCCTTAAGGTCCTAGAGGGAATTGGATTGGAGGGATCATTCCTCAGTGTAATCAAAGCCATATACAAGAAACCAACAGCCCAAAGTGGTACATCTACACAATGGAGTGCTATGCAGCAGTAAACAAAAGTTGGAAGCATTCCCCTTAAATGTAGGAACATGGCAAGTCTGTCCATATCGCCACTCCTCTTCAATATAGAGCTTGAAATGCTTGCTAGGGCATTAAGACAAGAAAGCAAAATTAAAGGAGTACTAATTGGAAAAGATGAAGTTAAACTATCCCTTTTTGCAGATGATATGATAGTTTACCTAAGGGATGGTAAAGACTCCACCAGAAAACTCTTATAAATGATTAAAAGTTTCAGTAAAGTGGCAGGATAAAAAATGAACCTAGAAAAATCAGTAGCCTTTCTTTACAACAATAAGCAACTGGAGAAGGAATATAAGGAGACCTTCCCAATCACAATAGACTCAAAAAAAATACCTAGGAATAAACCTAACCAAAGACACCAAAGACCTCTGCAACAAAAATTTTAAAACCCTGAAGAAAGAAATTGGAAATGACATCAAAAGATGGAAAGACCTCCCATGCTCATGGATTGGGAAAATTAATATAGTACAAAAGCCATTCTACCCAAATTAAAATACAGATTCAATGCAATCCCAGTCAAAATCCCCATGAGCTTTTTCACAGACTTGGAAAAAAAATCCTTAAATTCATATGGAAAAACAAAAGAACCTGAATAGCTAAAGCAACCTTGAGTGAAATGTGCAATACTGGGGGGATTACATTACCAGACTTCAAGCTATA
>VZQC01012828.1:1919017-2002881 GCA_009823505.1 Rhizomys pruinosus
TGTGATAAGCCAGAGATTTAAAAGTAAAGTTTCTCTTCTGCTTTCTTTGAAACACAGATACACAATCTTAATGTCTCTCATTCTATGAATAGATCATGTAAATTTGGTACATTCATATGGCAAAACTCTTCTCTGTGGCAAGAATTATCTCTTCTTTATAAATTATCAATCTGCAGATTATTGTTAGAAAACAAGGATAAAAAAACCCACAGGGGTAAATAGATCTCATATGTTAAAAATACATGAGGGAAATGGTATTCCTATGTTGAGACCTTAATTTTAAATGCATGTGAAATTACAGGAAACTATTGTTTATCCCCAAGGACTCTTGTCTCCCTTCAATCTTCTTTCGCCATTAGCATCATCCATACTGATCACTTCCTTTTCATAAACTCATTGGACTCTGAGGACTTTAGTGCATACCAATGGCACATTTGACTTAGTGGCTTGCCAGCTTACTATTCAGTGTAGATCCTGCTTAAAGAAGCTGTTTTCCCTTAGTGTTTGCATGACTCCAAGTGCTTTGAAATCAGTCTTTAAAAATGAAAAAGTTGCAAGGCCTAGTGATGCATGCTTTTAATGCCAGTAGTCAAGAAGCTTCTTGACTACTTGTATGAGTACAAGGCCAACTTGGATTACAGAGCAAATTCCAGGCCAGCTCTGACAACAAGTGTCTAAAACAAAACAAAACAAAACAAAACAAAAAACAACAAAAATGAAGAAGTTTTAAATTACAGAGGAAAGATCAGTCCACCTAAGTAAACAAGTTCCCTGAATATTTCCATCTTGAGACAGTGTGTAGGTGTTGGTTCCACAATTGCAGTAAGCTGATCTGGAAGGAAATGACTGAAACTGTTTGCATCTTTGTATGTGTTTCTTTTTTTTTTCTTTTTAATTTTTTTTTTATTATTTCTGTATGTGTACGAATGTACTGTCTGCATGTAGGTCTGTGCACCCGTGTCGTGCAATGCCGCGGAGTTCAGAAGAGGGTCTCGGATTCCCCTGGAACTGGAGTTCTCCTGGAATTGGAGTTACAGACGGTTCTCAGCCGCCATGTGGGTGCTGGGGATCGAACCCGGGTCCTCTGCAAGAGCGGTCGGCGCTCTTAACCGCTAGGCCATCCCTCCAGCCCATGAGCTTTCTTTTTTATAGATCATTGTTTCAAAGAGGGGAAAATGCAATTGGAATACATAATTATAATACAAATTGCTTTTCCTCACCCAAATATACCCATTACATATTCAGATATCTCTGCTAAAATTCCACAATTCATCAACATGTAATAGAAAATAACTGTGTACATGTGTATGTGTGTGTGTGTGTGTGTGAGAGAGAGAGAGAGAGAGAGAGAGAGAGAGAGAGAGAGAGAGAATGTGTACACATGAGTGCTCTACTATATGTGTTCAACCAAACCACCATGATACGCTTTCAGGTTACATTCTGATTTTGAGCACATTAATATTTTAGATAAATAATCCAAGATGCAGGTGGCTTGACGTAATAAAACAAGCATCCATTTGGAATCAGGAATCAGGCCTAGCTGCCCCACTTACCCCCTGCTTATCTTCATCAAGAGCAGGAGATTGCTTACTCTCTGTGAGCTGTTCTTCCTTTGCTTGCAGTAGGAGACTCATGAAATTTGATTTAAAGGAGAATAAATATGGATCACACACTGCTGGGCCTGGCATGAGCATTACTTGCATATGAACAAATAGCCTTTTTATTTTTAGGAAAAATTAATTATCCTATTTTTACCGTAGGCTTTTACACTTCTTCAGTACATTGGTGCTTATCACAGAAGGTACTTTAATCAGTAGATATGGGCCTTAATAGTACCTTTTGAAGTATCTGCCTAGATTAAACAATGTTTTGTTCTTTTGAGCAGACTCACTGTAGATACTTAGTTAAATAACATGGACATGTAACATAATGATAGCCAGGCTTGTTTCTATCATTTGAGAATTAAGAATTGAGAAGAGTATCCAGGTAAACAAAGAAGGGGTTCTCAGCCTTGGATTAAAAAAATTCTTTTATAAAAAAGATTGTTTTCTGTGGCTAGAAATATCTTTCAGTGGTTAACAGCACTGGCTGTTCTTACAGAGGACCCAGATTCAGTTGCCAGGACCCACATGAGGGCTAGTAGATGTCCTCAGCATTCAAGGGGATCTGACACCCTCTTCAGGACTCTGTGGACATCACACATATGGGTGCACTTAGATGCAGGCAAAACATTCATACAAATAAAATATAAATAAATAAATAAATACAAATGCTAAAATTGTTTTATTATTACATTTATGGGATGAGGTGTATTCCACAAAAAGCATGTGGCATTTGGAGACTCATTTGTCTCCCACCTTGACTATTCTAAGATATCTCTGCATCATTTTACCAACTTTGTGGGAAAAATGTCCACTCCCAGGTAGAACTCAGAAGTCAAGGAATGTAGAAATTAAACGACTTGTGTCCAAATCCCAGCAAAATGAAGTTGATGAAATGATGAAGTCACTCCATGTCACTAAATTGTAGAATGATGTTTATACATTGCAATTAAATGTTCTACATTGTTATATATAAGCTCCAGGTGACTCTTCCAGGAGGATTTGCAAATAGGCAAGTCTAACCTTTTGACATTGCAATAGGACATCTTGTCTATAAAGGTCATGCTTGGGAACCTCACAGTCAAGTTAAAAATAAATAAATAAAGTCTCATTGTGTTTAGCATGCTTACAGTTTTATGTTGGGCTGCATGCAGACCATGGCTGTACGTGAGATATGTATACATGGATTATAAGCTTCTATTAAACTAATAATAAAATGGACATTTTTATATTTAAATAAAGTAAAAATAAAGTTAATGAATATGTCACATGAGCTGATTATCAGCTTACTAGAAACTACTGCAAAAAGAAGAAATGCTAAATAACTAAGATCAACATTCTAATATATTAAATACATATTTTGAGTATCTTTTTGTCAAGTCCTATGCTAAGCTAGGTGCTGAAATTAAATTAAGCAGGAGACACACAGATGTAAGCAAGCATGTACAGAATTGATATGGAAAACATGATAAGGAAACAATGTCCTTTGGGGGAGCAAGTTTCCTAGTAGGAGATAACAGCTCAATTGACTATTGAAAGCTTAACTGGAACTTTCAAAGCTCTCAATCGAAGAGGAAACATTCCATGTCAAAGGAAGAAGCCAAAATGCCTGGATACATAATGGCACTGTTTTACTTGAGATATTGCAAGTGGTTCAATAAGAAAAGCCCAAAGACTATGTAGGAGAAAGGTGGAAGGTGACATTAGAATGCTAGCAATCGAGAGGCCAGATCCAAATTAGGACTCCCTAACACCATGGAGTTCTGAAGGCAGTGACAGATCTTGAAGACATTTCCAGATAGACATGAAATGAGGTTTAATTATAACCTATATCAATTTAAGACTTATTAAACCTATGCTATCAAGTTAAATTTTATAAATTGTGCATTAAATGACTAAAATTTTTCATTTCTCCGAAATAAATTCTCACGGGAAAAGCAAATTGAAAACAAAGACCTTCTGACCTCCAACCTGTTTTCAGTGTTTCATATGTCTGGAAAGGACTTCTCAAAGAAATGCTCATCCTTTTTCCTACACTATGGATTCTAAAACTCCCCACTTTTTTACATTCTCATTTTTCCTATCTTCACCGGAGTCCTTTATGCATTTCTCTCTTTTGTTTTATTGAAATAAATTATCTCTTTGATTATCCTACTTTTGCATCTTGTTAATTGTTAGGAATAGTCCAACTGAAAATCTTGACTCAGAACACTCTACATAGGGGACTAACAAGCAGGCCACTTCACTAGACTTTCAGTAGATGAATTTTACAGCATCAGTGTTTTTTTTCAAAATTGGTTTAAGTATGCTATTGAAAATAAATATTTAATTAAATACACATGTTAACAAATGGAACAAAACTCAGGAATGAACCGTGCACGTATTTTCAGCTAGTTTTCAAGAGTTACCAAGAATATGCAATGGGGAAAAGAGAGTCACTGTAAACAAAATCCTTTTGGGAAATGGGATAACCACGTGTTGAGAATTTGGATATGTATATCACCTCATATAAAAAACCAATTCATAGACTGGATGTGGTAGTGCACGCCTTTAATCCCAGACTTCAGGAGGCAGAGGCAGGGATATCTCTGTGAATTCCAGGCCAGCCTGATCTACATAGTGAGGCAGACCCTGTCTCAAAAAGACAAAAAAAAGAAATCACAATAATTCAAAAACTGAATTATAGGACCAGAACTTTCTTGCTACTAGAAGACAGCACAGGGAGTAAACTGCACAAAACTGATTTTGATAATGATATTGTAGATAGGCAACAGTGGCAAAAACAGACAAATGAGATTAGATCACACTATCAAGTTTCTGTACATCAAAGAAAACAATAAAGAGTATATAGAGACAACCTGCAGGTTGGGAAAAAATATATACATAAATATTTCTATAACTAAAAAAGAATTAATAACCAAAATATTAAGAGATCAGATAATGTAATTGTGAGTAAAGAGAGAAACAAAAAAAGAACTTAAAAATACATAAGGACCAGGCATGGTGGCACGCCCCTTTAATTCCAGCACTTGGGAGGTAGAGGTAGGCATATCTCTGTGATAAGGCCAGCCTGGTCTAGGGACAGCTGGTACTAAATGGGACACCCTGCCTCAAAAAATACCAACAAATAAATACATAAGGAACATGAATCGACATTTCCCAAAAGAAAACATACAAATAGCTAACAGTTACATACAAAATGTGACTGTTACTGATCACTAGAGAAACGCAAATGAAAACCACAATGGGTGCTCTCTCTCGTGCATTATATTACTGTCCTTGTTGCTTTGACAAAATACCCGACTTGAACTCACTTAGGAGAATCGTCTTGGACTGCAAAGTATGGCAGCAGGTCGCTCATGGAGGAGGGAGCTGCAGATGAGTGTCCTCACCATCTCATGTCTCAGAATGGGAACAGACACAGGGACGGCAGTGCTCAGCTCACTTTATTCTGTTTCACTTTTCATTTAGTCAAGGACTCCAGCACATTGGACAATATGACCCACATTTGGGACAGGTCTTCTCTTCTAATTAAACCTCTCTGGAAATGCCCTCAAAGATACAGCCATAGTGTGTTTCCTAGGTGATTCTAAATCTAGTCAAGTTGGCGATGAGGATCCATCTGCCTTTGTCACCTTGGTGTTCAACCACATCACTCCTCATCCTCCACACTCACAGCAAACTCAGAATGCACATTGCATTTTCTTCTCCTTTAAGAATCTCCAGAATTTTAACACTTTGTTCAAAAGCCTAAAATTAAAAGTGACAAGACATTCAAAGATCGAAGGCAATATCTTAATTATAGGCCCCTATAAAACCAAAAGAACAAGTTCCCTATTTCCAATATACGTAGGTAAAAAAACAAACAATCCCATTCCAAAAGGGGAGATTGAGACGTAGCACGGAACGATTTGATAATCCAGGGCTAAATCCCAACAGGGATCAAGTCCTGCAGCACCATGTCTAGCTGTCGGGGGTTCTTGAATTCATCGCCTGGGCTTCAGCAGTCTTCAAAATACCAGCCCTTCATTTCTGGTGGCAGAAGCACATTTTTTTTTTTTCTGAACTACAGCCTTCCTTACTGAGCCATGATCCTGGCACCTCTAGCATATTAGAGTCTTTATTGCAATGTAGGCTTTACTTTCTTGACTTCACACAATGGCCTCTCAAGCACTCATTAAAAGGAATTCAAAACTGCTACGCATTCTCTAGTTTCTGAGGCCTTATCACAAACCTGCAAGATCCCCTCAGCCTTGCATTTCACATGCCTAGAAAATCGTGTAAGTGCCACTGACTCTTCTGCTGTCAGCTCAAGGTGTAGTCTGGCTGCTTCTACCACAGCTACAATAGTCTCTGTGTGCTTTCCCAGCTGAAACTCAGAAAATACTTCCCAAAGTCATGCCCAGAGATGTGTTTCCTAATCAATTCCAAACCCAGTAAAGCTAGCAATGAAGATGAGCCATCATAATCACACCTATCAAATGGCTGTTATAAAAAGTCAATGGTAATCAGAATATGGAAGATTAAGGGGGTTCATTTGTACTATCTGTGGGAATTACAAGTAGCATAATCATCTTTGAAAATTGTATGGAAGTTCTTCAAAAATCTAAAATAAAATATAGGATTTAACAACTCAAGCCCTAGATATTTCTTTCAAAGATATCAAATCTATTATCCAGGAAATGTCTGTACTACCATGTCTATAAAAATACTTTTTCCAGTAGTTACATAAGCAGCCTAAATGTTGAATGGATAAAGACAATGTGGTATGAGTATACAATGGAGTGCTATTCATCCTTTAAAAAGATAGAAATTCTGTCATTGTGACTAATTAGTTAAAGTGGAGTAGATTATGCTACATGAAGGCATCCAGGCAGAGAGGAGCAATGACCACATGGTTTCACGTGTGGATGCAAAGGAGTCAGATTAACGGAAAAATTGGAGCCCTGTTAATCACAAGTTAGAGGTAAAGAAAAGGGCCAGGAAGGTCAAAAGGCACAGAGTCTTTCTTAGACAAGAGAGAATATATTTTGGAATTTGCTGTACAATGTGGTTAATATAGTTGAAAATAGAGTATGGTTGGTTTAAAAATCTTTGAGTGAGGGGCTGGAGAGATAGCCTAGCGGTTAAGAGCACCGACGCTCTTGCAGAGGACCCGGGTTCGATCCCCAGCACCCACATGGCGGCTAAGAACCGTCTGTAACTCCAATTCCAGGAGAACTCCAGTTCCAGGGGAATCCGAGACCCTCTTCTGACCTCCGCGGCATTGCACGACACGGGTGCACAGACCTGCATGCAGACAATACATTCATACACATACAAAAATAAATAATAAAAAAAAAATTAAAAAAAAAATCTTTGAGTGAATTTTAGGGGCTGGAGAGATGGCTCAGTACTTAAGAACACTGATTGCTCCTGCAGGGGATCCTGTTCAGTTCTTAGCACCCACATAGAAACTAACAACAGTCCTTAACTCCAGTTAGTTTCAGGTGATCTAATACCTTCTGCTGGTCTCCATTGGCATTGCAGGCACAGGTGTACTTAATACATGCAGGGAACATAGTTAAACACAAATTAAATTAAAATAAATAAAATATTTTTTAAATGAGGGAATTTTAAGTGTTCTTAATTAATGATGTGAAATGAGGAACAGGTTAGCAAGTCTAATTTTATTGTCCCCATATTTACAAACCATACCATCATTTTGAAACCTGTAATATATAAAAATTGTTAGTTATCACTGTATGATAAAATAATTTTTTAACAATTGTTGTAATATACTTTTAAATCTGTTTGTTTCATGTAAATTAATTTCCAATCACTATTAGCAATTATAAAAATAAAAGAAGCAAAAATTTCAAATGTAAGGACCTTTAAGCCCTGCGTTCATAGATATAAATCTGGTTAATATGCTGATGACAGTTTGTGAAAGATGGACGTATAAAGATTCACACACAAAACTAGACACATGCACACATGTAGAACTCTCTCCATTTATATACAGCATTACTTTACTTATTTCCCAGTTTCTATATGATGAATACACTTACAGGTGAATGCGCTCTCTGCTTCTGTCTCCTTTCTGACTCACAGAGCATGCCTTTCCACAGTAGAAATCTTAGGGAGCCAATACTCTCCGCTGTTCAACCTCTCTCTCATATCTGCTATTTGCTAACACTATTAGGTTACTGGAAATATATTATTGTCTGAAATTGAAAATCTGGATAGCACATGTTTTAAAAAGAATACAATGAGGTCCAATTTTAAGCTGTTTGATACAAGGGTAGCAGGTGCATCTGCAGCCAAAGGTGGTGAAGGCTTTTGAAAATCTCAACTTGGAGGCTGCACCTAGGATTTGCAAGGTATTGGTCTTGTGGTGAGAGCTGAAATTGACAGACTCTAGTCCCCAGAGCCAGGCTCAAAGAGGAGGCTTCTTACATTGCAGAAAAGGAGGCGCACTTTAGAGCAGAGGTACGTTGTGGGCCTCAAAGACAAAAGCAAATGTGTCCCTGTGTGTGCAGACACACACACACACATACACACACAAACGCACACCAGTAGCAGTTTCATGCATACAGTAAGACGTATAATCTATGACCTCCTTTCAAAGTGCTTAGTTAGTGTGTGCATTTACATATTATTTTAGTTAGTTTTCTTCTTTTGTTACATTTTTCTTTGTTTATTTTTATTATATGGGTATGAATGTTTTACTTGCATGTTTAGAAGTATACCACATGCATGCAATGCCCACAGAGGCTAGAGCACAGCATTGGATACCCTGGAACAAAAATTACAGATGGTTTCTAGCTGCCATTTGGGTTCTGGGAACTGAACTAGGGTCCTCTGGAAGAGCAGCCAGTGCACTTAACTGCTGAGCAATTTCTCCAGCCCCTTTTTCTGCTTTTATAAGCTTAAAGGAGTGCTTACAAAATTTACCCAACTCATTTTACTTATAAATATTAAGGCAGTAAGTAACCTTCTTAAGAATTTTATAACATTGTTTTGTTTATGTTTTTATAACCATACAAATTAGGCAATGCAACTTGAGCTACACATACAATATATATCTGCCTCTTTGGGCTGTTGCCTCCTGCCCATATTTTAAACAAACTAAACTTGATTTCAAGATTGAAGAGATTAGATATCTCAGTGTCCTGCTATAAAAAGAGAAGGAAATAGTGCCATTCATTCCATCCCATAATGTATAGGGTCCCCTTGCTCCTGCTGTTGAGATTGGTTGTGAAGCTTACTCCTGTGGATCTGCATACAAAAGGACAGTAAGGGGAGATTTACTCATCCTCTCTCTCTCTCGTCTCTCTCACTCTCTCTTCTCTCTCTCTCTGCTTCTCTTCTCTCTCTCAACACACACACACACACTTCAAACTATTCAAACTATGCTCTACCACCCTAAATGTGCATCCACAACTCTTTTTTTTTTTTTTTTTTTTTTTTTTTTTTTTTGTCTTTTTTGAGACGGTCTCATTGCAGCCCCAGCAGTCCTGGAACTCACTTTGTAGACCAGGCTAGCCTTGAATTTACAGATATCCACCTACCTCTGCTTCTCAGGGAGTGCTGGGATTAAAGACATGCACCACCACACCGGGCTCTTGTCTTGTGTAAGCAGCCTTCCCAGTGCTCAGAAATGTGCACCTTAGAAGAGTGAGGATGTGATTGAGTTATGGAGAACCTGGATTTGATCAGGGAGGAAAGGCTAGAGGATGGGAGTTAGGGAGTGAGGGATCCAAGAAAGCCAGCAGATTCCTGGCAGGAAAGTGAGGCCATAGCTAAAGCCTAGATGCCATAGGCCCTTTTTGCTAAGCAGAAACACAATAGCCTTCCAACTGGCAAGTTTGATGCGGTTTTTGCATATTAAGTGAGCTTTGCTTTGCATTACAAATGGTAGAGGGCTAGACATGATTTCTATGCAAGTCATGGAAATCTTTATCTACACAAGACACATGCCTATAAAATTAAGGTTCTGCTCAAATAACTTTTCTTTTGAGTGATGATTCACAAGAGAACAGAGTTCTACTTTTGAATTAAGTAGCCTTGCCCATTCAGTAACTACTTTGGCTGAGAATATTCATCCTTTTTGTATTTTCAAGTATTATTTGTGTTTCAAAGATAAACAGAGACTGAGGGAGGAACTGAAGGGGTAAGGAGGATGAAGGGGAAAAGAGAGAGAGAGAGAGAGAGAGGAAGAACATTCAGCAAACACCTCTCCTTTAGTGTGCCAAGTGCCTATGTGTTTTCATTAAAAGGTTTTTTAAATTAATTTATTTATTTATGTGTATGAATGTACTGTCTGCATGTATGTTTGTACACCCGTGTCATGCTCATTAAAAGGTTTTAACAGTTCAGTGAGGTATTCTGACAGTGATCACTGAGCAATGGTGGATGTACAGTCCCTGATGCCAGCTGAATATCTTAACATAACCTAGCACCTGTTTAGTTTCTGAAACAGCCGACTCCCCCAGTAAACAAGAGTGCATTTTCCCCTTTCCCAATTAAAGGTCTCTGTGGCTCATCTTCTCCTGTCTCTTTCCCAATATCTCTCTGAGGTAGGATATTAGACAGCCAACATTTCTATTGCTGAGAGCTATAGAGGAGAACATACAGGAGCATGTTAGGGGGCCTTCCTGAAGCCACATAGACAGCAATGAGATTACTGGAAATTGGATTTAGACCTCTTGACTTGTAGTGGCCCATATCTCTGAACACTAAGGCATTTTCATAAATTAAGCACAAAGAAGCTGGGTTAATGGAACCAGAGAGATAGATTCAAAAATGATTCCCTTTTGTGTGTGAGTCTCAGTATGTTTGAAATAGAGTTGTTTGTCAATTGATTTTCCTTCTGTTAATCCTCTTTATACCACATTCTAACTTGGAAATAATTATAATCGTGGCTGAATTTGGTATACTAATAACTGATTTGGGGGATGTTTCCTTCAAGGAGACAGACCAATGAACGTTGTATTCATTTCAATACTATAATGACAAGATGTTTGTAAAAGACTATCGTCAGCTGAGGTGTGATACAAGAGTAGTGATTCTCTGCTTGTTTCTTGCAGGCCCAGTATGGAGCCTCGGTGCCTGCTCAGCCTGAACTGCCCCTCTTTTATACTCCTGTCGACCTGGTAGACATCAGTGTGGAAATGGCTGGACTGAAGTTTCTCAATCCTTTTGGTCTTGCCAGTGCAACGCCAGCTACCAGCACATCCATGATTCGAAGAGCTTTTGAGGCTGGATGGGGTTTTGCTCTAACCAAAACGTTCTCCCTTGATAAGGTAAGGAAATATTTTGAAACCAACTGCAAACATCTAGTGTGCGTTTTATTAAAGAATAAGCATTATGTGATAAAAATATTTTTTAAGCCAAGGTATGATAGTTAATAAACTACTTGATGGAGGCTGTCAACATTAAGTTAGAAGTTAAATTGCTTTCATTACATCACATACAAACATGGAGGGGTATGGAATATATTTCTCATTGTGTAATGTCTAGGATTCATCAAAAATATAAACACTGTATTTTGGCTGGGGATGTAGCTTATATGGTAGAGTGCTTTCCCAGCATGCATGAAACCCTAAATTCGATCCCTAGCACTAGAGGAACCAAGTATTGTAAAGCATACCTGTAATCATAGCACTTATAAAATAGAGGCAGAAGGATCAGGAACTCAAGGCTATCCTCAGCTATATAATGAAGTCAGCCTGAGTTACATGAGACCTGTCTCAAAAGGCAGTACATAAATAAGTGAATAAATAACTATTTAAATATGAAAGTGGCATTTAGTTTAACAATCACCAATTATTGTTTTAATTAAATTTATATTATTTTATTATTATTACTTTTACTTTTATGTGTATGAGTGTTATGCCTGAACATATGTAAGTACACCCATATCAAGCAGTGCTCACAGAGGAAAGAAGAGGTCATTGGATCCCCTAGGACTGGAGTTACAGATGGTCCTTAGCTGCCATGTGGGTGCTAGGATTCAAACTCAGGTTTTCTGCATGACAAGCCAGTGCTCTTAACCAGTGAGCTATCTCTTCTTCATCAATTAAATTTATTTTAGCAGATCAATACATCTGTATATATTAATAATATACCATGAAATTTTAATAGTAATATACATTATGTAATGCTTTAATTAGGTATACATCTGTCTTAAAGTTTTCATATTTCTTCATTAAAAGAAGTTTCAAATTCCTTTCATATAGCCTTTTTGAATTAGAAGGTACATTATTAATATCTGTAGTCATTATGTCATGAGGTGGCATACCAGAAGCTTTTCTATCTAATTGTTACTCACCACCAATTGGTTGACCTTTCCCCATACCGGTTTCCTCCCTGCTTTTCCTCCTCTGACTCTAATGAACAAATCTCATGTAATGCTCAACTTCTATGGAATCAATTTATTTTGGCTTCTGTATATGAGGGAAACCATGGCACCCATGTCTTCCTCCCATGACTGGCTTCTTTCACTCACCTTAATGTTCTAGTTCCATCCATGTCGTTTCAAACAGCAGGATTCTTTTATATGGCTGTGAGTCTTCCACTGTGTATATGTAGATATTTTCTTTATTCATGCATCACTTGATAGATACTTATAGATGTTTCAATTTTTTGACTGTTGTCAATAGTGCAGATTTTTTGATGTATTGATTTAATCTATGTATAGGGGGATTGTTGGAATCTATGAGAGTTTCTATTATTTTTATTTTGACATTATTGCTTTGTGATTTGGGGATGCGTGTAAATGAGGGCATATGTTTCAACTATGGATTTAGTTTGCATAAAATTATGGGACTCAGTACATGTCATAAACTTTCTTGCTATAATTTGTTGTTTGTGGTAATAAGATTCCTCATGAATTTCTGAATACAGAAACTTACCCCCTGAAATAGAACTGCACGTAACATTATGATTTTGTTATCTCACAAGAAGTAAACATAACTAGGAAATGAATGATTAAAGTTGAGATTGGGTCTTAAAAGTAACCAAAGCGGGGTTGTTGTGATCGCTCAGCATGTAAAGGTGATTTCTGAGAACCTGAGTTTGATTCCTAGAACTTATGTGCTAGAAGAAAGCCAACTGCTGCAAGCTCTGACTGCCCCATATGCACCATGGCAGACACATGCACACACACACACACACACACACACACACACACACACACACACTAATAAATGTAAAATAATTATTTTCAAGACACAAACAAATAAATGTATTCCCAGTATATGATGCTTTGTGTTCTAAGAAGACACAGTACTTAGATGGTGGTGAGTTGGAAAAGAGCAGTCAAATTTACCATTTCATAGACAATTTATTGCTGATGTTTTAGATGGCCAACCTCTCAGTGTATTTAGCACTAACTGCTAGTTAGTAATAATTAATGTATAAGAATGTGTGGATCTAATGACTAAGGAAAGTATCATTATTTAAATCAGCCTTATCCTTAGGCAAAGAAAATAAGAGAGAGCAAACATGCTCCATTAAGCACATTCTCTCTCTTTCTTCTTTTACTGGGATCAATAGCTGGCATTATTATGGCTAAAACATTACAGCTGTCTTATTCTGACAATTTTACAAGAGGCTAAATGTAAGTGTAGAAACAGAAATCCAGAAAATCCTCAACAGTTAGAAAAATCAGTACAAGAAAAAAATACATTTCTTAAAGACTGTCATACTTAAATGCAAAAGGTATATGTGAATATCAAATCTTGAACTGAATATTTAAAAGAACTTTTGTTAAATAAAGTGTTTAATTAAACAGAATAGCTTAGATTTGTATTTGGAATATCCTGGATTGTTTAAAAATGTATTCATATAAACAGAAATAGGTGGTTAATCCCATATAAGTGAGGAATTATGATTTTTACAAAAGACAGACATACAGACAGACATACACACACACACACTACACAGAGAAAGAGAGGGGAATATACCCTATGAATTTGCTGCTTGCCTGCTAAAATTGAATTCTGAGTCACCAGAGCCCTTTCTCTTTCCTCTGTGGCTGACATGCATTGATTCGCAATGCTGTGTCATTCAGTCACCTGGAAACGGTTGCTTTTATTAAGATCACCAGCAGAAACAAATATGAAACTAACTTCTTAACCTCCAATTTAAATATAATCTATCTATTTAGAAGTCTGTGCTTCAGGTTCAAAAGTGCAGCTAGGAAGAAATCCAAATTAAATTTGGCATATGAACCAGGATGATGGCATCAATTTGCCTATTTTGATAATAGTGTACAAAGACTATTTTAAACATATCTGTTCAAGTTGAAATAGCAAAAATACCAATGCCATCTTGAGAGCATGTCAATAAAAGACAACTTCCTAAGCACAAGTGTGCAATGTGGTCCATCTACCTACCTCATTAGAAAATCAGTTTGTTTCTCATACAGTCCTAAGTACTGATTAAGCCTGTTGTGAATATATAATTATATAGTATGAGCGTCTTTGCTTTCTTACTGATGAAATGTTGTAGTATACAACATCTGAACTCTAAATTTGCCCCACAGCCTTTCTTAAAGACAACTATTAAAATATCATATATAAAATACTTGTGTCTGATAATATTACAGCATACCAATTAGGATTCACCTTATTAAAATTTATTGTGCCAATTCAAGGCTCTGTTTAAAACTTATAATTCAGAATCTTGACATTTTAAATTTGGACGCTCTTAATATGACAAAGGTTAGTCTATGGAGTTTTGTTATCATATGAAATATTAATATTTCACAACACATCTTTGATGAAGTACAATTTGCCGAGCCTGCATATGATAAAGAAATTAAATGCTCACCAAGGGAGTTCAGTCAAAATTAGAGCCCTGCCTGAACATCTGCTGGAAGTTTTATTTTCCACTGCTACGACAACGCAGCTCCCTTGTTTTCTAGATTGACAGCCAAATATTGCACCGACTCCTGCAGCAAATATGTTTAGCTGAACTTTGTTTCTCTTTTTTTATACTTTTTGGTAGGGAGTGTGGAACCTGCTTTTGATTTTCATCCTGTACTTTTCTATACTCTTGACATTTGTAGATGCCACATGGAAGTCTAATGTGCTGTAGCAGCAATAGACCATTGACTTGCAGGGAAATGCCAGCTGATAGCTCAGTAAACAGAAATATTATTATTCTTCACTGTGCCGTCTGTATAAAAGCTGGATGCGCTTTCTTTAGGGAGGTAAATGATCATATTTTTAATGTCAAATATAAAAAGATCTGTATTTGCTTTTGTGTTAAATAACATCAAAGATGGCTTTTTATTAACTCTCTTTTTCCTCCCCCAAATCAGTCTTTCTAAGAATGCCCCCAAAATAACTAAATTGCTTTCTTTGAGATGTTATTTATGTTTTACAAGGATAACAAGTGATATTTAAAACAAAAAAATGTGAAATCATTTTCTCCATAAATGTAAGTTTAAATAAGAAAAAGATGGAAGAGAATTCAATGTGTCAAGCTTGATTAAAGCTAAATTATCAGGAAAAAATAGAGAACAGCTTTGTTAACTGGGAATACTGAGAAAATTGGGGATCATGGGAAATAAGCCCTTGACCTATGCTCACATTATATTGACAAGAAATAGATACAATGTATTTTTATTTGTATCAATTGTTGGCATAAATCTTGTCCTTTTAGTAAGCTTCATATTCTATACTGCAAAGATATACATTAAGCATGTGATTGACTTTTAGTGAAAAAAAGCCATGAGTCAGTATGCTTTGTTATAATTAGTGCCATATTATTAGTTAAATAGTTAAGTGTATAGTACTTTATCTCTTCATATTAAAACTGAAAAAAATAAAGTATTTCATATTTCTTTGGAGTCAGGCTATCAACTGTAACTAGGTAAAAAATATAAGCTTATACTATATAGGACAATACTGAGTTTATAGGAAGTTTGACAACTGTTTCACAAATATTTGTTGGATAAATGAATAAATAGATTTTTTGTTGCCAACATACTGAGTTTTTTTTTTTCCATCAGCCATATGAACAGATAGTTAACACATAAAGCAATTGACTGTTCTGAGTATCGATCTCTATCAAAGGAGAAAAGGCCAATTTAAAATTTTTCATCTCCTATGTTGTTTTCTATATCTTTCGGAAAATGAAAACGTCAGTGGAATTTCTATACCCGTGGACAATGTTTTAGAATTGGATTATTGAAACCTTTAAAATGAGTTATTGAGAAAACAGAATAAATAAGAAGCTCATTATATTAGGAAAATGCAAAAAAATCATCTACCCAAATTATATACGCACATGTACCAGTAGATAGAACTCTGCATCCCGTTTTTGAATGTGTGTGCATGTTTTGAAAGCTAGAGTTTGACGTTGGTTGTTAATTATTCCATTAATTCTCCATCTTGTTTTTTGAGGTGGTATCTCTCATTGAATCTGGAGCTCGCAGATTCAGCTATACCTGCTGGGCCTCAGAGATACCTCTGCCTCAAACACTTCCCCAGCCCTGCCATTGCAGGAGCACACTACCACATTGGGTGTTTCACATGGGTGATGGGGCTTGAACTCAGCTCATTAGCACTTTACCAATTAAGACATCTCTTCAAACCCTTAAATGTTTTTAGTAATGTTTTTAGTAAGGAATATGCTGTATCCTTAAGTGGGTGCAGCCAGTTGTAATGATGTGAAGTTCAATCTTATTAACATATTTCTTTTACTGACCCTGGATCAGCCTTCTCTTAAGTTCAGTCCTTGTTTTATGTACAGTTCTGTCCCATGGGACATCATGGAATAAACCGATATAACTTACTGAATCATATGATTTTTTTCATTATTTTTTTTTAATTTTGGCATGTAAGTGTGTGCCTGTGAATACATAACCCTGCAGAGTCCAGATGAAGGCATCAGATCCCTGGAGCTTAAAACTACAGCAAGCTGTGAGCCACATGGGTACTAGGAACTGAACTCAGCTCCCCTACAAGAGTAGTATGTGCTCTTAACTGCTGAACTTTCTCTATAGCCCCTGAACTGTTGATTTCAAAATACATTACATTTATTCCCCCCAAGAAAATTAAAATTCTAGAAATAGGCACACTTACAGAGAGACAGAAAAAGAATGCTAGCCTGGAGGACTTCATTTCACACTATTGTTTGTCAGTGTAGGTGGTACTATTACCATAGTAATACATATTACCTTGTAGGGCTACTATTACCATAGCTACTATTCCACACATTCCCTTCCATTTATGGCATGTTTATAGACACTGCTTTCCTCCAACAATATCCCCTTAAGTTAGAGAGGTTTGTTTGTTTATTTGTTTGTTTGTTTGACAAAGTAGAAGTCTCTGTTAAATAAATGTGCCAGGTTTTAATGGAGCAACTGCCTATTTGCACATAACCCTGCATGCTGACAAACTGTGCTGAATGCTTCTACTCCACCCGGTACCATGGGGCTTGCTCACGTACTTGTGCTGTATTGATTGACTGGGAATGGGCAAGATCTCTCACTAAGGAATCTGCAGTCTTGGGTGAGGTTGCTGAGCCTTTCCTTCTGTGTCTTTATAACATCCTGTGCCTTATAGCATCCTATGGACACAGAGGCCAGTTTGGACTTTCCATAAGGTTCCAAAAAAATATAAGCTAAAAGATTTCTTGAGACAAATGCTCTAAAGCATACTCCGTCACTTCTATCAAGTATCTTGACCAAGTTACAAATGTATACTCAAGAAGCTTGAAAATATTATTCACTTAGTAAGTAGAAAAGTTGCAACTTACATCACAATGAGTCATGAATTCAGTTTACACCAACTTTGTAAACAGTCCTCTCCTGACATTAACTTAAGATCCTGTAAACCAAATGTACCTACCCCTCGCAAGGGCCCCAAATGTCATCTAATCATGTGATTAACAATCCTGATCATCTGATCTGTGCTAGATCCAACAACCTACTCTTGGTTTTTTTAACATCCCCATTTCAAAGCCAATGCTACCTGCTTTATTTAGAATTTGATGCCCTATACATGTGACTGATTTCCACAATTTGGCTATTGATGTATATCAAACCACCCTACAGTTCAGTTGTTTAAAGTAAGGTATCTGGACTTGTATCTTCAGTTTACTGAGATGATCAGGACACTGCTTGCCTTTGCAGCACTACTGCTGGGGTTCTCTCTTGCACTTGCAGCCATTTGATGAACTGCTTGGTGACGTGCTGGTAGCTGCTCCTTGATGGTTTGCTTATGTGCCTGGTCCTAAGGTGGCACTGTCAAAAGTTCATCCTTGGGTCTGTTCACAGGTAATAATATTGACTCCAAAAGGCAAAACGGAAAATTTATTGGCAAATGTTTTTGAGGTTGAGAATCAGAAGTTACACAACTGCTGGACATGGTGGCAAACAACTTTAATCCAACAACAATCAGAAAGCCAAGGCAGGTGTATGTCTGTGAGTTCAAGGGCCAGCCTGGTCTACACAGTGAGTTCTTGTCCATCCAACTGAGTTCTTGGCTGCGCAGTGAGACCCTGCCCAACCTCTGAATAAAGATGTTACACAAAGTAGTTTTCACTGTGTTGTCTTAGTAGGGGAAGTCACAAGAGATAGTCAGAGTGACAGAAGGTGGAAATGGTTCCTCCCATGAAAATGTTTAAATCCACCTACCACGCCACGAAGACTAACCAAGGTTTGCTTGATATAAACCACAGTGCTTTCTTCTAAGAAAGGATGCTTCCAAATTTCTCAAAACCTTGCAGAATCTCATTCTCTATGATAAAAGTGTAGGCAGTTTGCCATAATGTTCTGTAGATGCCTAGAATTCCACAGGAGCATCTTCCCTGAGGGGTTTTCTCCTCTTGGCACAATGGTACTTCTCTTAGTCAACTCTTAGAAAAGTTCCCTTACTTTTTCCTAGTGCTATACAATATCTTGACAAAAGCAGCTTAAGGAAGGGTTTAATTTGGCTCACAGTTTCTAAGTCAAGTCCATCATGGCAAGGAAGGTGAGGGGACAGAAGCTTGTAGGACCTAGTTACACTTCATCTGCAGTCAAGAAGCAGAGAGAGAGATGAACGTTGCTGCTCAGTTCCCTGTCTCCTTTTTCTTCAGTTCAGGATCCCAGCCCAGGGAATGGTCCCAGCCTTGGTAGCCGGGTCCTCCGCTTCAATTAACCCAGTCAATATAATTCTCCCATGCACATGCTTAACTCCCAAGTGATTCTAGATCCTAGAGATTAACCATCACAGTTCCTGTGCATGTTTCCATCTCTGTTGAGAAATGAGAATGTAAATTTAGAGAGAATATATATGTACCCAAGACACTAAGCATTTTGCTTTAACATCTCTGGAGAATCCACAGAGGATTGATGGCATTCCCTCTAGGCCCATTTTCCTCAGGACACTCGGGCCTTTCTTGGTTTCCTGCACTCTACTGCTATCCTATCTGTGGGGTGTAAGGTTTGGCATTTGCTCAGCCCGGAGATGTTCTGCATTCAGACTTTGTTCTGCATTCAGACTTTTATTTGACTGGCTCTTGTTTCTGGCTCATATTTAGGTCACTAGTTCCCTCCTCCTCAGAGAAGAACCTCTGCTAGTCAGTCTACACTCAAAGTCCCCTTGCCAAAACTGTGGTTTCATTCAGTGTACTTATCACCAAATTACATAACCAGGTACTGTATTTTCAGGTTTAGCCACTTGCAACATGCAGTATATGAAAAGGGATATTGTCTTTATTGCTTACTGCTGCATGCCTAGCACCAGAAACAATGTCTGGCAAGTAGGGAGGACTCAAAACACACTGTTAGATGAATGACTAATCACAGGACTTTAATTTGAACCACAATTCGACATGACAGCCCTTCAGTTACTTGGAGACAGCTCTCATGTCTTACCCATAAGCCTTTTTTTTTTCTTTTTCCTTTCTAAATAGTCCTGTTTTCTTTCCTGTAATAAGATTTGCAGATTTTTACCAGGTAGATTGTGTGTTCTCCCATGCGGATTTCAAGAAACTTGTTTCAATTCGCATTATCTTAATTGAGAGGAAGTTGTGCCTACATTTGCACAAATTGAACAAATTGTTAGCACCCACCAGTTAGACAGGAATTGGAGAATAATATTAGCAAGGCCATAAATGTTTAAAAAATGACTATAACTGAAAAATTTCATTAATATGTGAAGTAATATTCTAAAGCCTATGTAATTCTTCTTGGATTATAAGGCAGATTATCATATTCTGTAATTTTTTAAAAAGTTTTTTTAGGACTAAAAATCTGAATTCTTTTAAAACATTACGCTGATTAATTTTATCATCATTAAATTTTCTATATTGGGGCTGGATAGGTGACTCAACAGTTGAGAGCACTGACTGCTCTTGCAGAGGACCCAGGTTCGAATTCTAGCCCCCACATGGTGGCTAACAACCCTCCCTAACTCCAGTTTGAGGAGAATCCAATGCCCTCTTCTGGCTCCCATGGGCACAATACAGGTGTACTTACACCATGCAAGCAAATAAACTCATACACATAAAAAATTTATATTACCTCATCAAAAAAGTCTATGACATAACACATGAAGTGTGTGGCTCCATTCACATTCTATCTTGAAGTTTGTGCTTAATTATTTATATTTTCTGTGTAATATTCCTCTCCTGTTATATACTTGTATATTACTAAAGAAACATAATTATTTAAACAAATTCAACTTAAACTCATCTGGGAGGCTCTGTAGAGACTGAACACCAAAATGATATCTATGAACTATTGGTTTAATTGTTAGCTGGCAAATTTCTTTCATTGTTACATGTTTATTTTTTGAAGTTCATAAAACTGACTTATCCTGAAATGATAATGACTTTGTTAAAAGCTACAGTTGTTTTCTTTTGTTTGTCTTATGTGAAGCTTCATCTCAGTGTTCCCAACTGTTTTTCAACCCTCATCTGTTTGACCAGAGGTGAACATGTGTTTGTGTGGACTTGAACACTCACTAATTGTATGTGCATGTTCAGTGTTGAAACTAAATCTTGTAACAATCTCATGACCATTCTGTTACCCCTCTCCAAATTCTCTTATCATTACTGGATGTCAACCATGTTTGTGGAATTTAGTTTGCTAAATAGAAAACATAAATTAAGATATTTGCAAACAGACATTAATGAATGGATTTCTAATATTAAGTAAAACTCCTTTAATTATAGTGGAGGTGATCATTTCAACCACATACACTATTAAAGTTATTCAAAGGGTTCCAACTCATTTTTTAAAATACTTCATTCCAAATTTAGGCTAGTTGACTAGAAAGCAGACAAATCAATTTTCCAATATAATTACATCTTCAACTCTTTTCCGTTTCAGGCTGTGATTTCACACTTGTTAATTAGGTAATCATTTTGGTAGAGTGGACAAGGTGAGATTCAAATAGACTTTTTAATAATATAAATTGACGTGTACAATTTTGATCTGGTAGCTAGTAGACAGACCTACTTTGTAATGGAAAATACCTCTTATGCAATTTCTTTCTTTCTTTTTAAAGCAACTGGTGTCAAGGTTAATGGAAAATTCTCATAATTAGGGCTAATGGAAATTTCCTTAAAGCATCATCATGCTGTTTGAGGAACTGATTTTGCCCTTCTCCAACACCACATAATTTTTTTTTTTTGCAGATTTAAAATTCAGCTAGTTAAGAATCTCTGCATTCTGGGTGTGTTTAGAGGACACAGTCCTTGGTTGAACTGAACATGGATTGAATTCTCTAATACTTTCCTGGCTTTTGTCTTTGTGTGTGTGTGTTTCTTTCTTTTTTAAATAAGGATTCTAGAATTACAGTGTAGGCACATTTTTTATTCTTTTTTTCAAAAAGTTAAATATGAAATGGTGATCACTTTATTTTGAAATTCACTTGACATCCCTGTACGGGGTAATTTGTTGTAAGATTTATTCAGTTCAGGTACTTTCTTTGTCTTTCATATTCAATCTTGGTTTCTGAAAAACAATGTCACAGCACAGTAAGGTGTCATTAACACATGGAAGTGGTTGATGTTTTAGAAAAATAGTCCTTCACCTTCTTCTTAGCTAATGGCTTTTTCTAACAGAATGTCCACATTTGCTTCCTTCTTTCTCTTTGGCTGAAGGCACACCTTCCTCCTCCTGTATGGCTCATGGATTGCTTGACTCTTGACAGCATCTCAAAAATAGTCTCTCACTTCTCTTCTGCCAAATTCACCTTCTATAAAAATTAGAATTTACTCAAACCTGTCATTCAATAGTGACACTTTTATACATACAGACAAAATAACTCTGATTTGAGAGCTCTTACTGATCTTCCTTATATACACTCAATGAATCTCACTCTTTCAAGTATTTGTTAGGAACTGACCATGAACTGTGAATGTACAAGCCTCTGTGTGTGTGTGTGTGTGTGTGTGTGTGTGTGTGTGTGTGTGTCCATGTATGCATGTGTCTCAGATGTGTGTGTTGGGGGTGTGTGGAGTGTTTCTGTGTGTATATAAAGTCTTTCCTCTAACAACTTTTCAACTCAGGGCTACAGAGATGGCTCACTGGTTAAGAGCACTGGTTGCTCTTCCAGAGGACCTGGGTTCAAATCCTAGCACCTACATGACAGTTAACACCATCCATAACTTCAGTTCCAAAGAATCTGAAACCCTCTTCTGATTCCCATTAGCAATGTACAACACAGGTACACTTAGACACATGTAGGCAATACGCTCTTACACATAACATTAAATAAATAAATAAATAAATAAATAAATAAATAAATAAAGTTAAAAACGCTTCCACTCTAGCTTACAAAGTATGTACACCAGAATAATTGAATCCTAACATAAGGCAATGGGAATTCTTAGATTAAAATGTCTCTTGTTCAGTTGTATTTTGCTTTTTTTTCAAGAAAATAATTTCACCTTGGGCCTCTATCTTCTAGGCGAAGGGGCATATCTATGGTCCTAAGGATCCAGACATATTTAAGATGTAGCAAAGTGTCCCATAAGATGGCACCCACAGTTGTAGAGACAGTGGGAAAAGCTGGTAGAGCACGGATTTACATGTGATTGTGTGGATAACCAGGGAGCTGAAGAGGTCTTAAGAAGAGGATTTACATAATTCAATTTGGAAGTCACTGTTGACTGTGATATAATTCCCATGACTATTTTTGATGAATTTCACTTCTCAGACAGGCACTTTTCTGATAAAACAAAACAAAACAAAACAAAAACAGTTTAATTGCCAGGTTTGGGTTTGTGCCCTGTGCACCTTTGCTTTTACTGTTCTTCATTCATGAGAAGACAGTGTTTGCTATTCTGATTTTGACAGCCCAAGTCCTCTGTGATGATATTAACTTCTAGTTACCTTTCTCTCCATTTATCCATTTTCTGAGTCATTATAGTTTTTACTAAGTTAACAGAAGATAAAATTGATTTGTTTATAGTTTAGTTTTATTTCCTTTGTCTTAATGTATATGTCATGAAGTCAGGACCTGTGTCCTGCAGCCCCGTAAATGAAAGAGTTGACCTCAGCATTCTAATCAAAATGGCTTCACATTGGAATGTCACATGTAGTTCAGCAGCATTGTGAATATGTCATTAGTAAATATTAATAAAAGCTATCTTTACATCCATTATATACATATATATGGTGTGTACCATCAAGCTTGAAAATAAGTACAACTTTGTATCACTTTACTAGTCTTCTACAGACATCCTTTTAGACTCTCTTCTTTCTCTTTGATCTTCTCTCTCTCTCTCTCTCTCTCTCTCTCTCTCTCTGTGTGTGTGTGTGTGTGTGTGTGTGTGTGTGCGTGCATGCGCATATGTTTTCACGAATTAGGGTATAGGTGCACCTAACCCAGGCCATGCCTTGACATATGTAGAGGTCAAAGGAGAACCTCCCTTTCACTAATTTGAAGCAGGCTTCTTGTTGACTACCCACGCACATCCAGGGTAGCTTGCCCAAGAGCTGCCAGGGACTTTCCTGTCTCCATCTCCCAACTCTCCATGGACTTTTTGGGATTACAGATGCACACTTTTGTGTCCACAGGTCTGGGGATCTGAACTCGGGTCCTCATGCTTGCTCAACAAGTGCATTACCCACTTAACTACATTGTCTCCTAAGCCCTAGAATCGCTCTTTTCTCTTAGGTAGAAAATACCTCCTATCAGTTGGGAAGCCTGTATGGTTCACTGGAATCTTGGGTCAAAGCTCACTGACTACCTAATTATTAAGATTCTGTTGAGTATTTTGAACTTTGCTCTAGTGAAATTTGTATTCTCTTGTAGCCTCACACTGCTTTATTTTATATGTGCATTTTAGCTGATCCATGGAGTAATCTTATATACCTTGTGTCCTGAGAAATCCTAGAAATACAGGCAACAGTCAACTAAGACTTCACCTTTTAGATCCATGGAGCAGAGAACATTGTGGGTATGTACCAGTGTTCTGCCAGAGAAAAGAAGGAATTAGGGACAAGCATGCAGAGTGTTCTAAGAGGTTTCTTTTAAGTAATCTCTTGGGGTTCTGGATGACAATGAAACTCATAACTCTCTATCATTGTACTCAGAAGATATTACTTTATTAATCATCATTGAGTTTAGCTATCTCTCTACTTATTAAGGAAAAGCATATAGGGATTCCTTAAGCAGATGTTTTGCCAACTACCTGGATTTTTCTGCAATGAGAACATTTGTTCTTGTGACTTATTTCAATCTGCTTTAAAGTCTCAGCCAAAGTATATGTTTTAATCTTACTTTAATATCTATGTCAGCTTTTAACTATTGACGTTAACTACATGAAAATGTGTCATTTACATTCGATAATATTCCTCCCCTGCTGATATTTTGTTTCTAAGGTTTCTCATGTATCATGTCATTTTTAAATATTGCAGTAGGTTTTAGGACACATTTTCCAGGAAAAGTTGCCAAGATGAGATTAAATATGTATGAATGTTATTAAGTGAAATATCTATGGGAGAAAATGTGGAGGGCTGTGAGGAAGAGTGAAGGAGACATATAACTGAGAAATACAAGTTTGGAGAGGAAGAGAGAGGAAGCAGGTTAGAGGAAGGCATTGGAGAATGCTTTGCAGTCTAAAGGAACCAGCAAACCAACTGGGGAGTCCTGAGTCTCAGGAATGGGCATGCCAAGTATCTCTCCCCTGTTCAGTTCACTGGTTGAACTCTGGGAAGCACAGGGACAATACAGATGCAAGGACAGCAAGCACAATGCAAAGCTGGAACCTTGGTCCATGACGCTCCAGTTGGAACTCTGTGTGGATGCAGTAAGCATAGACTAGGACCCCTGCATGTATTGGAGATAAGTTCTAACCCCCTGGTTGGTGGCTGAAGCTTCACGTAGTACTACACTCTAATGTATTATCCTTTTTCTTGAACATATATACTTACAATAAAGTTGAATTTATAAATTAAGCACCATAACAGATTAACAATAGTCACTATAAATAAGGAACACAGCAAAATTTCAGCAGTATACTGTAAAATAAACCAGAAGAAAGCATTCTCTCCTTTCCAAATGTCTCATTCTATTTATTCGCTTTCTTTTCATGTAATGATATGAGAGGATGGAGTAGCTGCACATTGAGGGAAAGTGAGGTGGGAAAGTGACTTAGGCTAGCGCTGCCACGTGAAGGCTACTGGAGCATGCACACTGAGAATTCATGGCCATCATCGGATCACTGAGGGTATGAAGTGATTCTCTGAGAGGCAGCGCTTATCATAGGAATACGCTGGACAAAGGGATGCTTCACATAGTGGTTGATAGGAAGCATAATAGTGCTATTTCTTGCTCCTTAGAATGATGTGCAGTTTAAAACATATGAACTATTGATTGCTAGAATTGTCCCTTCAACATTTTTGAACTGTGGTTGACCATGGTAACTGAAACTTCAGAGAGCAGAGCCATGGAGACAAAGAGATTAGTGTATTCAGGTTTTCTACAGTGTCATAAGACAGGCAGCCCCTTTGTGGATGATTTTAATTGGAGGAATAAATAAACATTGGCATTGTATTTGAACCCTCTGAAAGAGAATGTATGTAGCCAAGAGGGAGCCAGTAAATAAAATGGACACACTCTTTGCTTAAGTGTCATAGAACACAAGAAACAGACAAGAAAACATTCAGGTGGAGAAAGAAGTAAAATACCCTCACAGCAGCTTCTGTAGGTTATTACTAAAATGTTCCAATTGTCTATTTTTGATTTGGAGAAAGCATTTAGAGTCACCTTTCCCTATATAATGCGACTGCTGATAAATTACTTGAAGTCTCTAAGCTTCAGACTGTTCCCTCATAAAATAAGACTGAGTGTTGCTTGCCTTTCATTCTGGGAAATGGCACACAGATTGAATTCTTAAAGAAATAAAAGATACAGAAATCATTCATGACCTATAAATGATTGTATTCACAAAAGTTTTAATTCTTAGCATGGTAACTTAAATGCCAGACCAAAGCATTATCAGTTACACCATCATGACTGGTGGCCTCTGGACCACCATGTTGATGGCCCCTACTCCTCACTCAGTACTGCATCAGCCTGCCTTGAAAGACCCTCAGTGCTTCCACTGCCCTCCATTCCCGCCTCCGCCTCACCAGAGTGATGCATACAGATCGATGCATACAGCTTCACTGAGATCAGATTTTATCTTTGCTCAGAACACTCCAGTTGTCTCCCATAATTCCTAAGTTCTAAAATCATTGTAGAAATCGTTTAATAATCTAGGGCCTCACGTCACCTTGTGCAAGGCAGCTATGGCCGTGGTGCCCTTCTCTCAGTTCCCCCAAACTGTGGCTCCCCAGTAACAGTTTTCATTTCCTAGAAATTTCAGGCTCTTAGAGTCCCAAAAAATATAAAAAGAGGAAGAAAAAAATTGTTGCTAATGAGAGAGTTTAAGTAAAACAGGAATCGCTGTTGTCAGGAGTGGATTGTATTTATTGAAGCTTATCAGATATTAGAAAGTGTAGATGACATATCATCAATTAAACACCAAAGACAGATCACAAAACCTTTCTTTTCCATGAACTAAAAAGCTTAAAACTTCTAGATATATTTAAAAAATACATATTCTGGGATGGAGAGATGGCTCAGCATTTAAGAGCACTGACTGCTCTTGCAGAGGACCAAGGTTTGATTCCCAGCATCCACATGGTGGCTAAGAACCATCTTGGGCCAGGGGTGGTGGTGCATACCTTTAATCCCAGCAGGCAGATCTCTGTGATTCAAGGTCATCCTGGTCTACATAGCAAGCTCCAGGCCAGCTGGGACTAAAAGGAGACCCTGTCTCAAGAAAAAATACATATTCTTTGTTAATATTCTTTGTTAATATTTGGAAAAAAAGATGAAACAATTATACTTCCTTATAGCTCGAGGATTTCATTAATTACTGACTATGAAACCCCCAGAAAATAGAAAAAATATTTCAGGAGTCAGCACTTGTCACAGAGCAACATTTTTAAATGCTTTTCAACTTGAAAGTGCTAAGTGTTAACGTAAATATTAAATATTTAATTTGCGATTCCAGGTTTTTGAAACACTTCACTGTTGATAGAAAATAAATAAATAAATAAGTAAATAAAATATAGAAATACTTTCCATCCAAGAACATCTCCTTCTAGTGTGTGAGGAGGGGCTTGTATCCTTAGTATTTGTGGTGCTTGTGTCTGGAGCAATATTAGCATCAACCAGCTTTAACCAAGTAGATGCCCTGTACAGAGATCAGAAAGTTTACTCAAATTACTCTAGTCATCCAATGGTGGGGAATTAATCCATAGCCAATGTAGTTTAAAGCATTTCCCATTAAAACATGAAGCTGACCCTGGGTCCTCTGTAAGAGCAGTCGGCGCTCTTAACCGCTAGGCCATAAAAAAAAAAAAAAAAAACCATGAAGCTGAACATTTTAAGTAGTTGGCTTCATAGCTAGTTTTTGAGCAGGTACCAAAGTATCCATGTTATTAGAGTTTGGGTATTAAATAAAAGACAAGTTTGTAAGCAGTTCAATAATTGGACAGGCTCCATATTGATTTTTTTCCTTTGTTATATGATATTATCCACTTCTTCATCCAGAACCGTGTTGTACAGAGCTTGAGAGTGCCACATACACGGTCACTGTTGTGTATTGGAATGTTGGAGTGTGCAAAGACGGAAAGGCTGTCACAGCAGTCAATAAGATCTGAGAGGTGTTGACTAATTGCCTGCTAATTACACAGTAAATTGTCTAATTAAGCTGATGGTTAATTAGGGTATGCTTGCACAGCAGTCTTGTGGAATTTGCGTCTGATGTCTGGGAAGCAGCTTGTATAATTGGCAAACTGGTAAGGACTGGCAGAGAACATGACTAGAAAGCTCCCCGCCAATGGGTGACAGAACATGGATTCAGTAGAAACAAAAGGGTTGTCATTTTTAGACTGAAGGTTTTGTTTCAGTTCTGCACTAAGCAACTAAGAAATACATCCGAAGCCTACAATTGAGAGAGTAAAGAAAGAGTTCTCAAAATGTGCCTGAGAATGCAGAATGCACTGCTTGCTTGCCATGCACCCCTCTGACATACCATCTCATGTTATATTAATCTACACATGAGTGTTTTACAGTTTCCAATGTTAACATGTGTTATAACATATTCATAGGAATGGAGAAAAGAGAGTTAATCCCCTACATGGGGAAATATATATATGGGAAAATGCCTCTTTCAGAAAATATGTAAAGGTAGCAAACATGACTGATTATAAGGCATTTGAAATAAGACTTTTGGGTTCATTAACCATTAATTTTTCTCCCTATGAACTTTGAAGATGTTAGCTATAATATAAATGTTTCGATAGGATTTTAAATAAATGAAAATATCTAGTGAGAGAATTTTCATTTTACTACTTTGCAATTTCACCATGTAACTTTTTCATTTATTTAATAAAATCTAAAAATAAAATATTTTAATATGTAACTAGGTGGAATTTCTTTTTGGGGTGGGTCTGAGGTTATTGGATAAATAACCTGAACAAATCAAGTGCTTCAAAATGAAAATATCTAGAAATTATTTTTTATTTTATCATTTATAATAGTTAAGGAAATTTAACTTTTCATTTTTAAAATCATTTCTTGGTGTTGGAGAGATGGCTTAGTGGTTAGGAGCACATTATTGCTCTTTTAAAAGACCCAAATTTGGGTCCCAGCACCCACATAGAGGAGCTTACAAAAGTCTGCATCTCTGGCTCCAGGGAGGGGATCCCATGTCTCTGGCCTCCATGGGGACAAGTATGCTCAAGCTCATGCCCAACACACACATGAATGTACACATGAATTAAAAATAAAATAAATCATTTGAAAGTAATTTGTTTTTTAATTATAAATGTGAAACTTGAACTTATGAAAAATTATAGAAATCTGCTGAAGACCATAGTTCATTTACAGAGATGACATCTCTTTGTGCACAATTCCTCTGTAAAAGAGACCTAAATTCAACCGCTTGCTTCAATTACCATTTGTTACCCAGGCCCCAGCATATTTTTTTTAAATCTCAGAATAAGATTTTGAATAGAACATTAGGTCACAGTAGAAACAGAGTCATGAGTACACAAAGGCTCTTAGATGGATTTCCACTTTCACATCAATGAAACATTTAAAAAAGCTTAGAAAACTAAATTTCTAAAAGATTAGCCCTCTATCAAATTACAGTTTCAATTTTTTTTATGATTTCTTATCAAGCAAGATGAGGTCTGCCTTCAGTTGTATGGACATGTATGTTTTGGTTTACATAATTTTCTAAAAAGATTTAAAGCTGAGTCTCTGCTGTGTGTGATTGAGCACGCATTGTGCACTGGTCTGTCTTTGAATTACCATTAATCTTGAAGATGTATAATTGATGAATTAAAATAGTTACTATTTTATAAATAAAGCATTTTCAACCTCTAAGGCAGAATTTTATCATGTTAATTATGGATATAAAGTAAATGTCAAGTACAAAAATTAGTTCAAAATATATAAAATTATACCCAGTCCACTTGGAGTCCTACGCTACAAATTCTTAACAGACCTCATAAAGAAATCATGCAAAAGAGCATAAAAATGAATTTACCAAAGGAATACAAAGCTAAGCACCGAAATTGGTTATTTATAGAAGTATTTTCTGAGGGAGCAAAATCAGATAGAGGTCAGTGCTGAATATCAGCCAGTCTGTGTTTTGATCCACTCAATTTGCATTCTATTCCTCATAGAAATAATGTAAAATTGTTATTTATTATAAAAGATAAAATGTTTGAATGAAATACCAAGAAAATCTATCACTTTAAAATTAAAGTTTTAAAAACTCTTTTAAAGTCCTAAACTTTGAGAAAAATCTCTCCATTATACTTACAAATAAATTTCAGAATATCTTCCATCAAATCACAATCTAGATGGCTTTTATCATTTTTCATAAGAATAAATTCTATTAAAAAAAGAATAAACTCTATTTATCCTGTGTACCCATCTGTCAAAAACTTTACATGATCCTTTGTCTCTTAAACATATCTATATAACCAAATTTAAATATATTTAAAATATTAAATGACATATATCATATATATGTGTGTATAATGTGTAAGTATTTTCTTTTTAAATTGCTTGAAAAGAATTACCTCCACAATATAAAAAAGTAAAGTGAAGAAATAAATCTTTAACAATCTGAGCCATCAACTTATTTCTGTGGTTTCTTGTTTTCATAATTTACAGACTACAGGATTTACTCCTAGTGTGTATATTTTTGTGCTTTCTAGAGTGCCCTAGTACCTCGTAATCTTCTATTTTATTTTCTATGATTGCAGTTATCCATGGTCAATCACCTGTTTTTTCCATCCTACCTAAGATGTAACTCATCCCTTGACCTAGTTTATCTAGTGTTTCAACACTGTCACCACTCTGTTAGTCACTCAGTCACCATCTTGTCATGGTCATCTCAGTGCTTGTATTGAAGTAAACTACATAGTAGCTTAACCCTGTGTCACAATGTCTGTTCAATTTAGATCATTTTAATCACATGGCCATTCTGTTATCTCACATTACAGGGAGAAAAAATAGTAAAGTATAATAAGATTTGCTATAGCATATTGTTATTATAGTACCTATTAGGTTTTTTAAAATTTTTATTGAAGTTTTGTACATTTCATACATTGTTTCTCATTCCAATCTAGACTTATCTCCCTTCCATGACCTCCACCACACCCAAGTTCATGCACCCTGCCATCCCTGCCCTGTATCTTTAGAGGATTGTTGTCCTTGGGGGAACTTTACTCTTTTAATTGTTTCCCTGTCCCAGTTCCTCAGCTGTTGTTGTTCCCTCCCATCTATATCACTTCAATATATATATATAGATAGAGATAGTATATAATATAATATGAGGGGAGAGGAAGAGAAGAGAGAGAGGCGAGAGAGAGATCACACCTCTACCAAATTTCTATCGATCGTTACACAAACTGTCATTTACAGACATTTCATGATTCACATTTTTTTTTTTTTTTTTTTTTTTTTTTCTTTTTTTTTGAATTTGACTACATATCCTCCATCTTTATACCAAGATTACAAAGTCGAAAAATAAGTGGTGGGTCTTACATTCTAGAGCCTGTTAAGGGATTTTCATTATCAGAGCACAGTTGCCTTACAGGGAAAGGGGTATAACATTAATGATGTTTAGTTTGCCTTACAACTAAGTGCGTGGTGCTAGCATCCAACAAGATGAGGGATCCCATTTGTACTCTTATTAGTTTTAATTGTTAATCTCTTATGTGGGTCTTTATACATTAAATTTTATCACATATATGGTAATTATTAGAAAAGATGAGTAATAACAATACAGGGGTTGGTACTCTTATAAATATGTGTTAACAGTGTGGGAAGAAAATCTGAACCATGACACTCTGACAAAGTTTTAATAATCCAGAGATATAATAAACTACTCAAAAAACAAGAACAAAAAAAAAAAAAAAAAAAAAAAAAAAAAATGGGCTAAAGATCTGAACAGTCTTCCTCAAGAGAACTAAAAAATGGGCCAAGGAAAACATCTTAAAAGAAAAAAGGTGTTTTGCAAACATCAGTAGTATTAAAGAAAATGCCAATTAAAAAAACCGGAAAAAACCACTTAAAAAAAAATAAAAAAAATATAAGTGTTTAAGACTAAAACCACAGTTTGTCAGACATTCCGTGCGTAAGCTTCCTCTCATCAGGATGAAATAACTGTAGTCACAAATATGTAATTCATCACGGATTGAGTAAGTTTTAATAAATGGTATTTCTAACCATCTTATACAAAAAAAAAAAAAACAGTAGCCCTGTACGTGTCCCTCAGCTCTCCACCTCGGAATACCAGTTATGTATTTTCTTTTCTTTTCTTTCTTTTTTTTTTTTTTTTTGTCTTTTTGAGACAGGGTCTCCCTGCAGCCCCAACTGTCCTGGAACTCACTCTGTAGACCAGGCTGGCCTTGAACTCTGCCTCCCAAGTGCTAGGATTAAAGGCGTGCACCCCCACACCCAGCGATGTATTTTCTAATTCTATTTGTTCGCCCATTAAAAGAATCCTATAGTACATGATCGTTTTGTCTAGTTTCTTTTACTTAGCATGAAGCTCTCAGGGATTATCCATCATGTAGCATGTATCAAACATCATTGCTGTGTGATACCACATTTTATTTGCCTACTCATTAGTTATAGTTATTATTCCTTCTGTATATATTTTTAAAATATTTTATGTATATGAGTGTATTTCCCATATGTATGTAACTGCACCCATCTGGAGAATGCCTGAAGAGGTCAGAAGAAGGCATCAGATCCCCTGAAACTGGAGTCATGGTTTGTTGTTAGCCAGCATGTGGGTGCTGGGAATTGAACCTGGGTCCTCTGCAAGACCAGTCAATGCTCTGAACTAACTCAGCCATCTTTCTAGCCTTCCTTCTATATACATGTATGTTTATTTCTCTTGGAATATACTTAGAAGAAGAAAATCTGGGTAATGGAGTAACTCTAATTTTACACTTTTGAGAAGTATCTTACCTCTGTTCCACAGCATCAATACTAAGTGTCATTCCCACCAGCAATGTTTGTTCTGGGTTCTGCACATACTGACCTCACAGTGTACCTGTTTCAAGGTAGCCTTCATCATGAGTGTGAAGTTGTTTTTCACTGTGATACTGTTTGTTCATCACTAGAGCAGTAAGAGTATGAAGACCCAATAACTGCCTTCATGTTCTGTGTTTCCAGGTGCACTGCTTGAGTGCTGAGCATAGAGCAGAGGGGCAGATAGAAATGCTCTAAACCTCGGAGCCTATAGATTTGTGCAGACCAGAATAACCCATGCTGATCTGAAGTAAGAGATAGAGCCCAGTGACTTGAGGTGAATTCTGTCCTGGAGACTAGACTGGCAATCTTGAGACCTGGCTTCATAAGGGAGAATTTCAGGATAATATACAGTAGGATGTGGGAACTTTTTGTGGGGTTTTCACAGAGAAAGTGAACATAAGATGAGGAAAACACCGCTACCGCGTCCTGTGTACTTACTAACATAGGACTTCTTAATATCAAAAGGAAACTGTCAATAGATATTTTTATCCTCCAGCTGTAATTACCTCAAATATTTGGAAAATAAAGGTCACTCTAATAGAGTGATTATTAAAGTTGAACTGGAAATGTTAATAATTTTCCAATGAGATACAGGCACTCCTGTAGAGTCCTAAAATGTGAAATTAATTTGATTATTCTAAAATTAGATCTAAAAGTAAACATGTAAAGGGGACAAGTTAAAGAACAGGGCAGGATGTTAAATCAATATGATTAATTAACTTGATATAAATAACTCGGGTATTGCATGTTTATCTGTCAATCATTTATCATGCTACCAGCTGTAAGAGAATCTTAATAATCATCATAATGGTTCATATCATCCACCCACCCAGCAGAGGTGTTGTGACAAATTGTTAACGAACTGTCTCACAAAACACAAATGCTAATGCAATAGCAATATAATCAATAATCATAAAAATCAACAATGGAACGAGTCATCTGGATGCCACTTGGAAAGGGAGATTTACTATAATTTTGAATTCATCTGCAGATAAATTAACAAAACATCATTGTTCATCCTTCTATGTCCATATTTACATCTTGAGTGTTAACTTTCAATGAAGGCAAGAGGAAGTTGGAGACGGTCAAGGAAAACAACTCTGTCCTCTCTTACCTTCTGTCACTCCCCCCTTGTTCTCTCATAATTTTTCTCTCAGTTGAAACACTAACCATTGCAGAATCAGTTTCCACATTTAGAATATATATATATATATATATATATATATACTAACTTCACTTCACTCTCCACACTAGACTGCTCCATGGACTCTCTTTGTTCTCATACGGATATTTACGCGGGATGATCGTAAAACGCTGATTTACGTGTAATAGCTCAGTGGTAGAGGCCTAGCATACAGGAGGCCCAGGGTTACCGCAGCATGGCGCACACACACTTGATTTGCATAGTTTTTTCCAACCAAAAGTTTATGCATTGTAAATTTTCAACCAAATATAGCTCCCTAACACTTAGTTAGCCATGTCTGTCTCCTACCTTTATCAAAAGGAGAAAGTTCATATTCCTTAGCATGTTTTCCTACACAAAGCATTATATTATCTCAGTCCACCTTTCTCTGAGCCTTAATTTCCCTATGTCTTCCCAGAAAATGGGTTCAATAATAAAAGCCTGAGGAGCTGTGAACTGAATGGCCATGTTCTAAACATACAAGTGTGGCTCTGACTGAAGCATGCTTCTTTGATTCTTAAATCCACAACTATGTTGCACATATGTATTGGTAGACCACTCCCTTCTCAAGACAAGCATGTCTGACTGCCTACATACAGAGCACAGAAGGTGCACCACAGCTCCCTGTCCAGCACTTGTACATGCCTATATCCCTAAACAGAGCCCTCGACAAGCATTGCTCAAGAGAATTGAATTCATCACCAGGAGTGTTTATAGCACACACAAGTCATAAATGAAGCTACAAAAATGACCTTTTGTCTTACACTACTATCACCTCACTGTGGCAGATGTCACTGCACTGTGTGGTGAGCTGAGGCCTTGTGATTTTCAACTTCTCATCCTGCATGTCTCCTGGAGGCCCACACTAGCACCTTGAAGAGACAAAGATGGTCATCAGAAGCTTACCCTGTGTTATCTCATGGAAGCTCCTATTCTTCCAGACAGAGCATGCTGTGATTTAGCACACGATAAAAATTGAGGTAGTATTTTTCTGTGGCATTGTTTTGATAAAGATATAATATTACTTGTTAAGGTTGAATTTAGATTGCTGAAGATTCTTAGGAAACAAGGAATTTCCTCATTGATGGACTGGACTTTCTCCCTCATGATATGTATAGGGTTATTTGTCTATCCATTGATAACCATGTTGTTGGGAATTTTTAAAAATATTTTATTGAAGTTTTGATTGCCTAGTCATATATCACTCGCTCTCAGTTCAATCCAGGACTCATTACCCCTCCACGGCCCTGCCCCTCCCACGTTCACTGCAGTCTGCCATATCAGTGCCTCTTCTGACGCTGTTTCAAATGGAGGTGAGGTTTCAAAAAGCAGGGGATTATTGGGGTGGGGGGGGGAAGAACTCAACTGCTTCAGTCAGTTCCCTGTGCCCGTTCTTCTGTTGTTCTTTCCAATCCGTATTGTTTCAACATATGGATTTTTATATGTCACACATGTACTAAAATCATGTCATCTGAAAATAAACTGTATGTTATTTCCAAATCATATTTCGGGGATTTTTAATGTAAAATTTATTTATTTATTTTTGCATAAGTACTGGTACCCATGCTTCTGCATTGCACAGAGAACAAATGAAGGTATTGGGTGTACTCTGTTATTCTCCACCTAGTTCCTTGAGGCAAGGACTCTCTCTCTCTCTCTCTCTCTCTCTCTCTCTCTCTCTCTCTCTCTCTCTCTCTCTCTCTCTCTCTCTCTCTCTCTCAATGCATGAATACCAATTCCCAATTCTTGGCCAAGTATCCAGGGAGGTAGTGTACTGGGTAGTGCATATTCAAAGCCAGGACTCCAGAGAAGTCAGTGATCTTGGACTCACACCTTCATTCCTCAAATCTTTAAACAGTACAAATACATTTCAGAGATGTCAAAGTCTTTTTCTGAGTTGAAGTTCCCAGAGCTCCAGATTTTCTTGGTCTCTTTGTCTGGATGTTATAGTACAGTGCCGTGAACATGAAAGCCATTTGTAGTAAGAAAGTAGCCTCTCCCAAGTGCTCCATGCAATGTTTTAACGGTGCCCCAGCATTATAGATATGCTGAAATAATACAGCCTACTCTGTATTACATTTCTGTATTCGTATTTACTACAAAGAGGCTCGCTACAGCACATTCCTTAACGTCCTATAGAGAAGGATGTAATGTACAACAGGGAAGTGCATTTTTTAGGAACACTGAAAGGCAAGTTGTTGATTTTAAAAGACATTTTGTCACAGATGAGTGAGGGAAAAAGAGATCAAACCAGCCAGTCTAGCCGATCCGAGCTCTATTCACACATCTCCTCTGCTTAGCACTTTCCCCTTCTGTGTCATTAGCATTTTCATTTCGAAAAATGACAGTCTGCAGTGGAAGCAGTAAAAATGTTCAACCTGTGGTTTAAATTATTGATTTTTTTTAGAATATTGAAGCAGTATTTCAAATGGATTTTGTTAGAGATACTTCTGGGTGGGGGGTTTCAAAGGTAATTTAATATCCAAAAGCCTGTATATTTCAAAGACTTTCCACTCTTTGAATTCCTTTAGACTCTAGATGATTGGATAAAAATGCTTATTGTCTTCAGGATTCTAAGGAGCAGATCACTGCTGCTTGAACTTGAGACGTGTGTGTACACGTGATGCTCTCCATGATTTATGATGGATGCTTGGAGGATGATCAACTAACCAAATAAATCTTCATTTGGAAACAAAGGCTGGTTTTAAAATGAAGGAAAAGAATGTGATTTACATGTATAGAAGGTCAATAGCCCAACTCATAGCTAGTTTGTTGACAACAAAAGCGAGGTTATCCACAACTGGATTTGAACAAAGCTCCTCAGATTTTATTATGCTAATAGGGAGTGAGGTATGGCCACAGAGAGTGTCTTCAAAGTCTTCATGTGTCTCTCACCACAGCCAGCACTCATACATGAATGGAAAATGTTTTGACAGAAAGAAAGAATACTGACTACCTATGTGTGCTGTGTAGGGAGTTTTCGATTCACAACATGTTTCTATTTATAGAAAAAGCTACTTAGAAATTACATTACATCAAAATGGCTTGATCTTCAATCATTTTCCAGGTTGAAGTCCTATTGAAGTCAATGAGGGTTTGGCATTCAAATTTATGAGTGTATCAAGCTTAATATGTGGAGAGTTGCATCATATTTTGCAATGTCAAGAATCACTCTACAACAGATGACAGAGATTTGAAATAAAACTTGATATTCCTCCTTGGCAAATGAAAATGAATTAAAAATCCAGTATCAGAGAAGATATTTTTGAGGGATTGGGTTATGAAAAGAAAGCCTGGTCCTGAATACATGAAATGTATCCATGATAAAGCTGGGGAACATTTCAATCAATTTAACAATCCCTTCCCATTGGCACTGTGACCATGAAAGCTGGCTGGAGTATCAACCAAAGTTTCTACTTGGGGGAAATAAATGTTTAATAAGAAGGTGCCAACTTTGGAATAAATTTCCTTTGTAAGATCTACCCCAGTGACTCTAAAAATCTTTACACAACACCCACAGAAATGGTTTGGTGTGTCCAGGTGCTTCTCTCCAAATCTGATTACCTGAGTTCCATTCCCAGGATCCAAATAGTGGAAGGTTGTCTGCTCACATCTGCACACATGCTATGGCACATGCACATACACACACACACACACACACACACATGCACAGGCACACACACACATGCACATGGACATAAACATACTCTAATAAATAAATGCAATTAAAAACTCTACACAATGGAAAGCAGTGTGGAGAACCCTTGGAAGACTTGGAATAAACTTGCCACCCAACCCAGCCATACCACTCCTGAGCATGTACCTGCAAGACTCACCCCACCGCAGAGATACGTGCACAGCCATGTTTATTTCAGCTCTCTTCACAATAGCAAGGAGCTGGAACCAACCCGAATGCCCCTCAACTGATGAGTGGATAGAGAAAATGTGGTACATCTACACAATGGAGTTCTGTGCATCAGTAAAGAAAGATGACATCATGAGCTTTGCAGGAAAATGGCTGGAGCTAGAGGACATCATGCTGAGTGAAGTAACACAGTCCCAGAAAAACAAACGACGAATGCTATCCCTCATCTGTGGATGCTAGTGCCAATTACATAGTTGTAAGTATTTCTTGTGTATGGCCCCCTGAGCTTTTGTCCAAAGCAGTTGGGAATGATGCATATTGGAAACAACAACAACAACAGAAAGGGCTGCATTGAAGAACTGACTGAAACGATGAACTTCTGCTCAAAACAGTCAACTTCCTCATGGAGAATATTGAGAAAGACTGAGAAAGAGAAGAAAGGCATATTTGGCAGAATGCATGAGCTCTAGTGGGATGGGGAAATGGGGGGGCACACGGGTCTAGAGTTGTTAAAAAAATAAAAATAGTTAATTTAAAAAAAACTACACAATACTTATTTGCAATTATGGCGTAGATTAATTGATTAAACACTGAATTTTCATAACAACTTTTTTAAAATTTTATTTATTTTTGTATGTGTATGAATGTACTGTCTGCATGTAGGTTTGTGCACCCGTGTCATGCAATGCTGCGGAGATCAGAAGATCAGAAGAGGGTCTCGGATTCCCCTGGACCTGGAGTTCTCCTGGAATTGGAGTTACAGATGGTTCTTAGCCACCATGTGGGTGCTGGGGATCGAACCTGGGTCCTCTGCAAGAGCAGTCGGTGCTCTTAACCACTAGGCTATCTCTCCAGCCCCACAACTTTTAGAATTAGAAGTTTCAAGTAATTTTCATGTTGTTTCAGGATCATTATTTAATTCCAAACCCAGTTCTTTTAACTATGTCTCCTTTTCATTGTGAAAATGACACTAAAGTTGGTAGTAGTGTTGCATTTGTCAGGCTAAGGATGAGGATTACCTGGGGTACATAGGGAGCCCATACCTCCAAAACAAAGGATACATATGCATGCATGCACCTCTGTGTGTGTGTGTGTATGTGTGTGTGCATGCGTGCGTGCATGTGTGTGTGTGTATGTGATCATCATAATCAGGGCCATCCACCATGACTGTGTATGCACTCACAGTTTGTGCCTCTCTTCTTCTAGCCATTAGATTCTTCTCTGATTTAAAATTATTTTTGTGTGATGATAACAATGAAGTGGAGAAAGAAGAGAAGGAGAAGGAGGAAGAGGAGGAAAAAGAGAAAGGGAAAGAGGAGGAGGAGGAGGATGAAGAGATTATATTGAGTAGTGTCCCACTTGCCTTTATCTGTCAAAGGGACACATTCTACAGCCACTTGAGAAGGGAGTCAAGACTGAGGGATTGGTGGGGCCTGTGACCATATGTGTGGAAGGCTGTCTTCACTGTTAATTGAAGTAGGAGGGCCCAGTCTACTGTAGGCAGCACCATTTCCCGGGCAGTTGGCTCTGCCCTGTGTAAGAAGCATGATATCAGGCGGCATGGTGCACACCTTTCATCCCAAAACTCGGGAGGCAGAGGCAGGCGGATCTCTGTGAGTTCAAGGACAGCCTGGTCTACAGAGGGAGCTCCAGGCCAGCTGGGACTGGGGAGACCCTGTCTCAAAAAAAGTACCAAAAGAAAGAAAGAGAGAGAGAGAGAGAGAGAGAGAGAGAGAGAGAGAGAGAGAGAGAGAGAAGAAAGAAAGAAAAAGAAAGAAAGAGAAAGAGAAAGAAAGAAAGAAAGATCCTGGAAGCGAGCCAGCAAGCAGCATTCCTCCATGTTTTCTGCTTCCAGTTCCTGCTTGAGTTACTACCTCTACTTCCTCAGTGACTGACTAGAACTGACAGGCTGAAATAAATCTTTTCTCTCTTAAGTTGCTTTTGGTCAGAATGTTTTATCGCAGCAACAGAAAGGAAACCAGAAACAGGAGGAAGTAATCCAAGTACTTTTCAGGCAATGTTTCATGGTTTGTATAACAGAACAAGGGATAAAATACTATAATTATCCATACTTAACAGGAGGGCAGCTGAGTCATAGAAAGGCTGGTGCCTAAACAATTTCATAGTCACTGATTTATCCCAATGATGGAAGTTGAAAATTCCTTGGCCAGGGAAAATTCCTTGCCGTTTAATAAGTGCTCAAAAATTAATACAATGGCTATTATTAAGGGTTTGGAAAGAGCAGGAATTGGGCATTTCCTTGGAGTTGAACCACCCTGAGCAGTTTACTAGCTATGGGACTTTGAGTAAGATATCGGTACTTTTTTTTTTTTTTTTTTTTTTTTTTTTTTTTTTTTGGTCTTTTTGAGTCAGGGTCTCCTTGTAGACCCAGCTGTCCTGGAACTCACTCTGTAGACCAGGCTAGCCTTGAACTCACAAAGATCTGTCTGCCTCTGCCTCCCAAGTGCTAGGATTAAAGGTGTGCGCCACTATGCCTGGCTAATATCGGTACTTTTAAGTTTCAGCTTTCACATTGTAAAATCATTACAGTCAAATAATAGTTAAAATTATTAAGTTTATGCATGCACTAAACTCTCTTCTAGAGTTAGTTACAACAAATCTTAGTAAGTGCTTAGAACAGAAAGTTCAGGTCAAGTTTATAGTGTGTACTGTAGGTAATCATCCATCAGCTGTGTGTGTTTCTACCACAAATATTGCCATTGACATAATTTACAATCTTGTGAAGGCTCTCCAGTTTCAATCCTCTGTGTCTCTGTGCATGTTTGTGTATATTTATGTATGTGTGTGTACCTGTGTGTCTGTGTATGCCTATGTATGCACCAGTGTGTGGGTCTATGTATGTGAATACCTCTGTGTGTCACATGCATTTATAATAGAAATGGAATCTTCTAGAATAGTTGAGCACTTATGATCAACAGTTCCCTCCCTTTTTTGTTTCAAATTCACCTAGTTTTTAGACTTGAGTTCTTGTTTTGATTTATATGTCAGATCTTTTATGTCAATTAAATTTGATTTTAACTATTATATAAAGACATAAAAATGATGTGTTAAAGGGTACTGTGTATAATCTTTGATATATGTATATATTGTACAATGTGTAAATCAGGTTAAATGCATCTGTCTCTGAGTGCTTCACATGTCTTTATTATACAAATATTCGAAATTCTGCCTCCTGTGTTTTCTAAATGTATATTCGGTAATTGTTATGTGCAGTCATCAGACTGTGCAGCATCACACCAGAGCCTCTTCTCACTAATCAAAACACTACCTCTTGATCAAGTTGTCTCTTGCCCTCCCTCTTCTGTACTCTTCCCACCCTCTGGTATCTACCTTTCAACTCAACTTCTACAGAATCGAATTTAGAGTCACCTGGGAGTGATGCCCTACATTATTTGTATTTATTTCATTTAACATAACATGTAATTCTTCAGGGCATGGTGGGATATGCCTTTAATCCCAGCACTCAGGAGGCAGAGGCAGGCGGATCTCTGGGAGTTCAAGTCCAGGCTGGTCTATGTAGTGAGCTCCAGGCCAGCTGGGATAAAAAGGAGACCCTGCCCCAAAAAGACCAATAAATAAATAAATAAATAAATAAATAAATAAATAAATAAATAAACAAATAAAATCTAATTCTATCCACCTTCTCAAAAATGCTGGTATTTTATGACCTATTCATATTCTCCCATGCATGTGGAAGCCTGAGTCATTTTTTTTTATTTTTTTATTTTTAAGGGATTCTACTGACACAGTTGTTTGTAGATAACATTGATGTTACTCAGTATGTCATACAATTAGGTAATCGGTGCATTTTGCAAGTATCTATGTCCAAATTTTGAACAACCCAAGGTTCCCATAATCCAGTTGGAGAAGCTTGTATGCACAGGCATGTTGATCAATCAGGAGTCCAGACTATATTCCTGTAGTCTCATGATTCACCCCTATCTTTCCACAGCCCTTACAATCTACCATGCCTCCTCTTCCGCAGTTTGTTCCCTGGGCTTTGGGAAAGGGGCACAAGTGGGTGAGAAGAAAACAGTCTAATTTCTTTGGAGTTGTCATTTTGGACTCCAGTCTGTTCAGGTTGTTTCCCTTCATGGGTTGACAGCTTTCCCAGTGATACCCTTTTTAGTCATACTAACAAAGCACAAGCTATTGGATGTACAGGCATTTAAGCAGTACCAATTATTATGTCAAGCTAAGCTGTGAGCATAGACACAGATGCTTGGATGGTATGCTAATCCGCAAACTGTGGTTTCTCTATAAAGGGTGACAAGTTCTTATTGTGGCTTATAACATCTCCTAACCACTAGAGGACATAAGCTTGTGGCATCCGCTGTGAGTTATTCCTCCAAGGAGAGAGCTAATAGCCAAATAGATTTGGGATATATATAGACACTTGGCTGCCACTGTTGCACAGTATCTCCAGGCTGTTGAGGTGTAGCTGATATTGACGGAGGAGTCTTGCTTGTCTCAGGGAGACCAATATTTTGCTGTATTGCTTTAGTGGCCTTTGGTAACGCTCTCTAGCATTTCAGAGGCCAGTTGTACGCTAGCAAGTGACGTCTCATAACATTTTTCATGCTCACACCAGGTCTTCGACAACAGGGACTTACTGCCTTTCTCCTTGCATATATCCCACTTATAGGCAAAAGGCCTTTATAATTTGGGGGGGGGGGTTTGAATCCCCTAGCCAACATCTCCTAGGCAGAATAATTCATTGCTGATGTCAGAGCTTTCCTGTAGTAATATATTTGGCTTAATTACACAACTTATAAACACTTTACTATTGAATTTGGCTCTAGATAGAGAAATATCCTTTCACAGTTCCTATGCCTATCAATCAGTTAATACGTTATGCCTGTTTTATAGGAAATTACCACTGTAACAATTGGCTCTAGTTTACAGTTAGGGAGTGAGTCATTTCTATGTATGAGTTTTTGTTGATAATACTGCATTGAACAAGATGGCAGGACAGATGTTCCTTTGACCTGCTGATTCTACTCTTTTGGGATAGCTGTCCAGTAGCAGGATTGCTGAATCTTTTTTTTTTAAACATTTTTTTTAAATTTTTATCTATTTATTTATTTTTATGTGTATGAATGTACTGTCTGCGTGCAGGTCTGTGCACCTGTGTCGTGCGATGCCGCGGAGGTCAGAAGAGCGTCTCAGATTCCCCTGGAACTGGAGTTCTCCTGGAACTGGAGTCACAGATGGTTCTCAGCCGCCATGTGGGTGCTGGGAATCGAACCCGGGTCCTCTGCAAGAGCGGTCAGCGCTCTTAACCACTAGGCCATCCCTCCAGCCCCTGGATTGCTGAATCTTAAGTGACATCTATTTTTTTTTTTCTCTTGAGGAAACTTCATTCTCTTTTACAGAATGGCTTCTATCCTCACCACTAGCAACATAAGAATTTTTGAGTAAGAATCTTAAACCTTGCCTGTTTTCTCAGTATAGCACAAACAAAATTCCAGTAGGTCCTTGATAATAGGTTTCTTTATATCAATACCTTTAAGTAGTTTATTAAAGCTATTAATGAAGCCATAACTGTTCTTTCAACTAAGGTTTCTACTGAAAAGTGGTATCACTGAGTTATTACAGTGACCTTTCAGATTTTCTATGTTTTTTCTGTTACTGTGATAAAACACATAACCAAGGCAAACTCATGCAAGTTTGTGAAAGATTTGGAAAGTTACTTGGATTTGTTTTTTGTTTAATTAATTAATTAATTAATTAATTTACTTATTTATTTGTTTGGCATTTGTCTGTGTATGTGGTATGCCTGTGTGTTCTTGTGTGGCTGGGCTAGGTGTATGTGAAGGTTATTCTGCACACATGTACTCATGCATGTAGAGGTGAGAGGTTGATATCCAGAATTTTCCTGCATCACACTCCATCTTCTATATTAAGACAGAGTCTCTCACTTAAGCCAGATTGCTCTGCCTCCTGAGCAAGTGCAGGTTCACAGGAACTCCACATGCTCCAGGCATCTGCATGTCTGGTCATTGCTGGTCTGAACTCCAGTTCTTACTTTTGCACTGCAAGCGCATTGACCCGCAGCACCATCCCCAGCCCCTAAATTGATGTCTGCAGTTGCAGATACCCCTGTCTCCTCTCTCCCCATCCTTAGCCCCTGGAAATCATTAATTGCTCTTTCATCAGATATTATCCATTTCCAGAATGTTATATAAAGGAAGGTATGCAATGTGTAAGCTTTGGAGAAGTGGCTCTAAGTTCTTAATTCAGTGCCATTTGCTAGAGATACATCCAAGTCTCTACGCATGCTAGCAGCTGGTCCCCGTTTGACTGCTGAGCACTGCACTGGTGTGGATGCACCAGAGTCATTCATGTGCAGAAGGACATCATGGTTATTTCCAGGTCTTTACTACTTCAAATCAAGCAGCTATGAACAATCAGGTGCCAATTTTGCCTGGAAAACGTTTTCATATTCTCTTTGAAAAATGTATTCAGTGTAATTCAGGGGTCATATGGTATGTGTATATTTAATTATATTAAAAATTGTCTGTAGGGGGCTGGAGAGATGGCATCAGGTTTTAGAACACTGGATGCTTTTTCAGAGATCTCAGATTCAGTTCCCAGCATCCACATGGTGGCAAATAACCATTCATAACTCCAGTTCTAGGAGATCCAATGCCTTCTTCTGACCTCTGTGGTTATTGCATGGCATGGGTGCACTTACATACATGCAGGCAAGACACATACACATATAAAATAATAAAAATATAATGAATAAAATATCTTTAAAAGTTGTCTGGTTTTAGCCAGGCATGGTGGTGCATGCTTTTATTTCCAGCACTTGGGAGGCAGAAGTAGGCAGATCTCTGTGAGTTCAAGGCCCACCTGGTCTACACAGCGAGTTCCAGGCTACCTGGGGCTACAGAGAGACCCTGTCTCAAAAAAAAAGACAAGAAATTGTCTGCTTTTCCAGAAGAAGTATAATAATTTACATCCCACAAGTAATGTATATGTGGTCTAGAATTTCTGCATCCTTGTTAGTATGGAATGTTGTCATATTTCATTCTTTTTTATATTTATTTATTTATTTATTTATTTAATTTATTTATAAGAATGTACTGTCTGCATGTAGGTCTGTGCACCCGTGTCATGCAATGCTGCAGAGGTCAGAAGAGGGCGTCAGATTCCCCTGGAATTAGAGTTACAGATGGTTCTCAGCCGCCATGTGGGTGCTGGGGATCAAACCCGGGTCCTCTGCAAAAGCAGTCAGCACTCTTAACTGCTAGGCCATCTCTCCAACCCATCATTCTTTTAAAAATCTTATTTTGTACCAGGCCAGGACTTGGGAGGAAGAGGCAGGCAGATCTCTGTTCCAGGCCAGCTGGGGCTACAGGAGACCTTGTCTCAAAAAGACCAAAAAAATTGTTTTCCTCATTCTCACTGAATATTGCAGCTTTAATAGAATTTCAGACATGATATAAGAGCTCAAGCTTTTACTCACGGAGAACATTATTTCCCATGTTTATTTGCCATCTGTGCATCCTCTTCCATCACAGTTCCAGACTGCTCTATGGTCTATTTGTATTAATATCGCATGAGTCATTTTTATCAGAATATATATACGTATACATATATATTTCAAACATGTGCACATACACACAGAAGATACACACAGATAAACAAAATAAAAATGTTTTTTTTTTAAAGTACAAGGGGCTGGAAAGATGTTTCAATGGTTAAGAACACTTGCTGTACTCACAGAGGACAGGAATTTGGTTCCCAGCACCCACACTGGCTGGCTCACTACTACCTGTAACTCCATCTCCAAGGGATTCTCTTTTACCCTCTGCAGAAACTTCACATGTGTTCACATGCACACACATAATTTTTAAAAATTCTTCATAAGACACCAAGTATATTTTTCCTATTCATGCATAGTTCTCATTGTATGACTGTACCATAATTATGAAAACCATAATGAAGAAAATACCAAGCATAATCATCTTAAACTTCAGGAAATTCAATAAATAAATAAATCTTTACATTTAAGAAAATTGAATTCTTTTAGCTTTTTTATTTTTAAATGTTATTTATTTATTTTTTATGTGTATGAATATACTGTCTGCATGTAGGTTTGTGCACCCGTGTTGTGCAATGCCGCAGAGGTCAGAAGAGGGTGTCGGATTCCCCTGGAATTGGAGTTCTCCTAGAATTGGAGTTACAAATGGTTCTCAGCTGTCATGTGGGTGCTGGGGATCGAACCCACGTCCTCTGCAAGAGGAGTTGGTGCTCTTAACTGCTAGGCTATCTCTCCAGCCCCTTCTTTTAGCTTTTTATGTAGTCAAAAACCCATGTCATATAATCTGAGTATAGATTAAAAAATCCAAACTTACTTACATTTAATTCTTATGTAGCAACTTCAATTCCATATATTTTAAACTTATCAACCAGTAGTTGCTACTCAGTAGTGATATTTAATAATGTTGACAAAATTATAAAACTAATAATTTAAGGAGATACTTTTAATATATTTTTGAAAATAACATACAAAACAGAAAACCCAGTTTAATTCCAGGGATCATCAGTACTGTATGTTTTGAATATGGTGAGGTGGAAAATTAGAACCAAAGTATATTCTCAATGAAAATAGCTTAGATTCTTTGTAATATTAAAATTTGTGAATTACCTTTAAACTTCCATAAAGGGTGATTTTTCGAAAAGTAATAGTACTGTGACTTGGTACTACAGGCAATAGCATTAAATTTAGAGGACTCTAAATTAATAGGCATGACTAACAGATATCTGAGAAATGAACATTGTATGCTAATTAAGATGATATGCAGTTTACATTCTTGGTCCATGATCTGGGTGGCTTAGGTTACATATTATTTTACCAGTCATTCAGACCACAAACTCATGAGTAGACTGTCATGAAGTTTGAGATGCCCTACATTTCAAAAGAAAAAAAAAGTTTCTACTATTTCATATATAATTCAGCATAGAAGTGAAAAATTGAGTATTCCTTTAAGCCCTTAAAAACTGCAGAATAGATGGGTGAAATAATTCATCTACCCATGCAAATAGATTCCAGATCATATATTTCATAAATATGTTACAGTTTCACTGTGTTACTGACTTTCTAATTTTTCAAAATAACTTTCCCCAACTATTCTTAGTGAATAATAGCACAATGAATGGATGATCACAAAAACTCTGGTGTTCCTCTTGTTTCTAATTTTCATATGGCCTGGATAGTTGGGAACAGTGCATGAATGGCAAATATTATGAGCACTGGGTTGAGTGTGTTAACTTCCTGTACAACATGGCAGTTCCATCAACCTTGCTATTCTCCCCGTCTTCTTGCATTTAAATATTACAACAAAAATTATTTAAAGAAAATTTTAGCAGTGACATGTATGTAAGCTATGGCTATATTTCTATAAAATGTTAAACTGTTCTATATACAATTTTAAGTATAATATATATATATAATCATCAAATATGAGACTAAAAATAGCAGAAAAGGGACCAAAGAGCTATTGTAAGTTAACTTATTTAATAGAAGAAAGAAATCAGAAATAGGAGCTAAAGAGGTTAAATAGGAGGCTGAGAGGTTAAGAGCACTATCTGCTCTTTCAGAGGATCCTGGTTCGGTTCCCAGCACACACATAATGGCTAACAACCATCTTTAACTCTAGTTACATGGGAACTGATGCCCCCTTAAGAACTCAGTGAGCATTGCACTCCACTGGTGCACATACATACATGCAGGTAATATACTCATAAACATAAATAAAAAAAAATACTTAAAACATTTTTTTAAAATCTGAAATAGGTGAAACAAGTGGCCCACAAGTTAAAGGCAGTCACTGCTTTATCAAAGGACCTGAATTCGGTTCCCAGGCATTCAACATCCTCTTCTGACCTCCATAGAAACCCACAAACATGCACACATACGCACAAACACAAAAATAAATAAATAAATCTAAAAACAATGAGAAACTTCATTGCTTATCTGAGGAGAAAGAGGTACTTTTTCTAAGATAAAGAAGACAGCAAAACATTTGAAAGTGTTCTGAGTATAAATACTGTGAAAAAACTAATTATATTTGAAAGAGTTCCAAAAGAAGGTAGAAATTAACATGCAGTATTCATGGGGTTGGAGAGATGCCTCAGCATTTAAGAAAGTGTAATACTCTTTTTTGTTGTTTTGTTTTGGTCTTTTTGAGACAGGGTCTCCCTTTAGACCCAGCTGGCCTGGAGCTCACTCTGCAGACCAGGCTGGCCTTGAACTCACAGAGATCTGCCTGCCTCTGCCTCCTGAGTGCTGGGATTAAAGGCATGCACAACCACGCCCATCTGAGAATATAATACTCTTTTTTTGTAAAGTTTTTATTTGTTTTTGTGTTCCTACAGAACATCTTTTTAAAAAATATTTTATTGAAGTTTTGTGCATCAGTTCTCAGTTCAGTCCAGGCTCATTTGCCCCTCCATGCCCCCCACTCCTCCTGAGTTCATGCAGTCTGATATACATGTCCTATATCCCATTCTGAGTCTTTTCAAAGTTTTTCAAAATAGAAGATTATTTTGGGGGGGGGAAGAAATTTACTACCTCAGTCGGTTTCCTGTCCCAGTTCTTTGTTGTTGTTGTTCCCTCCAATTCGTATTGTTTACACATATGCATATATATATATATATATATATATATATATATATATATATATATATGTCACACATAAACTAAATATGTCCTCTGAAAAATAAACTATATGTTTATTCCTAAAGAGAACCTGAGTTCAGTTCCTAGCACCCATGTCAGATGGTTTGCAACTTCCTGCAATTCCAATCTGGAGGATTCAATGCCCTCTTCTGGCCTCAGAAGAGCAGTACCCATGTGCACAAATCCACACACAATACACGATATATACACACAATAACTGAAAATTAAAAAAAAAAAATATTTTTAAATGCATTAATTGAGGTTAAAAAGACCTTAAATTGAAAATGAAGGAGTTAGCAGATCGAAAGAAAGGAGATAGAAAATATTTATAACATGGAAAACCACCAAGCACGATTGTTCACGCCTCTAATTCGAGAACTCAGGAAGCAGAGTCAGGTGGATCTCTGTGAGATTGAGGCCAGTCTGGTCGAAACAGCAAGCTTCAGGCCTATAGAATCATATTTGTGTCCTCAAATGACCTTTGGTGTGGATTCATTCACGGGAGCCATGTCAACCTACCCAGAGTCTCACCCTTAAAAGAGAATGACACCCCACTTCGCAGCAGCAATCAGTTGTTCACAGTTCCCCAGGGAAGGCTGGGGATTCTTACCCTCTTCCCCATGTCTATGCTGGGAGTTTTCTTTTTTTTTTCTGGCTTAAGCTTGCCTGGGTCAGGTGCATGCTGTCACTATTGATTGCTGTGAATTCATATTCCTAACTTCCCAGCTGTCTAGAGAACTCCGTGTCCTTGTGGTCATCCACCACCTCTGGCTTCTAAACTCTTTCTGCCTCCTCTTCCTCAATGATCCCTGATGTTAGAAAACAATGCTTCTAAAAATTTGAGAGGTATTATTTTTAGTGTTTGTGGTGGTTTGAATGAGTGTCCCCCATAGGCTGTAAGTATTCAGAAATTTGTCTCTAGTTGGTGCACTGTTCCTGGAGGTCTTAGAAGGTGTGGCTGCTGCTGGAGAAGTACTTATTGGGGCAGGTTTAGTGAGTTTAAACAAGCCTCGTTCTCCATCGCCCCTCCTCTCTGCTTCCTGTGCTCATTGCAAGATGTGACCCTTGGCTTGCTGATCCAGCTCCAGCTCCAGCCGCCATGCCTCCTGCCACAATGGACTCTAATTCCCTGGAACCCCAATCAAGCTCAAATAAACTCTTCCTTTTAAAGTTCTTGTCATGGTGTTTTTATCAACACAGCAACAGAAAGAGACTAATACAGTTTTTGGTACCAGAGAGTGGGCTGGTTTGGCTGTGAAGAACCTGACCATGTGGATGTTGGGAGAAATGTGGAAGACTTTGGAAATTGGGCTAGAAAAGCTGTTGACTAATGTAAGCAGAGCTTAACAGGCCATTCTAGTAGAAGCCTGGAAGAAAGCATTGCCAGCAAAAAAATGTAGTTCCAGAGGAAAATAAAGACTTAGGCAGCAACTGGATCTTTGATAAAGAGTCTGGCAGCAGTTTTGCCCACAGCCCAAATGCTGCCTGATGCTAAGTTGAAAAGCAATGGACTAATGTCTTTGGTGGAGGAATATTTCAAGACAGCCTAATGTAGAAATGGTGGCATAGCTTTTAATGGTGAATATTAACAGTCTACAGTGAAAACAGAGAAATGGGGCAGAAGGAAATGCAGAATGTACAGTTTGGATCTGAAAAGTACACTAGGAAGATTGAAAGGTGTGGCCAAGGCATGTGAAGGAGAGGCTCCCTTTCATAAGGAGATAAAGTGATTAAGGAGAGGCCTGGAGATTTTACAAGTAAACAAAAGATCAGTACCTCAGGGCAAGACCACCCCAGCTAATCCTCCAACAAGTCCAGGGCAGACAAAAGTTGCAAATGTGGTTGAAATAGGCCAGAGTCCATCCCGAACTTGCAGCCAGATTCGGCAATTTCATTCACGTGGTGCTGTTTAGAGGCATGAAAGATGCAAGAATGAAAGGGTCATCAGTTCTTCCTCCACAGTTTCAGAGAGTGCCAAGGTCAGGAAGAGTGCAGAAGGGGTGTCCCTGAATAAAGAGGCCCTGATAGGCCATTGCATGAAGCTGTGAATGTGAAGACTGGTTGGCAGCAGAGACCCCAAGAAGACATTCGAGATGCCAGACCTGTGAGATATTTGCCAAGGAGAGCTGCATACAGGGAGTGGTACCAGCCTAAGAAAGAGATGTATGTTGCAAGCAAAGCTGGAAGAGCTGAGCCATCTAAGCCTTTTGGAAGTCAAGTTCCAAAAGTTGCACATGGAGCTACTGGACTTGGTTTTTGCCCTGCTGGTTTTCGGTCTTGTTTTGGTCCAGTATTTCATCACTATGCCTCTATTCCTCCCTTTTGGAATGGGAATATGTATTCAGTTCCACTGTACATTGGGAATATGTAATTTGTCTTTTGATTTTACAGGAGCTTACAGTTTAGGAGATTGGCCTGAGTCTTAGAAGAGACTTTGGACTGTAGACTTTTGAATGGCATTGAAACTGGTAAAGACTATGGGGACTTTTAAGGTTGGACTAAATGCATTTTGCATTTTATATGGTCAGGAGCCTATGGGGGCCAGGGAGTGGAATGTTGTGGTTTGAATGAGTGTCCCCCATAGGCTGTGAGTATTCAGACATTTGTCTCCAATTGGTGGCACTGTTTTTGGAGGTCTTAGAAGTTGTGGCCGTGCTAGAGGAAGTACGTTATTGGGGGCAGGCTTAGTGAGTTTAACAAGCCTCATGGTCTCCAGTCGCTCTCTCTCTCTGCTTCCTGTGCTCATTGTGAGATGTGACCCTCGGCTTGCTGCTCCAGCTCCAGCTCCATCTGCCATGCCTACCACCACAATGGACTCTAATTCCCTGGAACCATCAATTGTAAGCTCAAATAAACTCTTCCTTTTATAAGTTCCTTGGTCATGGTGTTTTATCACAGCAACAGAAAAGAGACTAATACAGTGTTGAATTCTACACTGAGCACAATACAAATAAGATATTTTGCCTTAGTCCAGTCTGTGCTGCTGCAGTAAAGACATGAGACAGGTTAACTTACCAAGAATAGAAAGTCATTCTTCATAATAACAGAAGCTAGAAAGTCCAAGATCAAGCCCTGGGTGAGTGATCTTGTGAGGCCATCACACAACTTCTTTAATAAATTCTCTAAGTCTATCAACAAAGAAGCCCTTGTGGCCTGATTCTCACTCTAACACCCTACTTCTTCATACCATCACACTTCTGTATATGAATTTCAGAGGACACACACTCAAACCATAGCAAAAGAGAACAAACACATTTTCTTTTATGAGTGATTTCTCAGGAAGCTATTGGTGAAAATAGTGCATCCAAACAGAGTAAACAATGGCAGAGATCCAGTACCAGACTGAGGTGAAAGGATTTCTAGAAGATGTGCAAATGGGAATGACAGGAAAGGAGGTGTGCTCCTCATTTTCCTTTTGCTATAACCAAATACCTTAGGCTGGATAGTATATAAAAGAAAGGAAGTTTAGATAGCTCACATGTTTGCAAGTTATGGCCTTGTCTGTCTCATAGTGAATGTCATCATGGTTGGACTATGTGTAAGAGATCACACAGAACACTAACCAAGGTCACACCAGAAGTACATTAACTTCCAACTGAGGGGAGAGTAAATTCTATAAAGACTTAATTACTTTGCATTAGATTCTACCTCTTACATCATCAAACTGGGAGCCAAAGTTCAAACTCATGGACCTTAGGGAGTCTCAACTCATACCTACATCATAGCAAAAGCTATGCAAGTATACCCTGAAAACAGTCTGGAGCCAGGCACCTGTTATGTATCAGTTTCCTTCACATTGAAATATTCCATCCTGGAGGAGATCTTATGACTCAGGAAATAAGCAACTTCACAATTCCCAGGATGTTCCTTAAATTTACAAGATTGATTAGTCCCATCTGGTAGACTCTCCAACCTGTCCAGCTGCCTGCTGGTCACACGGGGAGCTCAGAAGATGAAGTTTTTGCCAGTTGTCAGCCATGCCGGGGTGGTCATTTGGGTGACACAACCTTTGAGTCATTTATCCACCTGTAAAGAGCTCCAATAAACTCATTCATTCAACAAGCCAGATTTTGATGGGATCATAAACTTGATTGTTTCCCTATCTTGAGTCAAATTCCTTCACACTTCTTTAGGAAAGGTAACCCAGTAGCATCCAACAGCCTTTGGGAGAGGTTTTACAGGAAGCAGAGGAAACTTAGGTGATAACTCCAAGTTGAGGGAAGTCAGATTATGAGCCATTTTATGGAGTTAGGCTGAAGCTTGTGATTCAGGGAAACAAGTAAACATCAGAAGCCTTCATTGGGGGTGGATGAAAGAGAAGTAAGCATCCCAGACACCTTTTTGGTTCTGTAAGCACCAGTGTTTGCATAGACAAAACACAAAAATACAGACTGCAGGTTTAACCAAAAGTGTGTTTAATTTGGGAGATGGGAGGATAATAACTACGTGAAACAGATAAAAAATGGGGGAAGTGTGGAGTAAAGGCAGACAAGGGAGAGAGCCTTCTGTACCCAACCATAACTGGCCTCTTTCCAGAAATGGCAGCCTCTGTGCTCAGTGGCAACTCAAATTCTGAAAACAAAATACACTACTCTGTTTTGATAATGGAATGAAGAGGCTTCCTCGTTATCACTATGAACTTGGCTTACATGCATCCTTACTCGGGTTCTTCACCCATGCCTACTTGAATTTCTTCATCCTTGCTTGAAGAAAAAGAGAAACCTGCAATTTAAGAACACCTTTTTTTACTATAGTACTCACAGGGAAACGGCGTCTTCGCCTCAAGTTCTTCACCCTGAATAATCCAATGATGTCAGTCAATACTTATAGAATCGTAGCAATCTTAAACTCTAATGGAGAAAGAAAAATACAGGTGTCTATGATGTGCACATTGATTTTAGCAGTTCATCCTTAGTGGAAAATGTAATTGAATATGTGTTCTGATGGATAACACCGTTTTCAAGGAAGAATAAGACAGTTTAATGCAATGGGAAGAACTGGATACATCCACACGTTAAATAATTGTATAGCTTGCTGATTGACAGTAACTTTATATCTAGGATATATATATATATATATATATATATATATATATATCATATCATACCTTCTTGACTCTCTTTTCAACAAAGCACTATGCTTGTTCAATTCCTGTCAAGCTGACATGCAATATATCTTTTATAACTTTTAATACAATAGATCTGTCCTTCCCCAAACTCACAGGACAATCTAAAAATATTTTCAATGCAATAATGACTTGTGATGCTCTACCAATGTTTTACCTCCTTTACTAGAAATGTGCAGGGAATATATCTGTGTTTGTTAATGAATACACACATAAAGTAGAAACCGCTTTCTTTCCGCAGAAGAAATTGCCATTTTGTTAGAAATGAGGGTCAAGATAGTTAGGTAGCAATCAGTTACAAACAAGGAATCATTACTTTCCCTTTAAGAAACAGTATTTGCTATCCCTCCACCATGTGGGTGCTGGCAATGAAACTTGGGTGCTGAGGCTTAGAGCTGCCAGAATGAAAGCAAAAGGAAGACATCCATTCACTTTTTCAAACTTTGTGTATGCATGTGTGGACTTGCATATGAGTATGTCAGTGTACATGCTGAGGTCAGAGGGCAACTTGCAGGAGTTGGTTCTCTCCTTCCACCATGTGGGTTCTAGGGACGGAACTTGTTGGGCTTGGTGACCAGTCTTTTTACCCACTCAGCCACCATGCTGGCCCCATGAAATAATGTGTTCCTGGAGCAGAAGTTAAACCAGATCATTGTCAACCAAAATATGATCTATAAGTACTATATTTGAATAGAATTTTAGAACTAAGAATAAACTAAATAAGCTAAAATGAGTATTTGTTCTCAGAGGCTGTCAAGCACAGGGATCAGCCACACCTTTCACCTTATCTAACACTTTCTCTAAACTCCTCTGTGGCATCCCTAGAATAGGGTGGGACAATAGGATTAGCTTCCTAAATCAAGGACTTCGATCCCATCTAGAACCTTCCCTAACCTGCTAAACTCAGAGGCTCTTCCTTTCTATGCTTAGAAGCTCCACTCAGATAAAGTCTGAGGCCACTCCCTTCTAAGTTTAGAAGTTTAAACCTTATAACCTCAGAGACCTGCCCTCTAAGTACAGAGACAACTCCATCCTTATGCCCAGAAAGGTCAAGAATTTAAAACATGTCCTTTGTTAGGAAGTCAGATCTCCTAGCCTAATTCTCATGCTGGGTACCCTCAAAGTGAACACCCGTTCCTTTCTGTTCCTTATCTCTGGGAAAGACCTGCTCTGCCCACATAAGAGCTTGGATGAGAAGATGCAGAAGAAGCAGCCTTTTTACTCTTGCCTTCTCCACAATATCAGGATTGATTTCAAGCCAAAAAAAAAAAAATGCCTTAAGATGGCAGCATACTAGTCTTTCAGGAAGACTCTCCTCTATATGGGTATCAGAAAGGCTGGATACCCGGGTTGTTAGAAGATTTCATAGACAGAGATGCTTTTCTCAAAATCCACGTGGCCCAGTGTCTACTAGGTATGGGGCAAAAGATAAAATATCCAACATGCTGCCCAGCCAGGTGGATCCCAAAGGAAAAATTAAGTATGATGCAATGTCTGTAAATGGCAGTCAGTGATAACGCAAGGCTGTTCACAGCAAGTACACTGACCTGATTTGAAAGGAGGTCATAAACTCAGATGACCCGGACCAGAAAAGGCTTTCACTACTCCAAAGTAAAACAGCACAATATGGGCAAATTTAATTTGGTGACACAACTCCAACCTTTAAGCATGATCCTACTCACTGTGTTGATGTAAAGGTTACCCCGGACTACTAGTGTCACATAATAGGAAGTAGTTTTAATTCAGTGGATGGGGAGAGCTATATTCTAGAAATGGTCCAAGATGGGAGAAACCCAGACACAACCTGTTCTTTAAAGGAATTAATTAAAAATAGAATATTCAGTCCCCATAACCCAGAATAATACAAAGTAATGCTGTAACCCGACTTGGGTTTATTTTATATATACATATCATTTCAAAATTCAATGATAATAACATATTTTGCAATTTTATTTTGTCTCTGACTTTCTAAAAAGAAAAATGATTCCAGAGATTTGTTAAATATGTAATATATGTATGTATATATATATATATATATATATAAACACAGAATCCATAAACCTTAAGATATTCAAAATACCCAAATTGCACATATATGTACATTTCCTACTTTTCACATGGCACCACACTCTGTACATAATATAAATATCACATGGTCCATACACTTATCTTCATTTTCATTTATTAATCTCAATAGATAGTAACTGGTACCAAATAATTACCTTCTATGTTTTGCTAAGTAAACGAATGAGTGAATTATAAAGATATTCACAAATGTCTAATATAAAATTACTATTAGTATCATTAATTGCAAGTGTTTTAAGGACAGTTGATTTTAAACTGTAATCACAGATTTCTAATCTCCAAACAATAGTGCCAGAAATTTCAAATGTGAAATACATCTGAAAGAACTGATTCTTATGTTATTCTAAATTTATCTTTGGTTGCTTACATATATTTCATGTATAATTGGACCATATTGGCATTTTCTGTTCATTGTGTTAATGTCCATATTTATCCTTAAAATAAAAACAAATTATGTTTCTGTTCTTTCTGCTTGAGTTGAATTGTTCATTAGAACATTTCATTATAGACATGGACTATGTCATTTTAGTGACATTTAATCAATATTTAACATCTACTCAAAATTCAGATAATGACTTCATTCTCTTGGAATATTCTTTGGGGGTTTTTGTGGGACAACAAAGTGGTCTGTATATAATTTTCCAGGGAACTTCAATGTTGTTTTCCATAAAATGTGAGTTCTTCTACCCTTCTGAATACTTGCTGTCTCTTGTCTTTTTGAGCATAGCCATCCTAAAATGGTATGAGGTGATTGCACTCTGTGGTCTTGATTGCCCTTTCCCTTATTGGTGATATTCAAGTTGCCTATTCCCATCTCCTTTGTAAAGTTTCTCTTCAGATCCTTCACTCAATGTGTAATAAATAAAAATACTCCCCAGTCATTGCAACCTTATTCGCTGTAAATGACAATAGGAAGAACCAGAATGTTGATAGATGAATGACAAAAGAAACCTCTATGAATCTCTCTCTCTCTTCCTCTCTCTCTCCCTCTGTGTGTGTACGTGTGTGTGTGTGTGTATGTCTGAGTGTGTGTATGTGTGTATAAATGGCAATAGGAAGAACCAGGATGTCTGTTGATAGATGAATGACAAAAGAAACTTCTATGAATCTCATTCTCTCTGTCTCTCTCTGTCTCTCTGTCTCTCTCTGTCTCTCTCCCTCTCTCTCTCTCTCATCTCCTCCTCCCTCTCCTCTCCTCCTCTCCAGCTCTCCGCCGCATCCTCTCGTCCTCTCTCCATCTTCTCCGCCTCCTCTCGCCCTCCGCTCTCCCTCTCTCTCTTCTCCTCCCTCTCCGTCTCTCCTCCTCCCTCTCTCTCTCTCTGTATGTCTGTGTGTATGTGTATAAATGGCAATAGGAAGAACCAGGATGTCTGTTGATAGATGAATGACAAAAGAAACCTCTATGAATCTCTCTCTCTCTCTCTCTCTCTCTCTCTCTCTCTCTCTCTCTTTCTCTCTTTCTCTCTCTCTCTCTCTCTGTGTGTGTGTGTGTGGGGGTGTGTGTAAATATTCAGTAACACAAAAGAAAGAGGTCCTGTCTTTTCTAAATGTGGCTACCCTAGAGAACATATACTAATGAAAAAAAAAAGCAAAACATGGAAAGATAAATGGTATGCTACACAATTTTAGATTTCACTTCTATGTGAAATCTAAAAGAGTTAGTCATAGAAGCAGAGAATAAAATGGCAGTTTCCAGATGCTAGGAGTCAAGGACACTGGCCATAGGGAAAGGGTCGTAAATATTACACACTTTCAATTATAAAATGAGTGAGTTCTTGGTGTCTAAAACACAGCATTGTAACTGTGGTTAATAAGACCAAATTGTATTCTTTAAATTAGCTAAGGAAATAGAGCTTCAGTCTTGCCATTACACAGGTACACACACACACACACACACACACACACACACACACACCAAATATTGCCATGGAAAGTGATGAATATTAGCATACTTGTGGCAATCATTTCACAATGTGTACATCTATCAAATTATCATGTTGTATCCCTTAAATGCATGTAACTTTTATTTGTTAGTTATATCTCAAAGTGGTAGAAAAAAATCAATGAAACATCAGTAAGTGAATGAGCTACAATTTTCTTTTACTTTCTTCTCTTTTCAAGGCTATTTATTTGAGTTAATACAATTTGAGAGTTGGTTGGAGTCTTGTGATCAAATTCCTAAATAGATTTTTTAAATGTGGTCAAAAAATATAAAATATTAGTTGGAAAGTGATTTTCAGGCACATTGTTTCTTGTCTTTTCTCTCAATCCCTGAATCTGCCCCATCCTAAAAGTACCTGCATGTTGCTTTTGTGATCAAACATGGAATATAAAATTAAAACAGAAAGATATGACCTTTACATCAAAACAGAAGAAAGGAGCCTTCATAAGAAAAAGGTATATATAAAAAAGAGAGAGAATCATGTCTGGAAATTATTTATTGCTCCTAACCAATCAAAGGTGTTTTAGGGAGGGAGGGATATTGGGACCAAATGGATGAAGGAAAGAGAAGGCAACACTGAGAAGAGGAAATCTGATATATGCTTCAATAGTGTTACTGCATTATTCTTAGACACTTTAGTTAGGAGACACTCTCTAGAGACAGATCCTTCTTCAGATAGAGTTGGAGATTAGAAATTATACACCAGATGTTCTTCTATAGATTTATTGTACCATTTTTAGATGATTCACAAGAATTCTAAATTCCTCTCTTTCTGACTTCCAAGCAAATGATGATAGATTTGTAATAACCCTTCTTTTACAATATCTGATTCTAAATATGACTGTGGTATTATTTTCCATGGATGATCTTCTATTCTGTCCAAAACTAAAAGCAGTGTTCTGAACTCCTCTAAAAGAAGACGACAGTCATATCCTCTTCCTCAAATACCAATTTACTACTAAAAGTTAAAACTTATTTTGTATCACCTCATTTTCCCTTTTGACCTATTCGGAAATAAAAGCCCGTTAGTACTTTGTTAACCTTTCAGCAGGTAAACCTTGCCTTCCCTATCTTATACTTGCATATTTGAAATTTTATACCCCAAATACACATTTATTTCATATATCGCCAATCCACTGCTCTGTCTCATATGTATTTCACTGATCTGGATTCATCAAGCCTATTTGGTTTGCCTCCTGGACTCTGGGTGGAGATGAGGTTTGTCTGTTTATTTCTTTGCCATCTTTTTCTTTATCTTAGCACCATCAACTTCATATTTTTAATCTTTCTCATTAGCTTTTATTTTTTTTAATTTTATTTATTTCTGTATTTGTATGAATGTACTGTCTGCATGCAAGTTTGTGCACCCGTGTCGTGTAATGCTACGGAGGTCAGAAGAGGGTGTTGGATTCCCCTGGAACTGGAGTTCTCCCGGAATTGGAGTTTCAGACGGTTCTCAGCCGCCATGTGGGTGCTGGGGATCGAACCCAGGTCCTCTGTAAGAGCGGTCAGTGCTCTTAACGGCTAGGCCATCTCTCCAGCCCCTCATTAGCTTTTATTAATATGCAAAAAAATCTTTCTGCTTTGCAACACTGGGGAAACTTCATTGATGTCAGTGGTGAAAAAGGTCTCGTGAATATTTTTGCATAATCCAGACATACTTTAGCCCTCACAATCTCCAATTCCAATCCTTCCCCTTCACCAAAGAGACCAGTGTAGCATGGTTTCAGAAGAACTATCTCAAAACCTTACATTTCTTTATTGGCTCCCTTCTTATGCAGATTCAGTGAATTAATACTTGGCAGTCCTCCCACAGAGTCCTTCCAGTGTCAGTACAATTACACTGTATTACTCAAAGCTAAATATAAATGATACATGGATATTGTATTGCATATGTTTAACTATAAATGGCATACAAAATGTTAATCATAGAAAATATGAAAACATGATAAATAATTGTAAAGTGCCACATAACCTGAGCAGTTCATATATCCCTTTCTGTTGCTATTGAAACTCAACACATTTCTCTTGTCCTTCTTTAAACCTACAACAAACATTTTGATGTTACCTCTGACTTACTCAGTTTAACAATGAGAAGAAAGAAACAAAAGAGGTTCTAACTTGTTTAGATGGCACAGCTACTCTGATGATAGGATCAGTATATGAATCCAGTTCATTTGACTGCATTATTCTTTTAACCACTGTATCATCATGCTTCTTGTTTTCTTGCTAGCCCATATTCCTCATCTTCAGATGCCTTGCTTACTATGGCTACAGTATCTGTGATTTTCCACATTTCTCTATATATTAGATTTGCAACCATTTTAGAAAAGAAACAGGATTACTTTAAAATTATCCCTATTAAAAATTGATCCAAAACATTGTAACCCAATTGTAAGACCATACGGTGCTATGGCTGGTATCTACATTCTATGTTGTGAATCTTTACTGTAATTTAATTTTCTTTCAAAAAAAAAAAACCCCAATATCAATATGCTAATGAATGAATTTCAGCATTTTCTTTTCTATAGCTAGTATTAAACAGTGGTTTAGAAATGAGTAATATTTTATTTTTGCTACCAGAAGAATCAGCAATAATATTACACTTACAAAAAATTACCTGCTACTGCTAAAATGTTTCCGAGGAAATAGTGGTATTTTATTTATCTGCCTTTTGTCTTTTCAATTTTAAGTTCTCTTAGGGTGATGTTAGCAGACATGTTATATTTCTGCAAGCCTAATGTGTGTAAAGTTCTCATTCCTTAGCCTTCGGTAATCAGAACCATGCAGTGTCATAGCATTTAGATTTATCAGGTAAAAGGCATCCAGAAATCCATGAAGGTTTAATCCTCAACATAAATTTGAAAATAATGTATGTACTGATGTCAAACATTATAGATATCAGCACTCCATTTGTTCCTGATGCTTATCTCACCAAAGGTAGTTCCTGTACATCATCTTGTAGATGGTTACTGTTGGTGGCCATAAGTATACAGACACAGGTGGGCATCAGCACCAGAGTCTCAGCTCTAATTTTGTAGTTTTCTGCACAATATTGTCAAAGGCACCACTATCTTTAAAAGAATACTTTGAAGGCAGAAGCAGGCAGATCTCTGTGAGTTCAAGGCCAGCCTGGTGTACAGAGTGATCTCCAGGCCAGCTGGGACTAAAGGGAGACCATGTCTCAGAAAGACCAAAAAAAAAAAAAAAAATACTTTGAAGTGTCTTATTCAACAAATTTATTTTGGGAGACCAATTGTTGATACTTAAGGACCATGAACCTAGCTCTGATTTTGAGTTTCCTGCTTCAAACTTACCATTTGGATGGCTTTTAAGAGATGGAGAGAAGGCTCAAAGGTTGAGAATACTGCTGTGCTTGAAGACAGGGCGGAATCTCAGCACCCTCATAGCAGTCATAAAACACTGATAGCTCCAGTTCCAGTTCCAAGGGATCCAATTCCTTCTCTGTCCTTTGCAGACACTGTGCCACATGAATGCACTTACATACATGCAAGCATACATAGCATGCATACACATGAAATAAAAATAAAAGTTAAAAAATTGAAAAAAGAATATTTTTAAGTGTCTTTCTCAATAAATTTATTTTACAGGATTCAGTATTGACACACTGATCGTCTATTTATTTCTGCTACTTATTATTAAATACTTCAAGACTTATTTTCCAGGAATATTAAGAAACAGAATTTCTTAGTAATTAATTAACTTTTCATGATTACAATTTAATAGGGAAAACAAAATGAAATAAAATAGTATTTTAACTCTTCCTCTAGAGCCTTGAATTTTCCTCTTTAATTCTCCTTCACATTTAGAACAAGAGTTCTACAAACTGGTCCATGGGCCAGATCCAGCCACTTGCAAGATTTTATGCAGTTTATGAGCTTAGAATGATGTCTAATGCACCACTTGGGCTGCTATAAGAAAATGTCACAGAGCAGTGCTCACCCCTGAGTAACAGGGCTGCATTGCTCATGGTGGGATCCTCAGCAACCCAGGATGAAGTTCCTGCTGTATCTCTGCTGTTCACTGAAGCCCGCCCTACCTTTCTGGTCTTTGGACAATGACGAGCACACTAGCCTCACATGCTGGAATCGGGAGGAGTCACTTTCAGGACTTTTTCATAAAGGCACTAAATCCCTTCCCTAACCTATTCACTTTCTAATAATTTTGCATTAGTCACTATGGTTCCAAATATGAATTTTGAGGGCAAAAACATTCAGATATTTATATAAACAGTGAAAAAAATCAAAAGAATAAGTTTTACTTATGTACCAATAAGAAAAATGTAAATATATGCATATATGCATGAAATTCAAAATTTACTGTCCATGCCAAAGTTTTCATTGGAACACTAACATGCTCCTTTATTATTTGTTGATTTTTGTCTGTGACTGTTTTCATCGGATGGTAGTGCACTGAATGATTATGACAGAGATCACGCTGCAAGCAAACCCTGAAATGCAAGCCGTCCTGACTTTTGGCATAAGATCTTTGTGGGTTTCTGCTGTGCCATCCATAAGACACATCCTGATCATTTTTTCCTGACACATCACTCTTCTTTCAGGATTCAGGATCTTTTTCAGTGCTCTCCTCTATATTGTGAGTCCAGCAATCTGTAAAAGCACTGGTATGTGCCAAAAAAAATGAAAGTAGCACTATATATTCTCTTTCTTTCTAATATTCATTGGAGATCATATTAGTAGTTCATTTTTATTAATGGACTACGTGATCAAAACTTTAGATGCCAGTGACCTATTGCCACATATCATAAACAATATGTTCTCTATAAAATATCTTGCCTGTAATCCCAGTTCTGCAGGGGAAGAGGCATGTTTGCCTCTTGAATTCTGGATTAACCTGGGCTCCATAGCAAGGTCCACCCCAAATACATTTGGGTCTTGTAAGACATTCATGGGTAATATATATATATATATATATATTATATGATGACGAGAGTGGATGAGAGAGGACGAGGAGAGAGAGAGAGGGGAGAGAGAGAGAAATTCAGAGTCCAATGTGAATGGGCTGGCAGATTTAGTGCTAAAATCCTCAGAACCTTTCAATATGCCCAGTGCTTTGTTGCTCAATAAGAAGATTTGGTTACATGACTCTCCAAATATTTCCAAACAATCCAGAGACCACCCATGGAAAACAGCCCCTTATTTCAAAGGGTATTCACAAGCGTTACATTTTATTGTGCGTGGGAACACACAGATGTTACTTGAAAACCACTATGTAGCTAGAAGTTCTGCTTTGGAGATGGTTTCATAGATTTGGCATCCATATACCAGACCAGTGACTGCATTTATTGCTACTTTAAATATATTTGTCATTAATTAATCAGTTTTGAAAAGACTTGAAGCTAAAATGTGATTACAGCCTAAAAGAAGAATTAACTACTGTGATTTTCCTTCCAAACATTTCATGATCTGCAAATCTGTCTTAGTAATCTAGGGAAAGGGTCTCAAATCAGCATCACACAAAGTGATAGGAAAATGTTGACTGTAACATTTCCACTAAGAACCAATTTACTTTTAATCAACTTATAGCTTTCATTTTTTGGTAAATTTCAGTTATTTCAGTTATTTTTCATTCACTCAAATATTTCTGTTATGATTTCAACTTATAACTTTCTGTAACAGTCCATGACTAATTGTGTCTTATACTTAATGGAGCCACTCTACACTCGCACACTATATATATTTATATCTATATATATATCTATCATATTATATATATATATATATTGCATTTGCTTGTGTATATGTGTGGAGATCAGAGAATGACTTGCATGAATTAGCTTTCTCCTTTCACCATGTGTGTCCTGTGGATTAAATTCAAGTCATCAAGCTTAGCAACAAGCCTGTTCACCCACTGAGCCATCTTGATGGCCCTCATACTGTCATGTGAAGGCTGAATACAAAATATGTCTCTTATAGTTTGAAACAACTAGTGAATGCATTTGCTTTCAGGGCTCTTTATCATAAAACAAATACTTTGACATTTGATTTTTTTCACATAATGATATCTAAATATTGGTCATAAGAGTCTTACTATGAAGAATATATTCAGACCATCCAGAACTCTCTGGGTTTCTTTGTTTCCTTAGTTACTTGTTTTTACTTTTATTTGAATTTATAAAACTTTTTCCTCTGCAGCCACGTTGACTATCTTTCGGATGTAAAAGATTAATACTTATAAAAACCGAAAAAGCTTGAACAACTTGAGAGGACTGGGGCAGAATGCTTTTCAAATGTCCTTCAGTTTATTTGTTTGCATTTCCTCAAAAGAGGCTGGTGCAGAGCAGTTTCGAGTTTAGAATAGCTTTGAAAGCCTTTATTGTTCCAAGGCTAATTTTAACCTTGTGATAAAGATTGCTTTTTGTATTCAGTTGAATGTGATCCAGTAATTGTCAAGGCTAAGTGCTGTAGGACATAATACATTTTTTAAATAGTGTTTTGTAATTATAATACAAGCATCTTTATAGCCTACCATATGAGAGAATGCCATCGAGTAGGGGTATTAGAATTATGAGAAAACAGATTTTAAGCTTTATTATTTTAATTGTTAAATATCATAGCTGCTCAACTTATATTTAGATAACTTCATGAATATACTTGAATGAATGATTTTTCATAAAACAAGCATTTTTCTCCCCAGCACTGCATCTTTTCATTTTAATCGGTAAAACACTAGTGGAAATAATTCCCCAAGACAATGACTTTAGGGGTGTGTTGCCTAAAGTAATTTTAACATGATTTTGAGATTCCTCTGGATCATAAATCTGTGTCAGGGGTTTCAGGCACCAACATACGTAATCTCAAATATTCCCAAGATGCATATTTAGAGTTGAATAGATTAATGGCGTTTAAAAAAGGCTATCTTAATTAGTAGTGGGTAAAAATGATGCTGAGGTCATAGCAGAAAGCTTCCTTATTTTTAATAGGAATGCCTACAATTGGTGCCTTTCTAAAGCATCATTCAGAATCATGTATTAATACAGCTGGTAGTATGTAGAGACTGCCCACTGAAGACCATTGACTCTTCACAGTTCATATCCTACCGCCTTTCATTTTTCTGCTTCATGAGTTTAATTTTTAATTAAAAAAAATTAAAATAGAACATGCCTACAATTGAATATATGTGAAATTGATATACAGTTTTGTTGCATATAAGAATGGAGTTGCAGCTGAGTGTGTTGGCTGAGGCTTTTAATCCCAACACTGGGAAGGCAGAGGCAGGTAGATCTCTGTGAGCTTAAGGCTTGCTGGGCTACATAGACAGTCCCAGGTCAGAGTGCACAGAGCTTAGATCAGGGATTTCCCAGGACCACCTGAAGCACAGGGAGTGGCCAAGTGGATTCTTTGAAGAAACTTCAGAACAGAAATGGAAGAGTGAGTTAGACTTCCAATAGAAAGCCTAAAACTTAGACAAGTCAGTACTCCGTAAGCAAGGAGAAAAACAAATCAATCAAACAAACAAACAACCAAGGCATCTGAAGTAGGCAAGCAAATTGCTTTGCCTTCAACACAGGGAAGAGGCATTTGGGATTCACATTGGAATACAGGCAAAGAGAAACCCACATGCCAGGGACATGAAGAAGGGACAACACAGGAAAGGTGCAGGTTAATTCCACATCAAGCTCTACCAACCCTGTGGGAGATTCCTACAGTGTGATTCCCTTTTTTTGTTTTTTTTTTTATATTTTTTTATTACAATTGTGGACATACTCAAAGAAATCAAAGACTATAAAGAACAAGTCAGAGAACTAAGGAGAGAGAATGAAAAACTCAAGAAGGACCTAGAGAGAGAGAATGACAAACTCTGGAAGGAAGTGGAAACACTGAAATATAGTCCCGGGTCAACTACAGAGGTGACCCTGTCTCAAAAAATAAAGAATGGAACTGCAGCAGTTGCTTTAGAGGGCACTTATACCTGAGTTCCTTTCAAGAACAAGAATTATGGGGAGAGAGGCTCTAAGATCATGACTCAGGCTTGAGGTGGGGGAGCATTTGAAGGAATGGGGCAATTACATTAAAAACAACCTACCTAGGCCTTAAAGAGAGAGACTTCCCTTTAAAGCTTGAAGAGAAGCTGTATTAGTCACTTTTTTGTTGCTGTGATAAAACCACCATGACCAAGGGAACTTATAAAAGGAAGAGTTTATTTGAGTTTACCATTGATGTTCCTGATGTTCAGGAAATTAGAGTCCATTGTGGCAGGAGGCATGGTGGCAGGAGCTGGAGCAGAAAGCTGAGGTTCACATTTTCCAGTGAACACAGGAAATGGAGAAAGCAAGTGGAGCCTGCAAGGCTTGTTGAATTCACTAAGACCCTAAGGCCGCACTCTGTGATGTACTTCCTCCAGCATGGCCACACCTTCTAAGACCTCCTAACACTGGAGATAAAAATGCCTGAATACTTGAAGCCTATGGGGAACATTCTCATTCAAACCACCACAGAAGCCTCATTAAGAGATATAATTTGAAGTAAAAGAGAGATAAACTATTTTGAAAGGGGAAAGCCCAGCAAGGAGAGCATTAAAAGAAATCCCTGAAGGAGGATAATCCATCTTTTATGAGTTTTAGAGGAGACGATAAGAAGTTTTCTATCACATGATTCATCTGGGATGGCAGAAAGTGACAAGATTGGAGGAGTCAGGTACTAGGTAGGACCATAAATTAAGATCTCCAAAATCATAGCACAGAGCAGATTCTTAATTTTCTGTCCTAGGTAGAGAGGTGCAGGAAGCGTGGACTGAGTGCTTCAGGCTGCAGGATTTGGCTTCTTACAGTGACCAGAGTCTTAAAAGGGCAAGCTATCAACCAGTTTAACATATAATAAAATGAATATTTTTCTTTCATTTCACAAGATATAGATCAGAAGCATTCTCCTACCTTCTCTTCACAGTGTTCCCCTCCTCAAGTACATCCCTTTTCTTCCATAAAGAGATGAATATTTGAGAATTTGTGATAGATATATTTCTTGCTTTTGCATGTGTTTTACATATATATGCACAAAATAACAATAAGTTTCATAGGTTTTTCCACATCCTATAAGTGAGATCACAGTTTATTTTTTCACTTTTTTTTTTTTTTTGGTCTTTTTGAGACAGGGTCTCCCTATAGCCCCAGCTGTCCTGGAACTCACTCTGTAGACCAGGCTGGTCTTGAACTCAGAGATCCACCTGCCTCTGCCTCCCAAGTGCTAGGATCAAAGGCACGTGCCACCACACCCAGCACCATTCACTTGAATTGTTCAGTATTTCATACTTGCTCATGTGTAAAGAATAGTTTTAAATGTCAACATGACACAAACTAGAATCACTTATGTAGGGAGTTTCAGTTGAGGAATTATCTAGATTACGTTTGCCTGTGGGCATGTCTGAGGAGAGGTGATTGTCTTGACTGTTAATCAATATGGGAAGACCAAAACCATGGTGAGTAGCAGCATTCCCTGGGCAGGCCATCAAAAACAGTGTAGGAGAGTGCAGAAGCTAGCTGAATGTAAGCAAGTAGGGAATGTGGCTACAATTTTATGTCTCTGCACTTGGTTCTGGATATGATATGAATACCTGCCTTGATTTCCCCCAAGTGATGGTCTATAACCTTAGACTTCTAAGCCTAATAAACCCTTACTCCTTAAATTTATTTTGATCAGAGTATTTTATCACAGCAACAGTTATGAAACTATAAATACATCTTTTAACAAATTGTCATTAATCCATTCATGTTCTCTGCCATATGCTACTTGTTCACCATTCATTTTGTAGGGTAGTTTTAAATTTGTTCTCATCCTTGAATTAGAGTTTTCAGAATATGCAACTTTCATTTAACCTTTCTTCTTTATACAAAATATCCAACTTTGGACTTCCATGAGACGTTTCTATTAGCAGGCCATTGCTTTTCAGTCATCTTTTTCTCTCAGGCCCCTCTTTCAGTCTTCTTTGTTCATGCTGTTGACACACACACACACACACACACACACACACAAAAAACCCACAAAACTCAAGTGGGATAAGAGATAGTTTATTCTAGCCAGGAATGGTGATGCATGCCTTTAATCCCAGCACTCAGGAAGCAGAGGCCACAAGATCTCTGTGAGTTCAAGGCAAGCCTGGTCTATATAGCAAGTTCTAGGCCAGATAGGGCTACAAGGAGACCCTGTCTCAAAAGAGAGAGAGAGAGAGAGAGAAATAGCTTATTCTAGAGCCAGATATGATCAGCCATGGCCCAAGAACACAGATTCAGGTAACTCCAAATCCAGGTTCCAATATGACAAATTTTTAAAGTAACAGAACAAAGAAAGCAAAAAAAATCAAGACACTTCAAATACATTGTTGGGGACATAGAGAGGTGAATTATAACAAAGTAGGAGAATTCTGCTCTGGGCCTTAGATGCTGTCTGACAGGCTTCTTAGCCTGTTGAGGAAGCTGGTGGTCTGCTAAGTTAATACGTTCCAAAAGGTTTTTATCTGTTAGCCACAGGATATTAAATCAGAAATAGAGTTGAACAAAGAATGGCTATTTAGGGGCTAAAGCTGAACCTTGGCTGCGTGCAGTGACTGTATGTGGTGCAGAAACAGATCAGCGACCTCTAGTGGCACCACATGGATGTTCAGCCACACACAGAGGTGGGCAATGCCTCTGAGGATGGTTAAACACAACCCAATATAATTTGGCTCTGGACCTGCAACATTTCAGCTCTCAACAATCCTGGAAGTTACAACAATCCTGGAAGTTACAAAAATCAGCTGATCAGTCTTATAGAATATTTAGCATAGGTATGACATGAAAACTTCACTTTTTTTTCCTTTTGATGTCTTATTTTACTATAAGGTATCTAGACACTACTTTTTAAAAATATTTCCCTCTGTTTAGTAGAATCTAGAATCTGAGGATTGATGTCTTTGATCAACTCAATTAAATCTCTGATAATTTCTATTTAAGTATTAAATATCTTATTTTTTCCTGTATCATCTGATAAAAGCCACGTATATTTTCCATTTCCTTCATCTGACATGTTTCTAAGCTTCTTGATCATGTTTTTTTTTCCTCATTTGTTTGAGCTGTTCTCAGATAATAGTCAGATTGTAAAATCAAGTTGACTAATTCCTCTCATCTAATTAGACCATGTCTAACCCTTTATTACTCTGAATTAGTAAGGTTCTTTTTTGTCAATTATTGGCTTTTTATTTCTGGAAATGCTATTTGGTTGTATTTCAAGTCCTCATAAGTTTTAAGCATCTTATTCTTTCATTGTATATTTAACTTTCTTTTAAAAAGTAAATACTTTTTTTCTATGTGTATTATTTTTATAATATTTATAAAATTATTATTTTTATTATTATTATTATTTTTATTCTATGTGTATGAGTGTATTATTGCCTGCATGTGTGTAAGTGCACCCGTGTCATGCAATACCAAGAGAATCAGAAGAAGGCATCAGATTCCCCTGGAACTGGAGTTATGGATGGTTGTTAGCCATCATGTGGATACTGGGAATTGAACCTAGGTCCTCTGCAAGAGCAGCCAGTGCCCTTAAATGATGAACCATCTCTTCAGCCCTTATTTAACATTTATTTATTTATTTATTTATTTATTTATTTATTTATTATTTTTGGTATTTTTGAGACAGCATCTTTCTGTAGCCCCAGCTGTCCTAGAACTTATTCTGTAGACCAGGCTAGCCTTGAACTCACAAAGATCCACCTGCCTCTGCCTCCCAAGTGCTAGGATTAAAGGCATGCACCACCATGCCCAGCTTAACTTTCTTTTACAAAATGTTTTATTTATTAAATTTTACTATATCTATGAGGGTATTTCCCACATGTATTATGCAATGCCCATGGAGTCAGAAGAAAGCATAGGATTCCCTTGGAACTAGGTTACTAGCTGCCATGTGGGTGCTGAGATTTGAACCTAGGTCCTGTGCATGTGCAACCAATGTTCTTAACCAAAGAGCCATTTATCCAACCTGACTTTCTTTTCTTTTTAAGCCTATGGAAAATTTGTATCCAATCAACCTATTGAATACATCTATTTTGTGGACCAGGTCCTGTAGTATATTCTTTCTGACTAATCACCCTGTCTTTGGTGATTTTCTTCTGTTGTCAGCTCATGTGCCTTTGCAATTTATCTATAGATATTTTTAGAAACTTGGTATAAAGTGCATTAATCATAGGACACTTGACTGTGCTTCTACTATTATCTAATGTGAGAAGCAAAGATCCTCAGTTTTAATAACACTGGAGACCCAGAGTAGCAAAAGCTTGGCACTTTATTAATTTTCCAAAGTTAGCTGTCAGTGATTGACAGGTAATTGGCAGTGATTGACACAATTGGCAGGCCAGCCGATTGAAAACAGAGACCATTCTTTAAACACTGACACATGGAGGCCTTCCTCACTTCTCTTTTGTCACTTATTTTGTGTTTTTCACACACACACACACACACACACACANTGGGGCTTTTCTAGGCTTAACAAATTAGCAAACTCGGCATGAGATGAATATCATGCCCTCTCCACCAGCCATTCCCAGATGTGCAGAACCTCTGGGCCTCAGGCTCTTCCTCTGCAGAACAGGCACAGTGTCCTGAGTTGCTGCTGCAGTCACATGTGGGGCACACCTGCTCTGGCCCCTGCAAAACCTGCTCCTGGGGTACAACCCACCTACATGCCCGGCTTCACCTCCCTGGATCATCCTTACCTCATTGCAGCCAGGGTTATCCACCAGCTGATGACTGCTGGCGTGGAGGGGCTGGCCAGCATTGACGGGGTTCAGAACCACCTTGTCACCTATGACCACCTGGAAGGGAAGAGCGAAAGAGCTTTGCACAGGACAGATCCGGACTGTGCAGGGACCACAGTGTGTGACTGTCTGTATGTCTGTATGTGTACCACATATGTGCAGTACCGACAGAGATCAAAAGAGGGTGTCAGGGGCTGGAGAGATGGCCTAGCAGTTAAGAGCGCTGACCGCTCTTACAAAGGACCTGGGTTTGATCCCCAGAACACACATGGTGGCTGAAAACTGTCTTTAACTTCTAGTCTTTTTTTTTTTTTTTTTGAGGGGCATTGGATAGCAGAGTTTTAGTTAAGTGGGGATAGTGGAAGATATTAGCAGGATCTATTGTTTTCTGTTCATTTCTATCTGAACATAAGCTGACTTGAGCACCTTCAAAGAATGAATCATCAGAGTTGATTTTGTGTATCTTAAGACATCCTTAAATATTCACTTTGGGTTTAGGGACCTCAATAGTTTTGAATTTTTTGGTAAAGTTATTTAGCTACCATCAATGACTAAGGTGGTGTGGACACATAGATCACCATTGGTTTCTAGTCCTTTTCTGGTAAAAATGTTGATGGTATCAGGTGGTTGTTGTTGTTGTTGTTGTTGGTGGTGGTGGTGGTGGTCCTGTCCCTGGGAGGTTCTCCATGTACCTACTACCACATGGTCTGGTCCCCGCCTTTCTCTGGTGTCTCTGGGCTTGTAGCCATCAGAACTCAGTGTCTAGGCCATTGATGGATAGCCTGAGGGAAAGCACCACCCTGCAGATTCTCTCTCTTCTTGGATCTTTGCTTTATTGTCTGTTTCCTGATATGTCAGAAACTACCTTATCTTAACATCAGCAGATCATATATTTTTTAATTTTAGGAAGCATTTATTGTATTAAGTTTAACACATAACTTATTTAAGTAACATAAATACATTATTTTTTAAGTACATTATTTTTAAAAACACAAATCAAACTGAAAAAAAATTACAATGGAATCCTTAGAGGTTCCAAAGAAAATATAACAAAACCAAGAAATTTATGGTGTTGACTATTATCAGCATTACTCTTTGAAATCCATGTGTAATACATTGTAAAGACTTTGACATCTTAAGAATTCTGAGTTTCTTGAACTTGAAAACAGAGTAATAATATTATTTAATTTCATTAAGGAAACCTCCACTTTTTGATGTTTTGCTCTGAGGGTGAAGTTGTAACTGAGATTGCTGATCATCAGCCAAGTCCTCCTCTTTGTGGCACAGAAACACAGCTGTGTCTGGACCCCATGAGTTTCAGCTACACTGTCCCATGTAGGTATATACATACATGGGACAATTCCTCATGAATGGATAATGGGGGAGGGATCCCAGCCATTTACACCTTGAAGGATTTGTCTCCTTTAATCTCTTTTCTATGACCCATAACACAGTGAAACTAGGACTCATCTTTGGATCACACCAATGACAATAAGCCCCTATGAAATGGCAGAACAGCAGCATATAAGGTTCATAGTTCCAAAAGGATCAACTACTGCATCAACCTACATGGCTGGCCAAGGATTAATGTACCCAAGAAACAAATGTTAACTACTATGTTTTTGCATCTGTTAAAACAGGTAAATATTTCAATTGAACTAAAACAAGATCATGTTTCTTTAAAAAAAAAAAAAACAAACCTTATATATGTGTGTGTGTGTGTGAAATTCTCTTACTATCTTCTTAATATTTCAGAAATGTCCAAATCCTGTCTGATCCTTTTACATATTCACGTGAACAATAGCCATTTCCTTTGTAGTGTGTTTTAGGGTGGATCAGGAGGTTTATACAAATTTCATTTAAAAAGATATTAAAATATATTTATGATTTTCAATATGACAATTCTGGTCTAATACTTGAAAGTAATTAGTAATTATAAGAACAGATTCATGCTTATACCTTCCCAGCTGCTCTTCTGGGCCATAAAAGATATCTTCAAAGTACATCATGTGATCATCTTATAAGCAGGCCAGCAGAAATTTCTAACTTAATTATAGTTTGGCAGAGTGTATCCAAAACCTCTTATCTGAACAGTGAACCCAATAATTTAATCAGCCTGTCTGCTGATTAATCACGTTCTAATCCATCTGATCTCAGAGCTGAAAAAGCCCTTCATTTGTTTCTTGTAAAACTTATCTCTGGGAATGCACAGCTGCTGTGCACTATTGGTATGAATAACTTGAATGGGAGACAGAGCACAATAGATTCTCAAAGCCTGCAGAAAAAGTTTGAGATCCTTAAAACAGTTATTTGGTACACTGTAGTCTAACCCAACCCTATTTGATACCACCATCCTAGTTTCTAGTTGCTTCCCTACACTCCTTAAAAGTAACTCACACCTGAACTCTCAAGACTATGTTTAAGCTGATGAAAGATGTCCAGGCCCAACTTTGATCTTTTCTGATTTGTCTAGATAGCTCAGGTCAAAGAGGAGTCCTGCTGGCTGGAGTGAGAATCCCCAGGACTTTGTCTCAGACCAAGAAGAAACCAGAGTGTGTCATCTTGGCCCTATCTGCTGGTCACGGATTTACTTGCTTTCTCTTAGTAACTTACACTACAGTCCAATTTTAGTAAGTGAACTTGTTCGAATTGATTTCTTGCAAGAAAAGTGACTTCTAGTCATTGTTACATGCATCACACGTTAGTACTCACTTATGTCATGATCATTGTTCACTCATATCATAGAAGCACACCTGTCAGCTAGTCTCAGCTGTGTTGCACACTGGTAGTGCAATTCAGGACAGATCACCAATTTCTGTCTCTTTCATCATTATAAGCATGATGGTAGAGTTGTAATATTCAAATAGGATGCCTATGAAAGATTTGTGGCATAAATACCTAAATTATTAATATTTCTGCACATCTTTTTGATCATTGATCTTCCATTTCTAAGATAAGGTTGCCATTGTTGCCAAATGTGCTTTCCAAGTAGATGAATATTCCTATTGTACATGGGTTAGTACTGGTACTACTGTATTTGTACAAGACATTTCACTAGAAAAGATGATCTATGGAAAACAGATTATTGTTCCACACACCTTGCCACCCAAGAAAATCAAGTGAAACTTTTCTAATCATTAAGTTTGAAAGTAATGTTATATTAATATATGAGTTCACAAAGTCAACAATATAGGAGAGATCTTCTATAGGAATGGAGTTTTATTAGAAAATGAGCTTGTATTGAATTCTAATTTTGTTAAGATGTATAGTGATGGAATCATATTATATAACAACATATTTGTTCTTAGTCTTTTCCGGAAGAAAATATTATAGAGCTTACATATTTAGAAAATGTGGTGGTTTGAATGAGAATGTCCCCCATGGGCTTTAAGTATTCAGACATTTTGTCTCCAGTTGGTGGCACTATTCTTGGAGGTCTTAGAAGGTGTGGCCATGCTGGAGCAAGTACATCATTGGGGACAGGCTTAGTGAGTTTAACAAGCCTTGTGGTCTCCAGTCTCTCTCTCTCTTCTTCCTGTGCTCCTTGTGAGATGTGACCCTCAGCTTGCTGCTCCAGCCCTGGCCACCATGCTTCCCGCCACAATGGACTCTGATTCCCTGGAACCATCAATCATAAGCTCAAATAAACTCTTCCTTTTATAAGTTCCCTTGGTCATGGTGTTTTATCACAGCAACAGAAAAGTGACTAATACAGTTATTTGGTACCAGAGAGTGGGCTGTTGGCTGTGAAGAACCTGACCATGTGGATGTTTGGAGAAATTTAGAAGACTTTGGAACTTTGGGCTAGAAAAGCTGTTGACTACTATAAGCAGAGCTTAACGGACCATTCTAGTAGAAGCCTGGAAGAAAGCATTGCTGTAAAAATTGAACAAACAACATGTTACCCCCCACTGGATGGAGGGACTGTGGGGATTTGGGCACAACAGTCTGCAGATTGATTTTGCACGAAGGATGCTTGTACTCATGGATTATCACTTATAGCTAAAAAATGGAAAAAAAAAATAAAAATGAAAAGTACAGGAAAGTGTATGGAGAAACAATGATTCTAGGATGGAGGTGGGGGTTGGAGGGGAAAGGGAAGAAAGGGAAATATCCTGTCTGATTGGAAATGTAGTTTATTTATGTGGTAGCGTAAATAATGCAATCGATTAAGACATTCAAAATAAAAATTAAATTAAAAAATAATTGATAGTATTTCAGAGAAAAATAAAGACTTAGGCAGCAACTGGGATATTTTGATAAAGAATCTGGCAGCAGTTTGCCCACAACCCAAATGCTTGCCTGATGCTAAGTTGAAAAGCAATGGATTAATGTCTTTGTCAGAGGATATTTCAAGACAGTCTAATGCAGAAATGGTGGTGTGGCTATTAATGGTGAATATTATGCAGATCTACAGTGAAAAAGAGCAAATGGGGCAGAAAGAAATGCAGAATATACAATTTGGATCTGAAAAGTACACTAGGAAGATTAAAGGTGTGGCCAAGGCATGTGAAGGAGAGGCTCCCTTTCATAAGGAGATTAAAGTTATTAAAGAGAGGCCTAGATATTTACAAGTAAACAATGGAAAAAGTGTGATTAAGGAGGGGCCTCGAGATTTATAAGTAAACAACAGAAATAGTACCTTCAGGGCAAGACCACACCCAGTTAAGCCTCCAATTTTTGAAAGGAAAATACTGAAAGGGTCTTGTGCTCCAAAAAGTTCAGGGCAGAGAAAATTTGCAAATGTGGTTAAAGTAGGAGAGAGTCCATCCCGAACTTGCAGCCAAACTCCGCAATTTTATTCACGTGGTGCTGGCTTTAGAGTCATGAAGGATGCAAGACTGAAGCGGTTATCAGTTATTCCTCTGCGGTTTCAGAGAGCCAGAGGCCAGGCAGAGTGCAGCAAGGGCGTCCCTGAATAAAGAAGGCCCTGATAGGCCATTGTGTGAAGCTGTGAATGTGAAGCCTGGTTGGCAGCGGAGACCCCCAAGAAGACATTCGAGATGCCAGAGCTGTGAGACATTTGCCAAGGAGAGCTGCATACAGGGAGTGGTACCAGCCTAAGGAAGAGATTCATGTTGCACTCAATCCTGGAATAGCTGAGCCATCTAAGCCCTTTGGAAGTCAAGTCCCAGAAGCTGCACATGGAGCTACTGGACTTGGTGTTTGCCCTGCTGGTTTTCAGTCTTGTTTTAGTCCAGTATTTCCTCACTATGCCTCTACTCCTCCCTTTTGGAATGGGAATGTGTATTCGGTTCCACTGTATGTTGGAAGTATGTAATTTGTCTTTTGATTTTACAGGAGCTTACAGTTAAGAGATTAGCCTGGGTCTCAGAAGAGTCTTTGGACTGTATACTTTTGAATAGAATTGAGACTGGTAAAGACTATGGGGACTTTTAAGGTTGGACTAAATGCATTTTGCATTTTACTATGTGGTCATAGGCCTATGGGGGGCAGGGAGTGGAATGTGGTGGTTTGAATGAGAATGTTCCCCATGGGCTTTAAGTGTTCAGATATTTTGTCCCCAGTTGGTGGCACTGTTCTTGGAGGTCTTAGAAGGTGTGGCCCTGCTGGAGAAAGTACGTCATTGGGGGCAGACTTAGTGATTTAACAAGCCTTGCGGTCTCCAGTCTCTCTCTCTGCTTCCTGTGCTTCTTGTCAGATGTGACCCTCGGCTTGCTGCTCCAGCCCCGGCCACCATGCTTCCCATCACAATGGATTCTAATTCTCTGGAACCATCAATCATAAGCTAAAATAAACTCTTCGTTTTATAAGTTCCCTTGCTCATGGTGGTTTTCTCACAGCAACAGAAAAGTGACTAATACAGAAAATGACATACTTTAGAAAATAACTTGCACTAGCCGGGCATGGTGGCACATGCCTTTAATCCTAGCACTTGGGAGGCAGAGGCAGGTGGATCTTTGTTAGTTCAAGACCAGCCTGGTCTACAGAGTGAGTTCCAGGACAGCTGGGGCTACAGGGAGACCCTGTCTCGAAAAGACCAAAAAATAAATAAATAAATAAATAAATAAATAAATAAATAAATATAACTTGTCCTGTAGTGCTTTTCATTTTAAAATCCTTATTCATAAAGTCAACTTAGTGAAAACATTTTTTGACACACATACAAAAAATATCTCGGAGCACAAATAGAATTTTTAAAAAAAGGAAGAAAAATATGGATAATGGTGACATGCCAATAACAAGCACTTGGAAGGTAGAAATGATCAGGACATCAAGACCAGCCTGAGCTATATATCATATTCAAGGCCAACTTGGGCTATGTGTGACCCTTTTTCAAACGAAAAGACAAACCCCTATATATGCTACAAGGTTTCAGGTAAACCAGTATAACCATTTCCATAGATTATAACAGCCTCTGCTGTGCTCTCATTCTGCTGCATACTTCCACAGGTCAGGTGTGACTTGCGCTGGCAGAAAGCCATCCTTTGCTCTACCTTCCCCAGTTTCACCCTTTGCATCTCTGCAATTCTCATTCTGTATCATTTTTAGTTAGTCCTTTCACATTAGTGTCTTTACCAAACAATTATTTTTAGTATTGCTCATTCCTTTGTGAAATTATATATATTACAAATTGCCCTTTAATTCAACGTTATGTTCATAAAATTCATCCATTGTAGTATAAACAACTGTGATTCTGTGTGAGAAATTTGGTTTTCATTTTCATCCAACATTGTTGAACCATCCCCCTTTGCTCTCTAGTCTCTTAAGACTAAGTTTTCTTTTTCTATTGTTGGGACTATTGTGACTGTCTTCATTCAGTAGTAACCATGAAAACAGTATCTTTTTTTATTTTTAGGGTCAGAGAGGTCAAGTTAATGAACTTTAACAAATGAGATCAGGCTATTTGCCACTGAAATCTCTTTACTAATGGTGAAAAACCACCGCATCACTTCAAATGCTAAGAGGTTACTAACACTTTATTTTCTAATGGTAGTTACATTAGCACATAAAGTGGTGATACTAGGACATAGCACTTCCTTCTTCATAAACATCTGCTTTAAAATATTCAATAGTTGTTAATTCACTGGCAGATCAGGGCCATGACAATTTATCTTTTTGTTATAGAGAATGCACTGTTATCTAGCCTAACTGTTCCTAACCATGTTTATTTTGTTATATTAACTCCCCTAAGCAATACTAATATGACTTGGCTATTAAATATTAAAGAAAAATATTCTCTTATGAAATCGCACTCAAATTCTAGTATTCCCAGGCCAAAAGCTTCAGTATGTGATTGTCCAGTTGCTGAAACTCTAATCATATACCCAAGGATAATTGGTTGGCTCCCCATTTTCATTTATCTTTCATTTAATTTAAAAATTCTAAAAGGTCTGAAGTCAGTACGGGAAGTTTTTGGTAAAGTATTAAGAAAGATAATTTAAGAAAAACAATGGAAAATAAAATTTAAATTACTGAGCTCCTATAGTTGATCATTACCATTTTGACATTTTGATTGAACTTTGAAAATGCAAAAGTTTTAAATTACTGAACTTATTGACTCACTAATAGTTCACAAATTCTATACAATAGCTATCCCTAATATCATGTCTTAAAGGATCATTGTGTATACTAAAGGAAATAAAAGCTTACTGTTTAAAGAAATGTTCAAGAGAATCCATTTTTAATGTCTTCTCAATAGCCATTTATACAGTTTTGGTGGCTTTTGAAGTTATATCTCAAAGGTTCCTAACAAATGTGGTTGTTTTTCCAGTAAATGAAATCTTAGCATAACATTGGTTCACTGGATAAGATTACAGCTGAAGATAAGATAAATTCTTAGATCAAGATGTTTGCACAAGGGAGATAAGACATGATTTTACATCCAGGTATAGTAATGCATGCCTTTAATCCCAGCAACTTACTGAAAGTTTTTAGTCTTATTTAGAAGATTCCCAGAAAATGCTAGGTCTATATCTAGTAGAAAAGAAAGGCCTTGGTGGTGGGGGGCTTTTAATTCCAGCACTCAGGAGAGGCAGATGCAAGTGGATCTCTGTGAGCTTGAGGCCAGCCTGATCTGCATAGTGAATTCCAGGCCAGCTAGGAATACAGGGAGGCCTTGTCTCAAAACAAGTAAACAAACAAAAATCCCCAAAACAACAAACAAACATAAAAAGGAGAGAAAAATCCATCCTGAAGGTCATATATGCTAAGTCTTAAGCATGCTTCATCGCTATTTTAGTAGTCTTATTTGAAATATCTCCATAAATGCTGTCCCTGTGTAAGCAACCTTCACAGTGTTGGTTAGTTTGTTTTCAATTGTTCAGGAATTACCTGTCGACTCTCAGTGGGTGAGAGACTTTAACAAGACTCTAGATTCTAGAGTGAAGGACTTCTTCCCATCTTTTATTCTGCTTCATCTTGATGAATAGGGTCTCTAGTCACCTTGGCCCCATCCTTCTAGCAGTTTGTTGTTTAGGCTAGATTTATCTAGGAGAATGCATTTAGCAGAGTGGGAGGGTAAAGGAAAGAAAGATCTCAAGGCTAAAAGGGTGTGAACTCTGAAAATTGGAATAGAAAAGAAAAGCAGCATCATTCAAAGGAAACATTACAGAATTGTCTTTTCAGACCCTGGCAGCACAAGTGTACCTACCCGGAGAGTCACACAGGGCCACCTGCAGGGACACAGCATACACATTTAAGTGTTTGCCAGGATGGAAATTTGACCCAGTCGGCTTGAGCTTCCTGGAGTGATTCTATTTGTCATTTTAGCGTTTATGATTGTGTAACAGGGTTTCTCAACAGCAAATCAAAGCAAAGCTGGCATTGTGGCACACAAACACAATGGAAATAGGATGGCTTAATTAGTAAAAAATGAACTGGCATGATTCCTATAAGTTAAAATGTACATATTGAAGGAGGCTTTTTGTAACATTTCTATCATTTATTTTATAATATACTAATTCAAATGTAAAAGTGAATGTAAATTAACAGAAATTAACATGCAATGTGAAGAAGAGTCCTTTTATCCTCTGCAACGGTAGCATTTGGCACATTCAGGAATAAATAATCTTTTGTGGCAAGGGTATGCCTTATCAAACATATGCAGATCAGCACTAATTAATGCTAATTAAGGTTTCCTGTCTATCTAGTTGGAAAAACGTCCAAATGTTATGAAATCCAGTTAGTATGCCTATTACACTAATTGTTTTATATGGGGTGGTTCTTAATTAAAATATGTAAATTGACCTTAATTGCTATATACTAATGGGGGTTCATGTTATCTCACTAAAAGTGACAAGATGGTGAGGAGGGGTACTTAAAAGACTAATTCTGATAAATCCTTAACTAAATGACCTTTATTCAAAATTAATTTTAATTGGAAGTTGGAAAAAGAAACATTTTTCCTTCTTTGTTTCTTTCTAGTTTTAAGTAATGGAAGAATGTTATTCTTCTTTGTTAATACAGCTTTAGAAGCAATGGTGGATTGTTAATTATACTTAACAAGCAAGTTAATTTTACTGTTTATGTTTATTAGGAAGTTATTGATAACCTCAATTCCCATCTTGGGAAAAGTGACTGTCTTCTTATTGAAGGAGAATATTCACATATATATATGTGTGTGTATATATATACCTTCATAAACATATGAACATAAATATATATGGATATGTAAACATATATATTAAATATACAGGTAATTTGACCCAGTTAATTTGTTAGAATATGTGTTAAAGTTTAATGAGCTAGTAATATGTTTTTTTCTTAGTTGATTTACATTTAAATAACATTTTAAGACTTTTTTTTTCTTAACAAACATGAACTCTTACTCGAGTTGCAATTTGACTGGACAGACCTAGATTACATAGAGTGACATGGAATTTTAAATTTTTCATTTACTTTTTAAATTGCAAACAAACTTAAATGTGTATACCCCAAACTAGCATGAAACAATTTAAATATATATTTATTCTTTTACTATGACCTATCTAGGATTGCTTGAAGTACAGAAATTTTATTCTACCATTTCACTTGGAAGTGGCAGTTACTCAACTGTAATTTAAAGTATGCTAAACCTCATCTGGAAAATTAAGTAGAGACTTAAAAATTTTCATGCAGAAATGAGTTTATAATAAAGATCACAGATTTTCTTTGTGGCAAGGAGGCTCAATATTTTTGCTCTTTTATCAGGACATCGTGACCAACGTGTCTCCCAGAATCATCCGTGGGACCACCTCTGGCCCCATGTATGGTCCTGGACAAAGCTCCTTCCTGAACATCGAACTCATTAGTGAGAAAACAGCTGCTTATTGGTGTCGCAGTGTCGCAGAACTAAAGGCTGACTTTCCGGACAATGTAAGTGTGATTTAACATAGAAAACAAGAGAACTGGCATGGGTTGGTGAATGTTTATTTAAACATCCAATTCACAGGCTTATAAATATTAATGTGTATAATATATTTTATTAAAGAATCTGCCAGTTGCTTGGCTGATGCATAGAAAGATAAAAAAGAAAGAAAGCTGGAGAACTCATAAAAACCCTTCCAATGTGAGGCTTTGTTATAAATGGGCACCGTGTGCATGGAAGAAGTCTCTACATAAACAGAAGGAAGGGAAATGAAATACTCATTTTATTGAGTTGGTTTTCACTGTATGTGGTTGGTATTTATGAAGGTGATGACCTTAGGGAGAAATTGCAGGCTATAAATCATTTTAAATATAAACCTAAGGCTGAAGCAGAATATCTTATGTAGGCTATTTATATTTTTTCAGTAGGAGATAATTTACCAAATAATTTTAAAACCCTTCTACTAAATGAGTCCACCGTGTTTGTAAAAACCTTTACTTTTAAGAAACCATACAAAATATTGCAGTAAAATTGGGTTTAAATGCATTACACAAGTGTTTTCTCTTCAGGAGTCTGGTTGAAGTTATTCTTAATGTCATTCATTCATTCATTATCTGATCCCTCCCTCCTCCCTCCCCTCCTGTCTCTGTATTATTCTTTCTTCAATGAGCTGTAATGAATGAAGCCCAAGATTGCCATCAGTGTGTGTTTATGTTATGGAAAAGATTTTTCGACAAAGACAAAAGCGCACATGTCATATAGTCCTATGATAAATATTTTTAAATATTTAAATACTTTGGTATGTAATGAAATTTGTGAGTGGTTCCCTATAACCTGATAAGTGTAGACAGCCTACTGTTGCTTAGCTGATCAAGATGTTTTATTTCAAGTTAGCTTTACTGCTTATATGTTCTCTCAAACCTTGAAACAAAATATAGTGACAAAAGAACAGGAAGCATTTATCTTCCTGAAGACAATCCTCATATGTGACGTGAGCTACCAGGACACATCAGAAACCTTTAGCATCTGCCTCTTAGGAGTTATTCATGTTGGGAGCTTGATGTGGCAATTATCTCTCTTGTGATACAATTAACTCTCCTTCCGGAGATGATGCCAAGTGTTTGTTTTCTAAAGGACCCACATCTTTTAGTCAGATTTTCTTAGATTGACAAGGATGAGAGAGAACCAACTATAAAAAGAAATATTAATATGTATGTACTAACTTGGTGGAGAATGTTGAGTGTTGAATATACCTAAGTACTTATGAAGCACCCATGCCACTGGGTTATAGACAGTTATAAAAGCTTTGTATATTTTAAACTCAGTGGATCTTTCAACAACTTCATAAGATATATATTATCACGTATTCATTTCTACAGCTGAGGAACCTGAGGCACACAGAGGCAAGGAATCTTGACTAAGATTATACATGTTAACACGCAGTGAAGTTGAACTTGGAACCTGACCTTTGCCCCTGTCATCTGTGCTTCTAACAGTGTCTTCCAATGCCCTGCCTGCATTGGTCTTAAAAATTCAGGATTTGTTTTTAATATAACATAAAACAATATGAAATATGATTTCCTCTAAACTGTTTCAGTATTGAGTGAAACCAACGAGCCTAAGGGGAGAAAAATAACTATTTTCATTGAAAAACTCCCATTAATGACTATCTTAAATTCACATACTTGCCTTTTTATTGAGGCAGGAATAAGTTGTTATAATAACAGCCACCAAGAAATGACAGCGAGAGGACAGAAATCCTGGGGCGAGGCCCCTGTTTTCTGATCCCACATTTGAGCAGAGAAAAAGAGACATATTAAATCTTCAATTTCCCTGGCAACAACTTCTTCTTTTGTAATGTATTTTGTGGTGTGTGTGTGTGTGTGTGTGTGTGTGTGTGTGTGTATGTGTATGTAAAACAAAGCACACTTTTCTTGTTTCTCATTTTTCTCATCTAGATTCTGCTCATTAGTCTTTTCTCTGTATTCTTAGAACTCATTTCTAACATTTTTTATTCCCCATATGAAGGACAACGTTTTAAATACAATTAAAGTGGCATTCTCATTTGAACCACAGAAAGAGCGTGTGCACCTCGATATTGCATGCTGAGAGGAGCAGATTCCCTACTGTTTTGGAATTATTCTGCCTCCAAACCCAATGAGCTGAATGAAAGGAGGTGACCCTTCATTTTCCAACTTTAATTATCACTCTCGCTGGAGTTTTCCCACATCATTCTCGAGTGTGTGGCTGCCACCTTTAATGACAGGGATTGGATAATTCAACCCATCCTGGCAGCTTCTAAGCAAGGGCTAAGTTTTCTGAGAAAGAAATTGTGCCAGGGATATGTAGTCTGGCTAATATCTTCAGGGAGGGTCTGTTTTTCAGATAGGAGAAGACCACAGTTGACCTTGAACCAGGGAAAATGGATAAAGAACATCTTGGATACATAATGTGAAGGTTTGTTTTGTAATTCACAGTGATAGTGCCCACGTTCAAACTAGACCTTTGCTTAGCTTTCAGAGTCACCTTTAAATTATATGTGACTTAAATTTGGCACACCAATCATTGTAGTGACAACTTATTACTGAATTTTTGTTCCTTAAGCTGAAATTTTTGCAAAGCTTGTTGTGGTGTGTACTATATAATTCAGGCTTACAGAAATCAATTTTAAATGAATCCCTCTATTAGCAGAGCAAAAGCCTTAGAGCTAACATATTTTAGGCTTAAAAAGCTTGTTGACTAACATATATATATCATATGAATGAGAATGTCCCCCATAGGCTTTAAGTGTTCAGACATTTTGTCCCCAGTTGGTGGCACTGTTCTTGGAGGTCTTAGAAGGTGTGGCCATGCTGGAGGAAGTACGTCATTGGGGGCAGGCTTAGCGAGTTTAACAAGCCTTGTGGTCTCCAGTCTCTCTCTTGACTTCCTGTGCTCATTGCAAGATATGACCTTTGGCTTGCTGCTCCAGCCCCAGCCGCCATGCCTCCTGCCACAATGGACTCTGTTTCCCTGGAACCATCAATAGTAAGCTCAAATAAACTCTTCTTTTTATAAGTTCCCTTGCTCATGGTGGTTTATCACAGCAACAGGAAAGTGACTGATACAAATGCAAACACCAGAAAAATGTCTCATGCACACTTTATCCAGACTAAAGATTTCATGGGGTCGGTTAAGATTTCCCAGTGTGTAGAAGTACTTGCTGCACAAA
>VZQC01012828.1:2003833-2042233 GCA_009823505.1 Rhizomys pruinosus
TAGAGGAAGGTACCTGACAGGGAAATAGATAGAGGATAGAGGAAGGTACCTGACAGGGAAATAGATAGAGGAAAGAGGAAGATACCTGACAGGGAAATAGAGGATAGAGGAAGATACCTGACAGGGAAATAGATAGAGGATAGAGGAAGGTACCTGACAGGGAAATCTGGCCTCCACACACCTATGCATGGGCAAGTACACCTGCACACACATGTAAACACACATCCATATCTCATGCACATACACACACAAATAAGTGCATACAGTCATATCATATATATTTTTAATTTTTTATATTTTAATTTCTCCATGCATGCATGGAATACTAAGAACAGTCTCTCACCCCGTTACCCCCCTGTCTCTTTTCTCATCCTCCTTTCCCAGCAGTTCTTATTGTTCCCCTTGACACTTTCACTTGTACATAATCATATGTACTTGTGTACAATCTGGGAACTCCCAAGTCCTGGGATTACAGATGTGTATCACCACTCCTGGCTTCTATCACTCATTAAGATGGATGAAAGAACAGATCTTAGGGTCTACTAACTATTGGCATTGTTTGCAATGATAAGCAGAAGTCTTTGGTCTACCTGCAGCAAGTGAACTATGGCTCTCCAAGATTTCTGCCTAAGCAGGTTCAAGTCCCCATAAAGCTGCTATGGATTATGGCACTCAAGGTCAAGGAACACCGAATCTCTGTGAGATATTTACCAAACAAAGATCCATGTTTTTTTCCTATCTAAGGTTAAGGGTTTATTCTTTTCTGTCAAGAGTTCTATGGAGTTTAGGCTAAAAATTCAATTATAATTTCATATTAAAGCAGCTTGAGGAGCTGAAGAAAAGCAGTGTGGTTTGCCCCTGTACAATTTGGATCATTTCAGAAATTCTGCCCTGGGTAAAATGAATGTTCATGCATGTGTGTATGTGTGTGTTTGTGTGCCTCTGTGTGTTTTCTGTGCCTGTATTTGCCTGTACTTTTCATAAAGCTCATCAGTTGAATCTGTTAGATGCAGAATCAGTATTATTTAGAGACCCTAACATCTACCACTCCAGCCTCATGAAACTCCTACATCAGAACTATTTGCTAAGAATGTCTTCTTAGCACCAGGAACTGAACTTCATATTTTGGTGCATTTATGAAACCCAAATGAGGAGAGTGGTGGACCTAGAAGTTCCTGTCCAGGACCAACAGTTCTGCTCCCCAAAGGCAGAACTTAGAGAACTTTTCATTAGACCTTTGGAAGGATCCACACTCCTTTGAGCACACACACACACACACACACACACACACAAACAAAACACAAAGAAACTGAGACTATATGTTGTCTCTAGTTTTCCTTCCCCTTCCCTCAAATGGGAATTCTCAAATATAGACTGTCTAAAAAGAAACAAAATATTTTTGTTTGGCAAAGAAAGAAATTCTGTGAGTAGCCACCATTATTTTCCCCCTAGTCCCTGCTCAGGACATTCCACAACCCAGTTCTTTTGCTTACAGAAAGTAACAGATGAAACTGTTGGTCTGTGTTCAGGCCAACAGTGACTGCTAAAAGGTGGTTATTTACATTTTCTTGCTTATCATGAACTTCTAAAGCATAAACACCATATTGGTTCCTTTCTCCTCAAAGCTACAGGAGAATATCCACAAACAGAATTTCTGGAGTTCCTCTTCTGAACAGAATCCTTTTCTCTCTCTGGAATTTTCCAAGCTAGTCAAGTCTCTGTTTCTATCAATTTCTACATGCTGGTTAAAAAATAATAAATTAAGAAACTATTGGAGTAGCTACCGAAGGGGAGGCCAGCAATCAGTTGGAAATGATTCATTTTCATCCAATGATGATTTCCCAATATTACTTTTGAATTCCTGAGGCTGTATTTCACAGCTTCCTGCCCTTAACCAAAGCAGGGTGAATGTTCCCTCGGATTTTCTATTGACATTATCCGTTTTATTTTTTTTATTTTTTTTGACATTATCCGTTTTAAACAATCTACCTGGTTTATAAAATGCAAATAAATTATAATAGTATTGGGAATTTTGAAAGGAAAGTAAAACTTAAAATGGTCTATGTTCTGCTATGCCCACAAAACTCAGCTTTCGATTTCTTAGAGTTAATAAGGCAGAGAATTCATTGTCAGCATGGGTGAGAATCAGTCTGTCCTCTAACCTACCATTCAGTGATACCATGAGCTGCAGTCCATCCCACTTCCTGTGTGATAGTTGTATCTTTCCTCAGAGATCATAGAAAGACTAATTGAGGTATTTATAGGCAATCTGACCCAGTGCAATTATTCACTGAGACCTATTATATTGAATAAAGTACCTTTTGCATTTTAACTTTTCCTTCCAGTTCAAGCTAATCCTTTTTTTTTAATCATAGTTTCTGCAAAAGACATTTGGTAAGCCAAACGTAACAGCATGGTTATAGTATGCTGCCAAAATGATTTTCAAAAACTATGTGAACGAATGGTCTACATAAAAAAAATATTATTTTTTAAATTTATTTATTTATTTATTTATTATTTTTATGTGTATGAGTGTACTGTCTGCATGTAGGTTGGTGTACCCATGTCATGCAATGCCCGTGGAGGTCAGAAGAGGGTGTCGGATTCCCCTGAAACTGGAGTTAAGCACCTGGCATGGTGGCGCACGCCTTTAATCCTAGCACTTGGGAGACAGAGGCAGGCAGATCTNGGCCAGCCTGGTCTACAGAGTGAGTTCCAGGACAACAGGAAATAAAGGGAGACCCTGTCTCAAAAAGACCAAAAAAAAAAAAAATGACCTTAAAGACGGTTCTTAGCCATGGGTGCTGGGAATCGAACCCGGGGCGCTCTTATCCACCGCGCTCTTAACGGCAGAGCCATCTCTCCAACCCCAAAAGATATTATTATAAAAAGAATTATCTACTAAAAAATTAAAAATTTTAAGACTGAAAGGGGGCTGGTGGTGCATGCTTATAATCCTAGACTCAGGAAGCTATGGTAAAAGGATCACAAGTTTGAAGTCAACCTAGGTTATACAGTGAGAACTTGTCACAAAGAAAAGAAAAAGAAACAGAGGAAAGATGTACTGTGTTATGTCATCTAACATGTAAAGGTCACCATCTAATATTTCACATACTATACTCCTTTGCTTTACTTTCTTTTACTCTTTTATTTTCTAGCTTTCCTTGAAAGCAAAACCAGAATAATAATGGTTATATTCGGGATTGGTTTATGACTCTGTAGCCAAGTATTTTCTTGAGCTGGGATATTCCCAGACTCTTGAAAGAAAGCTTCTGTGACACCCTGGTGCAGTAATGAAAACCGGGCTTACTCTCCCAACTGCAAAGCCGAAGTTTACCAATAAAACAGCTGGATTTAAGACCCAGAACAGAAGGCAATAAGAGACAGTAGTCACTGAAAGCTGAACAACAAAGTTCAGCTGTGCAACTCCCGCAGAATACCGTTTCCAGGTAGGAACTAAGATGGAGCCGCGAGATCAGAGAGCAAACTGACTAGACCACAAGATAGTACACCAAAAGTTTCAGAGAGAATGCCAGTTTCTGCAAAGGATCCCTCCTTCGTGAGCGGTAGTTTGTGCACATGAGTAAGCAAGTCTGAAGAGAGGAGCTGGCCCAGTGCACTCGAAAGACCAGGGCTAGACTTTTTCCAAGACTCCAAGACTTGATGTATCAGCTGATTGGAAATCCTCATCACGACAAGGATCAGGGAGTCTTCAAGTGAGTGTCACAGTTCACCATTGGAGAATCATTATAGCTCTCAGCTGAGCACAGATGAAATGAACCCTACAAACCTTAGAAACAAGACCTGAAAAATCCCACCAGAAATCTAAAACAAAGCTTGAAAACATTTGTAGGAATACAGAAATATGGAGCTTAACCATGGTAAAATTCATGATGACTTGTGGACAATATGTAAGAAGTAGGAAAATGTAACCTAATAAAAGGGAAATCAAACAATAAAAACTATCCCAGAATTGACACCAAAGAAATACTATTATAACTATATTCCAAATGGTCAAAAACCTCTAAGAGATGGAAAATAGATAAAAGATTTAAAGTCCCGGAGATGAAAACTTCTGTGAACTGGGTGAGAAACAAGATGGAATGATGGACCACACACTGGGCATTGTAAATAATAGTAAACTTAGAGAAGGCATTGCAATAAATACCTTCAAAAATGAGAGAGAGACAGGGAATGGATAGAGAAACAGAGAGATTGAGACCAAGAATTATGGATTAAGAAGCTGACAGCAACACCAAGTGAGTTTGAAGCCACCTTGGGCTACATAGTGAATTCTAGCCACTTTGGAGAATAGTAGAATAGGCTATCTCAAAAATTCTAAATTTAATGAAATAATTATTTTAAAGGCATTTAAAACTATTTTATTATTTTTATGTGTATGAATGTATTGCCCTCATGTATGTAAGTGTACCCATGTCATACAATGTTTTCAGAGGTCAGGAGAGGGCATTAAATCCCCTGGAACTGAAATTACAGATGGTTGCTAGCCACATGTGGGAGCTGGGAAACAAATCATGGACTTCTGCAAGAGCAGACAGTTCTCTTAACCACTGAGCCATCTCTCCATCCCCTAAATAATAATTTTTAAAGGAGGGAGAGGAAAAGGAATACAGAATTAAGCCCAGTCAGTCAGTGGATTTCACTAAAATCTAAATAGCTCAAACATCACAATGGCAAGGCAGCAAATTTCAAACTAGATATAAAAGAAACTATACAAAAATAGTATAAAGACTAAAATATGAGAACATCAAAACAATTGAAAAATATGTCCCATGATAATTATAATCAAACAAAATCTTACTGTATCAAGAGCAGACAAAATAGATATCATGATGAGTCATGGGGACTCACAAGAACTTAAAAATGACCTTATACAGTATTAGGAAGTAAAAGCCATTCAGTTAAGTTTCTAAGCTTTGGCTTTGAGAGATTAAAATGTTGGTGGTTCATGTCACTCAGTGAAAGAAAAATCTCAAGAACAATCTAACAAACCTTTAAAGTAGTCATTGTACAAGCATTAACTAGTTACGATATATGCTTTCACAAATTCCCTTTCCCTTTGTAATTAGACTGCCTTTGGGTAAGAAAAGTGTCTCTCTGATTTGGAAGCAGGCAGCTAGCAGGGTGAATCTCTAGAAAGAGACCCAGGGGATGGCCAGGATGCAGTGAATTGAGATTGCTTCTTGATTTGAGTGGGCTCATGAGAGGGACCAGAAAACAGCCAATAAATTGCATCCAGATCATATGGACAAGTGAAGGTCAAGGTCAAAACCCCAAAAGCTGAGAGGTGTGTTCCCTGAACCCAATTCCTTTAATATCAGTCAGCTATCATTCTGTGAGAATACAATTCTAGTACCTTTTTCTAAAGGTCTGTTCCTATCAGGAGAGAAGAAGGATCAAGTCAGCTTCTAAAGTTACTTCCTTTCTACTTTTTTGCTCAAGTTCCTAAAGTCATTGCTCAGGAATCACTGCAGAAGAGAAGGCAGAAAGACTGTAAGAGCAAAAGGAATGGATGGCCACAGGAAACAGTCTGTAGACAGCTGGTCAGTTACTCATATGAACTCTCAGGAATGGTGCACAAGTCCTATGCAAGATCATCCCAGCAGATTCCCAGTCTAGAAATGGGAAAGTTAGCATGAAATCCCAAACCAACCTCAGGAAATTTAGGTAAATTATATATGGCTGCTGAATGAGGGAAAAGCATTGTCTTAAAGGGATGAGAATTTTTTTCCTTTTTAACTAGTTTATGTATATAGGTAACTGATTGCACTTAGGCTGAATTTAAGTCTGTGCCTGGGACTCACAAGCATGATTCAGGTCACCATAAATCATCTAAAAGGAAACTGGTCTGGGGAGATATTTGACTACTGGCTTAATGTCTGGGCAGTATGACTAAACAATCTTTAAAATATCATAAATGAGGAATACTTTCATAGAACAGTTAAATATATGGAGAACCAATTATCACTTTGGTTGAAAATTCTTCTTTGTGTGATATGTCTTCATTTCAAGAATCAAGTTAAAATACACATTAGAGTAAGAGACATTTGGGGAGAATATATATGAACAGTTATGGGGGATTCCTACCTTAATAGCAGATAAGACACAATCAGTGAATGAAACCTATCAGGAAGAACAGAGCCAGATTTTTACTGATCATTCCAACCATTCTAATGTGTTTCTGGAAAAAAAATTAGAAAGAACAGGTTTAAAAGGAAATGAAGAAAAATAAATAACCCAATAATACTCTGACAAGAATCCTTATCCAAAGAAACCCTTAATTTTTTTCTTGGGGGGGCGGTCTTTTTGACACGGGGTCTCCCTGTAGCCCCAGGTTTCCTGGAACTCACCATGTAGACCAGGTTAGCCCTGAACTCACAGAGATCTGGCTTCCTCTGCCTCCCGAGTTCTGGGATTAAAGGCGTGTGCCACCATGTCCAGCTGCAACCTTTAATTCTTAACTGAAGAAATAAGAGGTACCAAAGGAAATATCTATACATTAAAAGCATAATAATTTATGTTCATTTCACAGAGCTGCTTAACACCTTATATTCTTTCAGTTCTTTTCTCAGTAACCTAGTATGGAAGCTATGGCTATTTCCCCCATTTCATAAGGCTTTGATGTCCAGGTGAGGGCAAGAGCTTTTCTAAAGTGTTCATCACATTGTACATGCTAAGGTTTCAAAAGGATGCCAGAGCATCTGACCCCACAGTCCCATCCTACTTGGGTGAAGCTGTATTGCTTCAAATAATTTCTTAAAAGAAAAAAAAGAAAAAGTATGCACACACCCACACTCTGACAATGGGACAGTGATGACTTTCTAAGACCCTGCATCAGAGTATTTAGGGTTGCCTACATGTGCTCTGCTTTTCTTTTTACCTGGACTCCTCCCCTTTTTTTGTAGAAATGCTAATGAGCAGAGAAATGAGGAAGGTAATCAGCCAGAGGGGAGAGAAGAACCAAAGACCTAGATAATTCACAGGCTGGAAAACGAGCTCTGAACTAATCAAGACCTGATCGTAAATAGGATAGAAAGAATTTATCCCTGGTATTGGCCTCGATAGCATTTGTACTCTATCCAAGAAAGTATTTGTGAATTTCACAGTTAGCTATTTTTTGTCCCTTTGAGATTTTCTTCCCGAACTAATAATCCTTTATGTACATAAAGCAAAGAAATAACTTATCATTAAAGTCATTTTTCAGGTGGGCATTTCACTTTGCATGTTGTTAAAAATGCCTAGGGCATTAATAAGGAATGAGTTAACTTTATTAATACAGTTTCTTTGGGGAGTTTCTGATCTATATACTGATCACCCAAAAGTAAATTTTCTGTAATATTTTATTCATGCAAAATTTAGGAGAGTAACTAGATTGACTAATTTTTCCATAATAAATAATTTAGCTCTGTGCTGCTTTTGCATGTTAATTTTTTCATAATATACCCTTTAAAACCCACAATATTAAAATGATCACTGACTATTTTGTGACTGATTTAGTTTAAATTGTAAATTTATGTTTGGCTTTTAGAGTTACAAGTTATCAGAGTATACCTTAATATAGGATATGAATACAATTACAGCCTTTGAGAGAGATGTATACAATGATTCTAAGTGAATTCTTAAAAATAATATAGAAACTAACATAAGTAACAGTATATAAGCAAACAATAACTAGACTTCAAACACTTCACATTGTTGTGTATTTTCATGCATGTATTCATTCCAGTGTCCTATGATTCAGAACTGTTGCTTAACCTAAGAGATTTTTTCCAAGGTTCTCTCAATTCAAACTCAGATTACCAAGACAGACAAGAAGTATTAGACTTTGATATTGAAATTCAGGCAGGATTTTTGCCTCCAGTTAGGATGCAAGAAGCCAGTAGAGATCCTATCAGCCTGACAACTAGAACAAATAAAGTAAGCTGAAAACCCATCCAAGATATGAGAATGTAAATAAACCTGAATGACTCAATCCCAGAAACTGTCAAGAAAAGCAGACACATGACCAATTTGGCCTTTGGAGAAATGGTGTCCAGAGAATGTTGTCACCACATTGAAAGCAGTTATATTTTTAAGAGTTTCAGTGGGTCTGTTTGGAGTGGTATAATTACGAGAGTCCCATCTTCATACCGTATCTGTTCTCACTAACCAACTCTTTCCCATGGGTATTCACTGAGTTGCCCACCAAACAAAGCCAAGAAAGCAGAACTGAGTGAGATCCTCCATAAGTAAGCAGGACCTTCTCGAATTAAAACGTGTTTTGTTGGAAAAGTGGATCACTGTATTAATAAGATAGTAGGGGAAAAACATGAAACAGCATTTTAAAAAGTTATTTGAGGATTCAGGATACAAAAAGATTCAGTTGATATCTTTGAATTATCAGATAAGACTTAAAATAATCATGAAAAATTTGGCGGAAAAAACATATGTAGTCCAAAAAAAAAAAAAAAATGGGAACTGTCCTGTAAGTACAGCCAGATGAAAGTTGATCTTCCTTAATATCTGTAGATAAGCCAAGTAAACTCCATTGGATAAACATTGGATACAAATGCTTGACTGACTGACCAGATAGGATGTAACATATATGCATGAGGTCCAGTGGGGGTATTTGGGGGCACGGATGGGGGAGGAGCCTAAATTTGATTAAGTTATTGTATGAAATGCACAAAAATGCAATAAAAATATTTTAAAAATGAAAATATAGGAAATTTTATCAGAGACCTCTAAAAATTTAAAAAATGACTCAAATGGAAATAAGAGATGTAAACAATATTGGATGAGAAATAAACAATTTATAAATTGTACTCAAAGGAGACTGAACATAGCTAAAGAAAGAATCAGTTAAGTTGAAGACAGAGGAATAGAATTACTCAAACTTAAAAATCAAAGAGCAGATTTATCTGTCTCAGTATCTGAGATCTGTAGAATAGTAAATATTTTAACATTCATGTTATTGTATTTTATAGTCAAGAGAGAGATGAGGCTGAATTTATCAGTTCAAGTTATGCCATCTCAAAATATCATTCCCCAGTTTAAAAGTAGGGTAGATTACAATATCTGGAAATAAGTGGTAGGTCAATTCTAGAGCCCGTTAAGAGAGTCACATTATAACAGCACAGTTGCTTTCAGATAAAAAGAAATAGAACAATAATGTTGCTCAGCTTGACTTTCAACTGGGGATTTGGTGTTAGCATCCACAAATGAGAGAAACGATTTGCCATTTGTTTTTCTGGGACTGTGTTACTTCACTTAGCATAATGGCTTCGAGTTCCATCCATTTACCTTCAAAGTTCAGGATGTCATTTTTCTTTACTGCTGAATAGAAATCCATTGTGTAGATGTGCCACATTTTTATTATCCACTCATCAGTTGAGAGACATTTGGGTTGGTTCCAGCTCTTCACTACTGTGAAGAGAGCTTCATAAATATAGATGTGCATTCTGCCATACATATCTTGCATCTTTCTCTCAGTCTTTCCACAGGTTTTCTCTGCAGAGGCTTGTTGTTTGGGGCAGAATTTAACTGCATCAGTCAGTTCTTTGATCCATTCCTTATGTTGTTGTTGTTCCCTCCCCTTTGTATTGCTCCAAAATATGCCTATATAACTATCACATATGTATCAAAATTATGACCTCTGAGAATAAACTGTATGTTAATTTCAAAATATGTTTAGGCCTTTGCAGAGAAAAACTTTGGAAAGACTAAGAGAAAGACGCAAGACATGTATGACAGAAGGCATGAACTGGGTTGGGGTTGGGGGCAAGGAGAAGGGAATGTGTCTAAATTGGACTGAAAGATGATGTATGAAATACACGAAACAGCACTAAAATTATTTTATTAAAGAAAAAAAGTTTTACCCCCCCAAAAAAATATAGGGTAGAATTAATTCTCTGTGGAGCTGCCCACATGAGCTCCCCCTGAAGAGGTGGAGCTAATGGTTTTTGGGGGAGAGAGAGAGAGATTTTCTTAGAGTGATAAAGCCACATGTAAGCTTCTCATGCTCCTTGTGTAGGCAACCCTAATTAAACTCACTGGTTCAAAAAGAAAATAATTCTATTAAGGACTGATTTTAAGGTACAAGTAGAGAAATTTTCAAGGCCAGAGAGATGGCTCAGTGGGTAAAAGTGCTTGCAGCCAAGCTTGAAAATCTGAGTGACTCTTGTTTGATCCCAGAACCCACATTGTGGAAGAAGAGAACTGACTCCCATAAGTTCTCCTCTGATCTTTACCTGTGAGAGGACCCTTCCCAACACACAGACACATATACCGTACACGCATAATTAATTAATTATGCAAAAATAATTTTTAAATGAATAGGCAAGACAAAGGGTGAAAATAGACAAATTTCTGGGAAAGACAAAGGTCTCAAAGGAAGAGTTGCCTCCACACAGTCATAAAGGACATAGAAATCTAAAATGGGAACACTATCACACGTGGGAAGGAAGCATGTAAGGGACAATTAGGTACAATATTAACTTTCCCTGAGTATACAGTAAAGACTGTTAGAATTTACAGCAAATCAGAGAATCACAGTCCATTTTAATTACAGTAAACCTTAAATTCCAAAAATAATTATCTTGGCAATACCTCCTTTTTTCCTCAAAATAAAAATGAACACATATGTAATATAAAAATAATTAATCCCTATATAGACTGTTTTTCTGGTTTTCATTTTATTCTACTAACATGAGTTAAATATATACTAAGTGTCAGGTGCTTATTTTATAACAGGATGATGGACGAAGGGATTATTTTATTTTCTCCTGATTATGTGCTTCATAAGTGAATTATCTTACTCTTTTTGCAGTTTAACCCTGTCTACGTGTATGCAAGTGCATCTGTGTAATGAAATGCCTATGGAGGCTAGAAAAGATCATCTGACAGACAGCCCATCCCACTCTTCATACTAGAGCTATGGACAGGTGTTAGCCACCATGTAGGTACTGGGAATAAAACATGGGTCCTCTGCAAGACCAGCCAGTGCTCTTAGCCACTGAGCTATCTCTCTAGTCTCTTAACTCTGAATCTTGATAGTATAGAAAAAGTATCTTGGACTTTGGAGGAGGACAAAAGGCATTGCTTTGAAAAATATAAAATAAGTGATTTTGATCCAGCTTAATTTTAGGGTTCTGAATTATATTGTCTCCTCAAAGACTATGTGGCAAACTCTCCTGAACCTGATCTGTTGTTACTTCTCTTCCTTTTTTCTTATCAGTTCTCAGGCTCTACATTTTCCAAATTCTACAAAAGAGTGGTTCACACATAGGGAATCTTAAAAATATATAAAGGTATATTGGTGCAAACTAGACCTCTGATAAGAGGAATGGGATGCTGTAAGAAGGATAATGAAACCTTATCAATCCCCAAGCTACTCTCTTCTGCAACCACATGTGTCCAGCCATCTGCTCTCTAAAATAGATAGGGTTATTTCAGTGTTCTTTTTTTTTTTTTCTTTTTGAGACATGGTCTCCCTGTAGCCCCAGCTGTCCTGGAACTTACTCTATAGACCAGGCTGGCCTTGAACTTACAAAGATCCACCTGCCTCTGCCTCCCGAGTGCTAGGATCAAAGGCATGCGCCACCACGCACGGCTTTATTTCAGTGTTCTTAACCACACCACAGGCCCATTCAAGTTTTTTTAAAAATTTATGTATTTATACATATATATATTTTTATCAAATCTAGACCCGTGTCCCCCCATCCACCCACCCCACCAGAGCTCATGCATTCTGCCAAACATGCTTTTCATCTCTTTCTCAGTCTTTCTCAATATTCTCCATGTGGAAGTTGACTGTTTTGAGCAGAAGTTCACTGTTTCAGTCAGTTCTTTGATGCAGTCCTTTCTGTTGTTGCTGTTGTTGTTGTTGTTGTTGTTGTTTCCAATATGCATCACTCCCAACTGCTTTGGACAGAAGCTCAAGGGGCCATGCACAAGAAATACTTACAACTAGGTAATTGGCACTAGCATCCACAGATGAGGGATAGCATTTGTCGTTTGTTTTTCTGGGATTGTGTTACTTCACTCAGCATGATGTCCTCTAGCTCCAGCCATTTTCCTGCAATGCTCGTGATGTCGTCTTTCTTTACTGCTACATAGAACTCCATTGTGTAGATGTACCACATTTTCTCTGTCCACTCATCAGTTGAGGGGCATTTGGGTTGGTTCCAGCTCCTTGCTATTGTGAAGAGAGCTGAAATAAACATGGCCGTGCATGTATCTCTGTGGTGGGGTGAGTCTTGGGGGTACATGCCTAGGAGTGGTATAGCCCATCCAAGTTTTAACCCAGTTTTATATTGGGACCATCTGAAGCCCTGCCCATTGCTGACGGTCTATACTTTTTTCTGACCTTTAGTTAAGGCCCAGACCTTCGCAGACTCTTTGAGAACACCTGAGTCCAACCTCCACCTTACAAGCTTACCAAATTGGACTGTGCTTGCTGAATAGTGGAGAACCAGGCCCTAGCAGAGAAACTGAGAGTATGTAATTGGCACCTTACTTGAGGATGTACATGAACTCCTGAGTAGCTGGACTAGAGTCATCTGGTCCCTCCAATATAAAATCAAAAGAGAGAACCTGAAGCCTAGACCAAACTTTTCATACCCAAGAAGAAAACCAAATATACAAACAGAATTAGACTGCAGTTCAACAAAGGAAGGTTTGAATTTCACACCTGAATTAAAAAAAAAAAACAAAAGAAATCTGCATGCCAAAATCATAAGGGAATAATAATAATATGAAAAACTCAAATAATATGTCCCCACCAAATACCACCAGTCCTGTAGAGGAGTTTAACAATGAGAACCCCTACAGATGACTGAGGACACAGAATTTGAAAGAACAATCATAAACATAATCAACAAATTCAACAAATTTAAAGAACACACAAACAAATCAAAGAAAAGATAAGCATAAACTTCTGACTGAATTCACAAAAGAGATAGAAATATTGAAGAAACTAGGTTCAAAATAAAAAAGGAAGTAAAACATTCAGTAAGCCAATTTGAAACAGCAGAAGAAATTATCACCAACAGAATGAATTAAATGGAAAAAAAGAATATCAAGACTGGACAATAAAATAGAAGAATTGGAACTCTCAACCAAAGATTATAAAGTAAAGTTAAAATAAAGACAAAGGAATGGATTATGTTCAAAATGTGGGACACCATAAAAAGACAAAACTTACAAATCATAGAAATAAAGGAAGGAGAATAATCTCAGAATAATGGTATTGACCAGGTCTTCAACAGGCTTATAGAAGAAAATTTCTCAAAATTAAGGAAAGACATGCCCATATGAACACAAGAAGCATATAGAATACCAAATCAACAGGACTAGAGAAGAAACACCCTAAGCCATTGTTCTAGTTTGTCTTCCATTGCTGTGACAAAATACTCTAACCAACACCAAATTGGGGAGGAAAGGGTTTAATCAGCTTACATCTCCTGGGTCACAGTTCATCACTTAGGGAGCCCAAGGCAGGAACTCAGTGGAGGCAGGAGCTGAAGCACAGGCCATGGAGGAATGCTATTTACTGGCTTGCTCCCCTGGCCCATACCCAGCCTGCCCTCTTATAGAGTACACAACTACCTGCTCAGGGTGGCACCACCCATAGTGGGCTGGGCCCTCCCACATTGCTGGACAATCAAGACAATACTCCACAGATGTGGCCACAGGCCAGTCCAATGGAGCCAATTCCCTAACTAAGGCTCCCTCAACCCAGGTGTGTCAAGTTGACACTAAAGCTATCCAGCACAGCCATATAACTGTGAAACCAGTAAATGTACAGAACAAAGAGAATACTGAAAACTCCAAAAGAAAAACCAACAAGTCACATATAAAACAAAACCTATCAAAATTACAGCTGACTTTTCAATGCACACTATGAAAGCCAGAAGAGACTGGACCAATGTATTCCAAGTACTAAATGAACATGGAATACTTTTCACAACAAAATGTCTATTATAGTTGAAGGGGAAAACAATCTTCCATGACGTAAATAGACTGAAATAATTCATGTCTGGAAAACCAGCCCTTCAGAGAATACTTGAAGAGTATGAAGAGCTGAAGAAAGGAACAATTATACTTAAGGAGCAGCAGAAAGAAACTAAATGAAGTTATAAATGTAGAAACACAAAGTTAGAGGAAAAGGCAAACAGAAACAAAAACTACAGGAATCAATACATATCTTTCAATAATAACTTTAAGTATCAATGGGCTGAAATCCCTAGTTTAAAGACACAGGCTAGTCAAATAGATTATGAAACAGAGTCCATCTTTTTGTTGACTGGAAGAAACACATCTCACCTTCAAGAACAGGCACTACCTTAATGTGAAAGAATGGAAAAAATTATTCCAAGCAAATGGCACTAAGAAGAAAGCAGGAGTTGCAATTCTAATATCTGATGAGATAGAATTCAAATTAAAATTAATTAGAAGTGATAAAGATAGTCACTTCATTCTTATCAAAGGAATAATCAACCAAGAAGATATTACAATGATGAACATATAGGCACCAAACTTTTGTGTACCCAACTTCATAAATACAATACAGGACTGTAAGACATAGATTAATGCCAAGTCACTACTAGTAAGGTACTTATATATGCCACTGTCTCCGTTACATGGGTCAGCTGAACAAAGAATAAACAGAGACATCTGAATTAAATAATACTATACAACAGACATCTACTGAATATTCTACCCAAGAAACAAAGAATATATTTTTTATTCAGCACCCCACAGAACTTTCTGCAAAATTGACCACATACTGGGGCACAAAACAAACCTCAACAAATATAAAAAAATTGAAATAATCCCATGAATTCTACCAGACCACAATGCAATAAAACTTAAAATCAATACCAGAAGAAGCCCTATTAACTACATGATCTTATGGAGATGAAACAGTATACTCCTGAATGATGAAGGGATCAAAGAAACTAAGAAAGAAATAAAAGTGTTCTAGAATTAAACAAAAAAGAAAATACAACAGACCAAGACCTCTGGCACACTTTAAAAGCAGTTCTGAGAGGAAAGTTTATAGCTCTAAGTGCTTACATTAAAAAATCAGAAAGAGCACAAATAAATGACTTAACAATGCTACTTAAGGCTCTTGAAAAGCAACAACAACAACAACAAAAAAAGAAACACAAACCCAGCCAATAAGAAGAAATAACAAAAATCAGAGCAGAGATTAATGAAATAGAAACAAAGAAAACAATACAAAAAAAAAAAATCAATGAATCCAAGAGCTGGTTTAATATCCAGAATATACAAAGAACTCAAAAAATAAAGAATTAAGAAAACAAGTGATTCAATTAAAAGATGGGCTAAGGTTCTGAACAGAGAATTCTGAAAAAAAAAAAAAAGTAACAAAGATGGATAAGAAACATCTTTAAAAAGTGTTCAACATTGTTAGTGATTAGGGAAATGCAAATTACAACCACTTTAAGATTTCATATTACCCCTGAAAGACTGGCTAAGATCAAGAGAACAAATAGGGAAATCATGTGGGTATAGGGGAACGCTCATTCACTGGTGGGATTGCAATGGGTAGAGACCTCTGAAAAAGCTAAAAATGAATCCACCATTTGACCCAGTTCTACTTCTTTTTGGCCTGTACCCAAAGGACTCATCCTACTGCACATATACTTGCACATCCATGTTTGTTGTTGAGCTTTTCACAATAGCCAGGAGATGGAAGCAACCTAAGTGTCCCTCAGCTGATCAATGGATAATGAAAATGTGGTACATTTATACAATGGAGTTCTATTCTGAGGTAAAGAAGGATTAAGTCATGGAATTTGCGGGTAAATGGATGGAATTAGAATTGGAGACTTTAATGCTAAGAGATGTAACCCAGACTCAGAAAAACAAATGACATATGTTCTCCCTGATTTGTGGATCCTAGCACCAAATCCTTATATGGGAGTATGTATCCTGATGTAGCTGCAGGAACCAGGAAAAAGGAAAGGAACCAGGGAGATAAAGGGAAAGAAGGAGCCCAAGAGAGAACAACAGTAGGAGACAGGTGTCACTAAGGGAGAAATGGATAAAATGGGGGGGGGGTACTTTAGTCAGAGGGGTAAGGGAAAGTCATACAAGGAAATTTGGGGATAAAGGGAAAGAAGGAGCTCAAGGGAGGTGGGACCATAGGAGACAGGTATTATCAAGGAAAAAAATGGGGAGTTTGAGAACACTTTAAATAGAGAAGACATGGAGAGAGATTTAGCAAGGAAAGAGAGAAAAGAGATAAGTTCATGCTTAGCTAGTATAAAAAATAAAGGTGAATAGTATTAGTCTAACAACCAAATGAGAAATTACATAACAGTATCTCTACATGAGTCCATGTGTATAGCTGATAGCTGCAAAAAAAGAAATAGTGCTAGAGAGGAGAAACTGTCCTTTGAGTCATTGGCCAGGGTAATACAAGAGGCTTCTAGAAATTACATAGGCTATTGTCACAGTCCTTTGTTTGCCTCCCATTGCTGAAGATAGGTCTTACTTTGGACACAGGTTCTGGATCAATGAAACTGGAACTGACCTAGACACCTGAAGGCTAGCTCTCATAGCTTTGGAGAGCAATAGGAAACTGCTAAGGGAGAACATTAATTGGTGGTCAAACACCAGCCTTAAAACCAGATAACCACATCAATGACTGGTGCAGCAAATGACATTGGTGCAGTAGTGGCACTTTTATCTTGGGGGCAATCCATAGGTGCCTAATTGGACTTAAAGCCCACTCAGTGGGAGGAAACTCATGTGTGGTAGTGTAAACATAGCCACATATACGTGGATGGGGAAATCATGAGTCTTAGAGAAAACTCCAAGCCTGACACATCCCCAGACTAAGGTAATTTCTTACTAAGTACAAAATATGTATCACCATATTTACAGTTAATTATCTTGGTCACCACTCATCAAAGAATCTTCTTTTCCACCAGATGGAGACTATTTCAGTGACCCAACTAGTCATGCACAGACATTGTCAATTGCCCAAATCTAAGTGACACATCTACAATGCAACCTCTACACCTAAAGCTCATGCAACATAGAACTAATGAATCTCTCAACTGTCACTGATGAAGCTCCCTCATGCACACAAGGCCAGGAACCCAAAAGGGCACAAATGGCCAAAATCATGAAGATTAAGACTCTATAAAGTATGGGTCCTCAGACAGGACTCCTGTATTAAACTTCACTCCGGGTTCAGGGATCATTTCAGAAAAGGGGGCAGAAGATTGTAAGAGCCAGGGATGAGGTGCATGGCCATATGGAATTAGAATCATATAAGGCCCTGTCCGTATGATGCTACAGTGGTGGTGACAGCATGCTCAAGAACCATGCAAACTTAAGCAGAAAAAAACCCAGCACAGAACTGTGGAAAAGGGTAGCAGGTCCCAATCTTAGCAGATTTATTGGGAGTTGATTACTGCTGGGTGAGGAAGAGCTTATCTTTGTAGAGTAAGGAACTCTGGGTGGGCTGATTAGACCTCAGTGGATGAACTTGCACTGAGGAACATCTAGGGATGTTGACTTGACATAATGGGCCTTGGCACAAATGAGAAAGTATATTAATTTCAGTGGATGGGGCTGTGGAAGGGGGGCCAGTGGGAAGGGGTGTATGAAGGGAATCAAGATTGAGATGTTCTGTATGAAATACACAAAAATTCAGTTAAATGATAAAAATGAACAAGAGCAACTCTAAATATTTCTAAAAATGTTATTCTTATTTAAAACCCATGTCCCGGAGGCTATATTGGCAGAGTCTGAGAAACAGATTACAAAATCTATCAGTCTTTCCATGACTGCTCATATAGGCTACTTTAAATTGCAGATGAGAAATCACCAAGTGTACAACAGTTCCATTCTCACAGTTCTAACTAAAGAACTTCTGTGCATCCCATGAGATATTTGGGGTTGTATTAAGTCTTGGTTATCATAGGCACAGTCTTCTAATCTTAGTGGAAAAATCTGATTATAATAAAAAGAATTATAGTTGCCATTACTGAAAGATCTCAATAAACTGAAATAATTATCACTGAATGTTGGAAAATAATTTAATGATTAATTTTCAGTCACTATGTAGCTTCGTATGTTTACTAATGAAATAAACTGAAAGTTGTAAGAGTTGAAGAGTCAGCTACCAACTTGTATGAACAAGTGCTTAGCTTTTCACACTCAGGAGCTGCATCATGCCTCTTTTGATAAATGTATATTTTTGATTATTGCTAATCTCCTCTTATTTAACACTGAAGAAAATATACAAAGAGAGGGCCTCGAGAGATTGCTCAGTGGTTAAGAGTGTTGATTGCTTTTGCAGAAGACCCAGATTCATTTCCCAGCACCCACATGGGGGTAAACAACTGTCCATAACTCCAATTCCCAGGGAATATGACTCTTTCTTCTGACCTCTGCAGGTATTTCACAATATGGGTACACGTATGTACATTCAGACAATATATTCATACACATGAAATAAAAATAAAATAAAGAAAATACATTAAAACACACAAGGAGAATAGTATTAACTTTCAGATACAAGTCCTTCAGGATTATATATTACTAATGATTTTTAGTCAAGTGTCATAAATAATTACTAAATCAATTTTTAATAACTTACCATGCATTTTTTTCTATTGCTATGCTTAGGAAACAGGCCTATTTTATCATTAATCCTTAATACGGTTTTAATTATTTTCATTTTTATTTTATGTGTCTGAGTGTACTGCTTGCAAGTATGTAAGTGCACCCATGTTCAGTGCCCCTGGATGTCAGAAGAGGGCATTGGATTCCCTAGAACTGGAGTTACTATGGTTGTTAGCCACCATGTGGTTACTGGTAATTGAACTCAGTCCTCTGCAAGAACAGTTGGTGCTCTTTAACTGCTGAGCCATCTCTCCATCCTATTGGTGAATATTATAGAGCTATACAATGAAAGAGAGCAAGCAGGGCAGAAAGAAATACATAATGTACAGTTGGAGTAGAAAGAGAATACTAGTAAGCTTAATGTTAGCTGAAGAAGAGGTTCTCTTGGATAAGGACATCAAAACCATTAAAGAGAGGCTCCTGGATTTTCTCTTCAGGAAGAGTATCCTCAGTATAACCCCCACCCAGCTAAGCTTCCTTGCCTAAGGAGTTTTCTTCTAGACAACTGGAAACCAAAAGCTGCTGATTATGTAGATGAAGTGAGCCTAGGTCCATCTCAAGCTGCCAGCTGAAGTTGACAGTATACTAGCTTTAGAGAACTAAAAGGTACAAGAAAGACTGTGGAGGCCATTGGTTCTTCCTTCCTTCGTGGTTTCAGAGAGCCACAGAGTCCAGGCAGCATGCACTACAGGAGTCTCTGCATAAAGGAGGCACTAACAGGCCAAGAGGCCCTGAAAGTCCACTTGCATGAAGCTGTGAAGCTGAAACCTGTTTGACAGTGGAGACTCCTAGATGTTGAAGATGCCAAAGCCATGAGACATATGTCAAGGAGAGCTGCATATAGAGCTTGGTACCAACCCAAGAAAGAGATGTATGTAGCATGCAGTAAAGCTGGAGAGGCTGAGCCACATAAGTCCTTTGGAAGTAAAGCTCCAAACATCAACTAGGGACATCCGGAATTTGACATTTCACCTGCTGCTTTTCAATCTTGCTTTGGTCTGGTATTATTTCCTCACTATGACCTCACTCTTACTTTTTGGAGTGGATATGTATATTCATATCCACTGTTGGAAGCATGCAATTTGTCTTTTGTTGGCTTCCTCATGTCATGAGGTTCCTGCATCCCAGGTCGCCAGCCTCGTGGCCATAGGTATGGCAGACATAGCTCAACTGCCAGGGGCCACAAGGAGGGAAGTGGGAGGGACTAGAGTGGTCTGGAGATGGCAATAAACTCTAACAGATCCGAAGAAACACCTGGGAGATGTACCGGAGAGCAAAACTCATTTATTGCAAGGGTTTAAGCACTTATATAGTTTTATTGGGCTCTTTGACCAGGAGGTGGGTGGGACAGAGGAGAAACCTACATGTGTTCCACAATGGCCAAGTTTTATGGCAGGAAAACTGTAGTGCCAACCACCCTCCCCCCCAGATAAGCTTATGGCTTGTGCCTCCAGAGGACAGGGTGGACATGCCTCAGGAGGGCTAAGACTTGGGAATGCTACTCTTCAAGCTACATTACCTGGGGGTTGGGCTGAAGATGCCTGATGTCTGATAAGATGAGTGGGAGTGGCTCTCTTCTGCTAAGGTTTTTAGGTATTGGAGTGAAACCCAACTCCTAGGTTATGGGGGAAAGAAGCCAGCTCTCTTATTCTCAGCCATAATGGATCCATCTGGCCCCACAGCTCCCTTTTTGTTTTTAAAATGGGGAAGTGTCACCATATTCTTTAAGGAGGGGGAAGCCCTGGTAGTGCACCAGAAGGCTCTTGGTCACAACCTCAGCTAGGTTATTAAGTCAGCCTTTAACACACTGGATAACACAGGGGGAATTATTAAGGCACCCCAAAGGTGATGAGGGGGTCCTGTGAAAGGGAGCATGACCAAGGGGTTGGAGGAACAGGAGACAGATGATTGGGAAGAATATTAGAACTGAAGTTGTTTTCAGGGGTCCTTAAGGGCTTTTACAGACTCATTTATATAAAAGCAACAGTCTTTTGATATTTATAGAGCTTACAGTTAAGAGAATGCTTGAGTTCCAGAAGACATATTGTTACAGTGTTCAGACTGAAAAGCTATGGAGAATTTTAAGGTTAGACCAAATGCACTTTGCATTATGATATGGTCTAGAGAGGGTGGGGGCCAGGCCGTGGGATGTGGTGGTTGGAATCCATGTGCTCCATAGGTCCCAAGTATTTGAACACTTGGTTCCCAGTGCATGGTGCCATTTGGGGAGGGTCATGGAACCTTTGGGTGTGGTCATGCTGGAGGAAGTATGACACTTGGGGCAGGCTTTGAGAATTCTTGGGTCTAGACATATTTGCAGTCTCCCTCTGTTTCCTGTGCCTGTTTGAAGATGTAAGCACCCAGCTCTCTGTTCTGGCCACCTCTCCCACCATGCTTCCCTCACCAGGATGGACTCTGGCCCCTCTGGAGCCATAAGCCAAATAAAAATCTTTCTTCTATAAGTGGCCTTAGTCATGATGTTTTATCACAGCAACAGAAAGTAACTAATACAGGTCTTCCTCAATTATTCCCCACCTTATTTTTTGAGAACCTAAAGCCAATTCAACTTGACTAGCTGGTCATCAAGCTTCAGGGGTCTTCTTATCTTTGTCTTCCTATCAATAGGATTATAAGCATTCTCACTCTGCCATGCCTGCCTTTTGCATGGGTGCTGGGGATCAGTAAAACTTAGGTACTTACACTTGTGCAGTAAGCATTTACTGGCAGGCACCTCTGCAGATCCTTGTTTAATGTATTTTTGTAAACATTATTATTATTATTTGTGTGTGTGTGTGTGTGTGTGTGTGTGTGTATAAAATGTGTAGATGGGGGAGGTGCACATGCCATTACACTTGTGTGGAAGTCAGAGGAAAATCTTATAGAGTCTCTTCTCTCTGTCTACCTTTCCAGAGTTTCCCAGGATTTATATCATGTATCAGGCTTGTGTGCCAAGGCTATACCCTTTGAGTCAACTTGCCATCCCTGTTTAATGTTCTTTTTTTGCTTTTTATTTTTTTGGTCTTTTTGAGACAAGGTCTCCCTTTAGTCCCAGCTGGCCTGGAGCTTGCTCTGTAGACCAGGCTGGCCTTGAACTCACAGAGATCCACCTGCCTCTGCCTCCTGAGTGCTGGGATTAAAGGCATGCGCCACCAAGTCTGGCTGCTTTTTGTTTTTAATATAGGGTCTCCCTATGCTCCCAGCTGGCCTAGATCTCATTATGTAGACAAGCCTGACACAGAGATCTGCTGATCTGCCTGCCTCTGCCTCTCACATGCTGGCATTAAAGGCATGCATCACCCTACTCGGCCTGCTTAATATTTTTAACATTTTATTTGCCAAATATTCTATGAAAACAGTCCTCTATGAACCATTTTCATAATGTAAATTAATATGGAAGCCTAACCATAGCCATAGTCACATTCTAAGAAGAATGTGAATGAACAGTATAAAAATTCCTACACAAATATACAAAGAAATTCAAGACTTGCCTAATTTTAACTTTTTTCATTATCAAACTCTAAATAATTCCTTTTGTATGAGATGCTATCAAGTAACTATAAAATTTGCAGATAAATTTTTGTGACTACTATGCTGGGTTTAGATGTTTCCTGGCCAGCTGAATGGATTTTTTTTCTTTTTGAGACAGGGTCTCCCTATAGCCCCAGCTGGCCTGGACCTCACTCTGTAGACTAGGTGGGCCTTGAACTCACAGAGATCCACCTGCCTCTGCCTCCCGAGTACTAGGACTAAAAGTGTATGCCACCACACCTGGCTTCAATGGATTTCTTAATAGCAGCTGCCTAGCATGGAATTCTCTACCTAATGAACTCAAACAGAAGCTTCTCTCTGAACAGAACCCGGCTTCAGACCTCTACCAATTCGATTTTACTACCTATGGCATATAGGGCCTGGTATATTGTAACCATACAAAGAAAGGTTTATTGATTATTGTTTGTCTTTTTTTACCTCTTTTTTGTTTAGAATTTGAAGATTTCAACTATGTTTCTTTCCAAAAGAGATTTAATCAACTCATTAATAGATTTGTGAGACTATCAGTTGGGACTTGCAGAATTCTAGGGGTAAAAACATGGACTAAAAAAGCAAATGGTTCAATTGATAATTACATCCCTAAATAGAATTTGAACAATTTATTATTGCCCTAAAAGTCTCTTTCTCCTTCAGCGATTTAAATGAATAAATCATTGAGGTTCAGAAACCACTTTTTCAATGTACAACTTTCATGGTGCCATTATAGTATATGTGAGTAGCAACAGAAAAGACATTTTAGCTGAGCCATAAACACATAGCCAGGTTTTAGGCATCCCTGACTTGCACATGAGAGAAGCTAGTAGGATCTCATGCTCAGAAAATATATGAGATCATTCCAGGGGTGAACACAGACTATCTCTGTTCCCCACTTCATTTTAGTTGGAATGTAATGAAATAGTTTGATGTGAGCAACATAGAAAATTACTGAGAATTTTTATATTCTGAAATCTTTGGCTATTGGCTGAGTTGGCAAAGGGGCCAGAATTAATATCTATTTCTGGGGAAAAAATTGAGGCAGAGGTGTGTTTCTAAGGAGAGACTTTCTTTTCTGTTTGCATCATTGGACAAGAAAGCTTTATCTTGTTCTGTGAGGTTAACTATGGGAACAGGCCACTGCTGGGAGCTGGGAACACAAAGTAGAAAGAGAAAAGGAGAGAACGCTCTGGCAGTTTCCTGCCTAGACAGGTCACATTGCACTTGGGGCATGAAGATGAGGGTAAGAGTTTTAAATCAGCTGTGAAATTATTTTGGTACCTAGTATAGAGTAGAGAATTGGGGTTATGTTTTCTTAGTCATTTCCCAGAATAGACAAACAGGAGGTTTGTACGATTGCCTATGTGTGATGAAGGAATAGATCTTTGAATGCACAAAAATGTCAATCATTTGGCCAAGCAGATATAAGAGCACATTTATGTTGGTTCTTGAGATAATAACCAGGAAAAAAAACCAAGAAGGCCATTTTTGTCTAAACCTCAAGACTTTCAATATCACAAAGCTTATCTTTTGATACATGTACCCACAAATTTATTTTTAGCTTCCAAAACAAATGGAACAGACTCTTTCTTCGCTGTTATCTCTCTCTTTTGGGTCATATTATCAAAAGTCAATAGGTTTTATTAATAATAATTTTTTCATCACATGAAATGAAAAGTCTTCTGCACAGAAAAAGATACATTATGTAAACAAATATGGAAAAAACAGTCTATAGAATAGGACAAAACCTTGAGATCTACACATATCACAGAGAATTAATATCTTGAACATGCAAAAGAATAAGAAACTATGAGGAAAACAAAACAATCCAATCATAAAATACACAAATAGTTCTCAAAAGATGAAATACAAATAACCAGTGGATATATGGAAAAATGTTCAACATCCATTAGTCATCAAGGAAATGAAAATTAAAAGTACAGTGGCTCATACCTTTAATCCCAACACTCAGTAGGCAAAAACAGGTGGATCTCTGAAAGATCAAGGCCAGCCTCATCTATATAACAATTTCCAGGCCAGCTGGGGCTACAGCTGTTTGTCCCAAACCAAACAACCAAACCAAAGTTGTGCAGTAAGATTCCATATCACACCTGTTAGAATGATGATTGTAAAGAAAATAAATAGCAACAAACATGAGGATATGGGGAAGAGGAATCCTTACACATTGTTGATGGGAATGTAAATTAGTCCAGCCACTATGGAAAATACTACAGAATTTCCTTAAAAATCTAAAAACTAAAAATAGAACAATTTTATACTATTTTAGCCCCTCTGTGCCACTTCTGCTTACTAATCAGAAGAATTCTACATCAGCACGCCACAGAGATGGTGTACATCCAGGTGTATATAGCATTATTCACAATACCCAAGTTACAGAGTCAGTGCAAATGTTGATCAGCAAATGAATGGGTAAAGAAAATGTGCCATATACTAAAGTTTCATTCAGCCTTAAGAGTGAAATTATGTAGATTTCTGGAAAATGAATGCAGCCAGAGATCATGATGTTCAAGCCAACAAGACCGAGTCAGAAGGGCAAGTAGAGAATGCTTTCTCCCAAGTGTGGAGCCTAGATTTTCCATAGATATGTTACCTGCCCCTACTTCTAATATGAAAGCATAGGAGAGACTGAAAGAAGGAACAGTACAGCAGGAATGGGGAGAAAGGAGAGAGGGTCAATATAGGCAAAACGCCTGATGTATTTAAAAGAACCTGTCTTCATGAAGCCAATACAGTGAATACAAACACAAATTTTCTCAAAGGATTAACTAAGTAGTACAGGTGCCAGAAGAGTGAATTTACACATTATATGCTACAGAAATGGTGTCGTTCTTCTATGAAGTTTTATGTTTCTCATGCCAGGGGAGGTTGCATGGAGCAAACGGGACTTCTTCACATGTTTTTTGTACATTCCTTCTTTTTATTCAGACTTCTGTGACACAAATCAGCTTGGCATTGCCCAAGAGCTTCCTGTTTTCCTGGGTCCTTGCATCTTGCTCTTTGCTCTCACTAGAATATTTATTTCCTGTGAAGAAGAGAACACTCGGTAGAACTCCCAAGGACTGGGTGAAAGAACCGATTGATACAGTAAAATTCTACTCAAAACAATAAACCTTTGCAGATAAAAACTTTAAAAAGACTGAGAGAAAGATACAGGTCATGTATGGCAGAATGCATGAACTGGGGTGGGGTGGGGGGCAGAGAAAGGGGAATATCTCTAAATTGAACTGAAAGTGATGTATAAAATACACAAAAATCAATAGTATTATATTAAAAAATTAAAAAATAATAAAAAAGAAAATGTGAAGAATATCAGTAAGAAAAAAAACCATTAACCTGACAAGAAAACACATACTCATTAAATAAATTAGATAATTCATGTTGACAAAGAAACACTTTTAAAAAAGAATGTTCATTTTCAAGATATGGTTTTTTTCTCTGAACTTCCAGTTATGTTTAATATTTTAATAAAGGGGAGACTCAACCCACATGTTTTGCATTTATTTTGTTTGAGTTGAACTGTTTTGAAAACATCTACTTATCCTGCTGACCTTCATCTATGTTCAAAAAATTAACTATCTATATATATTTGTCATCTAGGACTTTCAAGTGAAAGTACCCAAAAATGTTTTAACAATCTGTTTATAGTCTGAAACCCTAACATAGTACTCATTTGTCATAAAATGTCTAGAGGAGAATTGCTCTTTGTGTATTTAGATGAACTGAATTTAATTAGTGGTTAATATATACTATATTTTAGTTCAAATCTTCAGATGTAATACATGTGTGATTTAATCTTAACCCATTCAGGACATTAAAATAAGGGTAATATGAGAAACTGGCAGTGGTTAATTAGTTCAGGAACTTCTGTTTGCTTGGACTTGTAAATTAGGGTAAACTCTAAATTAAAAAAAAAAAAGAACTTTGATAAAACAGCATTCAAAAAAAGAGTTTGCTGTCTGGGTGAGGTAACTCATACCTGTATTCCTGTATTCCCAGCAACCAGGAGGCCAAAGCAAGAGGATTGCCATAGTTCAGGGCCACCCTAGGTCACATAATAAGACCCTGTCTCAGAATACAAAAAGAAAGGGGAGGAAAAAAGGAAAAGAGTTTGGAGAGGACAGATGAAAGAGGAGAAGAAAGAAAGGAAGAAGGAAGGAAGGAAGGAAAGAAGGTTTTTATTTTGTTTGTGGAAGCACTAGATAATGATCAAAGGTGCCTACTATTTCCCCTATTATTGCAAGTATCTAGAATCAGAAGGCTCTTTTCCATTGACCCTATGAAAATGATTGAGCCCCAACTCTGCAATAACACAAGAATCACTATTAATACTTGTATGTTAAATAAACAGATGCATAGGTTTTCAAAGAGTTTGTGTTCTTTTTCTTACTGTAATATAATGGTTTCATACTTTAACCTATGAGGCAAATGTGTTGTCTTCATTTCTGAAAGGTCATGTTTCCATGCCTTCTTCATACCTGAAGACCACGTCTGTGCAACTGCCAATGCCAAGAGGGATCAGAGTCCACCCCCACTTGTCTTTTTTCCTCATGGATGAGAGAGCTGTTTCCTTCCTTGTTCCCACAGCAGCATCCTGGAGCTGGGCATCAATCATGTCAGCAGAGGCTTTAGGGTTCCACCCTGGAACATTCTGAGCTCCCATTACTTTTGGGATCCATTCATCCTCTGATCTGAAAAATAGTAAGGATTCGTCAGATATCATTTAAATTATTTAGTAAATATCTCTGAAGATTTAAGGACACATTTTTGGTTTTGCAATTTATAGAAATTTTCTCATTATAAGTAAAAATAAATATAATTATTACACATCTAAGAAAGTTCTATATAAAATGATGAACAGATATGACACAAGACTGGCTTATTAAAGAACAAATCTTGGAGGCAGGAGGACTAGCTGAAATTTTTATTGCATATCTGCTTTAATTATGGGTTTATCAACAAGATTTTGTACACATAGGCTAACAGAAAGATAAGTGAAAATATTAATCTCCTACCTTAAAAATCAGCATCAAAGAAGGCTTTTTTAACACAAAATATCTAGAGAAGAGAAGTAGAAAGAAATGGAACCCCAAGCTGCAGTGTGAGGCAAGGGTGCTATTATACTGTAGAGATTCTGCAGTGTGTCAAAGGGTTGGTGATTCAATTGTCTGAATGCATGATTTGGTGAGTCAGTTTAGACCAGAGCAAACTGGACCTGTCATTGAAATCACAATGGGCAAAAATGGACCTATTCAATCTGCCTTTCAATGCCCAAATTCTTCCCAGTTGTAAATGAGACCCTCTGGACAATGTCTTAACTCGCTCAGGTCACCAGGGTACTATGTCAGCTCTGGGACTCACAATTGCCGAAGACCAATTCTGCACTCTCCACAGCAGGAGGGACGCAGTGTCATTTTGTGCTCTCTTCTTTTGGTTAATATCAGGTCTGAAAGGGACTGAACAAAAGACTTTGCTGCTTTCCTTCCACCCTCGTAGCATAGGCGTAATCATAATCCTCCTTCCACTTAGCCAGACTACGAACCTGACAGAAAATGAGCTGAATTAAACCAAGAATTCACTGCTGTTCGACTCTGTCCTCAAGTTGACAAAATGGGCCGCCAGGCAGCACGGGGGAGATGGAGAGATTTCAATAGTGTCACTCGGAAACCATCACCGTGTGGTTTCTCCATAGACTCGATCTTCTGAGGTGGCTGCTGTCTGCTACCTGGACAGTGTTTCATTCCATTCCATGCTCAGTCATTTCTTTCTTTGCTTGCTTTTTATAGTATTATTTAAACATACCTAGTTCCCACTGGCCCTGAGTCTTGATGTATAATATTCCCTTTTCTTGAACTTGCTCATTCTTCAGCCAGGCAATTCCAGCTCATCTGTCAAACTCCCACTTCATGCCCTTCCATTGTGAAGACATAACCAGAAAGAACAAGCTCTTCTTAAATCCTTCCTTCATTCACTTTGCATAAAAACCTTGGTTTTGCACAAATCACATTTTAGGTTCTGTCATTTTTCTCTTCTTTACCAGAGCATGACCATGAAGCATGCTGGCATCATATCTAATTACTTGAACACTGTCCATTGTCAAACCTAATTGAATTCCTGGTATATAGCAGGTGCTCAGTGCACCCTCTCCTGTGCTTAGAGCTCTATTATTAGACATAAAATCTGGGGAATTGGGAGAGCTTAACATCACTAAAGAATTAAGAAGTGAGCCATTGGGGCTGGAGAAATGACTCAGTGGTTAAGAGCACTGACTGCTCTTGCAGAGGATCAGGGTTTGATTCCCAGCACCCACATGGTGGCTAAGAACAGTTTTTAGTGCCTGTCGTGGTGGTGCATGCTTTTAATCCCAGCACTTGGAAGGCAGAGGCAGGCAGATCTTTGTGAGTTCAAGGCAAGCCTGGTCTACAGAGCTAGCTCCAGGCCAGCTGGGATTAAAGGGAGACCCTGTCTCAAAAATACCCCCCCACACCAAAAAAAAAAGTGAGCTCTCCTTTTGCAGAGGATCTGGATTCCATTCCCAGCACACACACATGGGTGGCTAACTGCCACCCATAATTTCAGTTGCAAGGAAATCCAATGTTCTCTTCTGACCTCCCCAGGCAGTGCAGTACTCTGGTGCACTGACATACATGCAGACAATACACTCATACACATAAGATAAAAATAACCAATAAAATATTTTAAAAAAGAAGTGAGCTATATCAAACTCAGATCAGAAGTTAATGAGAGTTATTGTACTTAGCCTCTGCTTTGCTTTACTGTATCCCTGATCTTCATGTTGCTCAACATGCCACAGTCTCTAGTCAACAGAGCACGTACTGTCTGGCCAGTCTGCAAAGACACTTTCCCCTCTAAGTCAAAGGCCCTAGCCCTGGAAACCCTGTTCAGTAATTTCCATAATCCCCTGAAGGACAAGATATTCAAATTATAAATACCTTCTCCTTTTAATCGTAAATGTACTCTTTTGTTTAAAATGTTTAACATTTTTAAGCTACAAATAATTCCCTATTCAAATATTAATACTTATGATACTGCTGTGATTATATTAATATACAATTTCTAAAACAAATATTAGTGATTTAGAGATGGAGAGATTTTTAAAATTTTTCTGAGAAGTGTGTGTGGAATATCGCTTACTAGTACTGGTGGGGATAGTTTTTCCCCAGAGAACCCACAAAGCACAAGACCGAGTGCCAACTTCTGGACTGACTGAGCCTGCCTTTCATGGTAGTTCAGAACAGTTTTTCCTTTTCCTCTATTGTTCTAATTCACTCCTCCTTTTTCTCAGAGGCTGAATCTAAACCAGGACCATCAAGCTTCTTGTCATTCAAAGGTGCAGTGGCCAGCCATTGTTTCTTTCCTTTGCTCAGAAATCTTGATGTTGATCTCTTTAGGACCACTCCATGATGTTCTCCTTTGCGCCAAGGAAACCTGGTGGAGTTTCCAGCAAGTTCCCTCTCCAGCACTTAGAAATGAGATCCTAGCTGGCTTCATACCACACATAAAGATTCTGTGGCTAAGAAAATTAATGCCCAACTATTCTTGAATGTTCTGGGGTACTGTTTTTGTTAGACCCCCCCCCCCCACACACACACACAGACCTACTGTTGAGTGCTTGGCAAATAACAGCTCTGAATTCTGAGGGTTCTGGTGAGCTTTAAAAAAATAATTTCCTGGGCTGGAGAGATGGCCTAAGCGGTTAAGAGAGCCGACCGCTCTTGCAGAGGACCCGGGTTCGATCCCCAGCACCCACATGGCGGCCGAGAACCGTCTGAAACTCCAATTCCAGGAGAACTCCAGTTCCAGGGGAATCCGAGACCCTCTTCTGACCTCTGTGGCATTGCACGTCACGGGTGCACAAACTTGCATGCAGACAACACATTCATACACATACGGAAATAAATAAAATTTAAAAAAAAATTAAAAAAAAAAAAAGAAATCCAAAGTCCCGCTTTCGGTTGTTGGGAGTTTTCAGAGGAGGTAATTTCAGCAACATCTCAAAGAAACTCTGTATTTTATGTTCAAGGAGCTGATGTTGGCAGAACAGCCGGTCTTTGTTAGCAGAGAGAGTGTTCACCAAGTGCAGCCAAATTGTGATTTGCTACTTCTTGAGCATTGAACCCCAACTAAAGGGGAGCAGGCATGATGGTTGCAGAGATAGTCTCAGATCCAGTTAAGAAGAGCCTTTAATGCTTGCCTCGAAGTCTCAACTTTGGCCTAGGGAAATGGAGAAGTACTGAAAAAATTCAATTCATGGAAAAAGGTGTGATCCCACTTCCACGTTGGAAAGATCCTATGGAGATCTGTGGATCTTGAAGGAAAGGAGAGTAAGAAGGAGCCAGCAAAATCAATTAGCAAAGGAGTATGCAACAGAAAGCAGCTTGGCAGGGCACAAAGTCCATAAACTTCCGCATAGACATAGACATGTTTGATTTCCACTCTGCTTCCCACATGGAGCATCACTGTGAGGCCCATGAACTGACATCTCCCTCCTGCCTGGTGGCCCCTTTCACTAGCTCTCTGATCTTGGAATGACATTGGCTCCCTACTGACTTGGACACTGCCATCCATTGTCACTTGTGGCTTTACTACAAAAGCCATACCTTTGTAAATATCCCATTCATTAATCTTTAATCAGATTATCCAAAACTGAGCATTCTGTCTGTTATCTTCCAGGAATCTGATGCCCATAAGAGAATAATAATAAATTAGTATGCCCTTTCCATACAGCACTGAACTTCATCAGTACAAATTTTGAATGCATGTTGTCTTTAACCCAGAAATTGCTGAGTTAAGAATTTGCTCAGTGGGGTTGCGGTGCAGAGAGAGAGATGGTTCAGCAGATAAGAGCATTGGCTACTCTTCCAAAGGACCTGGGTTTGGTTCCCAGCACCCATATGAATGCTGACAACCATCTTTTACTCCAGTTCTGTGGGCATTGCACTATATAGACACACATATATGCAAGAAAAATACTCATACACATAAAATAAAAACAAATCTTTAAAAAAGAATTTTCTCAATGATATAATCTCCAGTATATTTGTGGAAGATCGTTTATTGCGGTATTTTCGATAGTTAACAGGAAAACCTAAGAAAGAATACATTTCTATGGAGTATAACAACCAATTTTCATTATAATTATAATTTCAGTTGAAGAACTTTGTATATAATATTTTTCCTTGGTATAAAATAGATATTTCATAGAGAACAACATTAATATTCATGGAAAGGGCATAAATGCATATGTTGAGGCTGGGTTTTAAACATCATATAATTATCTAATCTATTTCAAGTATATATCATTTAACAAAAATTATCTTTAATTTCTCAAAATACTTTAGAACAGAAATATAGAAGCTTTCCTCAAGAGATTTTTACAAAAACTCAAAGTCACATTTTATCTTGTATGGCTAGTAGGTGCCAGGTCAGCAGTAAGGCCTGGTAAGGCGTTGAACCACAGTGCAGATAATAGACAAGGAGGACATGATTGTATTTGGAGTGGGGCAATGGATGGACTTGCCAGAGATGGAAATTTTCAAGTTGTGAGACAGCAGGGCTTGTTACAGAAGAGAATGAATATACCAGAGAAAGATACGTAATCATCCGAGCCATGGTTTATTCACGAGATCTACTCACTAAAGTTAAACTGTGCCAGGAGACAGATTTGGAGGAAAAGCATGATGAGTTTTCCTTGGGGACACATGTGTTTTCTTGGAATCTGTAGGATATCTGGTTGGGTTGTCTGAAAGGTACTGGAAGGGAGGAAGTCAAATGATGCCTTGAGCAACAGAGCCTTTTTCTCCCTGGGAATATCCTCCAATCAGTTGTTGGATTCTAAAGCCTTTTTCAGAAATTCTGATCCTACTGGGTTTTTTTTACCCTGCCCCCTTATTTGGTATCTTTCTTCCTATCTTCAATCCTTAGGGTAGATGTCATTGCTTCTAGGCATTAGCTAAAATCTGCATTAATGCACACAACGCATACCAGGAATCTGAGATACTAACCAGGAAACTGAATTTGTTTCTTGCTTTCTTTTAGTTCTGCAATGTAGTTTTAGACTAAGAAGGTTTCATTATTTTTTGCTACTGTAGGTTTTATTTATGTTTATAATTTTGATTTTTCTTGTCATATTTTCTCATGGGAAAATGCATGATATTTCTAATATAAGAAATCATCTTATATTCATCTGAATTAGAACTAGAGGCAATCTTAATGCAAAGCAATAAAGCGACTAGCTATATTTTTCAGAAAGCTTCCCAAAGGAGTTGGTGGGAAGAAATGCATTGTACCTACTTCCCGTATCCTTATATACTTATTAATACTCTACTCATTAAAAGCTTAGAGACATTATTTGCATGTAAGTTATGCTGAAGGATAAAAACATCAAGAAAAGATTTCTTAAACTATTTACCAAGATATTCTATATATTTAAACAAAAATAAAGTTACTATTGGATCAGTGATGCGAAGATATTCTGCATAGTTAGCTTTTATCAAATAAGCAATCTTTTTATTAAGGCATCTCAGAAAGGTTAGATTTATGGATTGAAGGGAGTGTGTTTAATATGTCCATATCCATCTAGATTGACAGTTCTCACAGACATGAATTTCCCCAGAGAGACAGTGTTACTGGTGTCAGTGGATGCCATCATTTACTTCAATGTTCCATTATTAAATTGATAACAAGATAATTCCTCTGCTTCTCAGAGACATGATGGGGGTTTACAATGGTTAACACTCTTATTGCATGGGATTTTCTCTTCTAGGTAGTTTTTAATAAGACGCATATTTGTATTTCAATATTGGAAAAAAATAAAGTAAAAACACTGTACTAACATAAAATCAAAAGCAAACAAACCAGGCAATACAATTATACATCTTTAAAGGACACTCTGCTTATTGTATAAGTTCTCTCTATATTTTTTTCAGCATTTCAGCTAATGCAATTCTGTCCTCTTTGTTATTTACTGAAATTGAGATTTACATATTTGAAATATATGATGATTATTTTAGCAGACAGAGGCAGAGTAATTAGTTCATATTTGTAATATTTTACCACAATGGAAATTTCTCAAAAAATTAAGAATAAAACAACTACATGGCCCAATATACCTCTCCTGGGCATAACCCAAAAGACTAGATATTCCACCACAGACATACGTGCACATGTATGTTTATTGCTGCCCTATTCACAATAGCAAGAAGCTGGAACCATTCTAGTTGTCCATCAACAGATGACTGCATAATGAAAATGTGGTTGAGTTTTATTCAGTTGTACAGAATAAAATGAAGTCATGAAATCTGCAGGAAAATGGATAGAGCTGGAAAGTATTCTATTAGGACAGGTAAGACAGATTCATAAAGACATGAATCACATGGTCTCTCTCATATGCAGATCTTAGTTTATAGTGTTTATGTGCATGTATCTATGTATATAAGAGGAGGTGAGTGTAGACAGAAAGAGAACAATAGGCCTGGAGAGATGCCTCAGGGAGCAAGAACACTGGCTGCTCTTTCAGAGGACCTGAGTTTGATTCCAAGCACCCACATGCTGGCTAGCAACCATCTGTAACTCCAGTTCCAGGGGATCTGACATCCCCTTCTGACCTCCCCAGGCATTGCCTGACATGGGTGTACTTACATGCATACAGGCAATACACTCGTACACGTAAAATAAAAATAATAAAAATAAAGTATTTAGAAAGGGAACCATATGAGGTGGAAAGAGGTGCCAAGGAAGTGTAATAGGACAGAAGTGACACCCAGATGAAGGAGGCCACCGTCGTGTTTAGAAGCACACAGACAGGCGTGCGTGCAGGCAGATGGGCAAGAAGACAGAAGTAGGAGGGGGAGCAGAACTACTGTGTTTTAAAATGCCAGCATAAAGCCCAGTGCTATGTACTTAAATTAAAAACTGGGGACCTGTGAGATTGCTCAGTGGGTAAACTGCTGCATACATTTGCAGACCAGAGAAGGAGAGAACCAAGTCCACAGAGCTGTCTTCTTATTTCCACATGCGTGCCTACACACACCTCCCCCAGTAATAAAAAGTTATAAAAATCTGAAGTTTTAAAATAAAAAATAATGAACTAAAGTGAATGCATTAAAAAGAAAACACTTAGAAGTAGCCATGGGGATTGGGATACCCATGTATAGACATACAAATAGAAAAAGAAATAGAAATGCTTTGAAAATGAACTCAACAGTTTACTAGGGTGGTTATGGAGTTAAGGGTCTCTCAGAGAAAGTGGATTATTCCTGTCATCCCAGTTGATGAACTGAACATCTTCACATGTAAAAAAATAGTTATATTTGCAAATAGTTTTATAGGTCAGGAATCCCCCAAATTTCCAGTTATACTTTTTTCTAGTTCATGAGAAATAGCGTGAAGCCTCTTACCGCAGGCAACTGGTGCTGACGACCACAGAAGCACTTCAGGAGAAGCTATGCGTCAGCAACTTCAAAGTCCTCCAGGATCTCCTTCCCCTGGAATGATGCTGCTGTGTTCCTTGGAGCTAAGACAGAACAGTGGTTTCAAAGTTAAAAACAAAAGTGATCTTTACATTTCCTCTCTAGTAGATCTGGAAACTTAGAGTATAGTGTTTCCTCAGTTGTTAATTCTGGATGTCTCTATCATACACATAGTCAATGGGCATATTTTCTTCATCAAATTACAGTCCTCACAGACTAGTAACCAGTTTCTGAACCATGTTGCATGAATGAGAGATGAACACATGTGAGTTTATTCATTGAAGGTAAACAGAGAGTAACACTCTGAAGTTTCCAGTCTCCTTCCAGGTGATATACAATGTTCTCTAGTTACATTAACTAAGTGTTATATTAACTAGTATGTGTGTGTGTATGTGTGTGTGTGTGTGTGTGTGTGTGTGTGTATGTGTGTGTGTGTTCCCATTACTGCTGTATAGGTAAAGTGTGTTCATATGCATGTATGTGCAGATGTGTGTGCATATGTCTCTACATACATGTAGAGGTCAGAGGTCAACACTGGCTTTCTTCCTTTGTCACTCTCTTATTTTTTCGAGATGAGGTGTCTCGCTCAAACTGAAAACTGGTTTAGCTATACTGGTTGGCTGGAGTTCCAGATAACTCCAAAGATCCTTCTGTCTCCACCTTCCCAGTGCTAGGATTATAGATATGTGCTACCAAACCCAGCTCTGCACATGGGTGCTGGGGATTCTGAACTCAAGTCGTAAAGATTGCATAGCAAGTGCACAGCTGAGCTGTGTCCCTAACACCAATGTCTGTTTTGGTTTTGTGTGTGATCTGTGTCGTCAGCTTTATACTCTTTGCACTGAGAGAAGTTTTTATGTTCTTATTTAAAAATAGTCTAACAGTATTTTAAGCTAAGAATTGTAAAGTCAATCATGGTGAAGTATCAATATTATTGTACTTCATATTACTCTTGCTAAGCCAATCATTTGGAAAGTATGACAGTTGTTATTGAATACCCTATTACCTACCAAAAAGAAGTTAACATGTAAGTGTCTACAGATGGTGAAAGAAAGCATATAACAGAGTCCTGAGCAACAAAGTGTATAGTGTTATTTTCCTATCTTTCTGTCTTCCTCTCTCTCCCCCTCCCTCCATCTCTTTCCTTTTTTTAGCTATTGGAAAGGTGGCTACATATGAAATATATGTAAAACAGCCATGCTACTAGCTCACAAGCTTTAATTTGACAAAAGAAAATTTAGCTTAAAAAAGCAAAGCATAGGACTGGAGAGATGGCTTAATGTTTAAGAACACTGCTCTTGCAAAGGACCCCTGTTCTGTTCCAGCACCCACATGGTAGCACACAACAGTCTGTAACCCTAGTTCCAAGGGATCTGACATCTTCCTCTGACCTCCATGGGCAACAGATATGTACACAGTGCACATGTATAGATAAAAGGAAACACTCAAATGGGTGTGGTGGCACACGTCTTTAATCCTAGCACTTGGGAGGCAGAGGCAGGTGGATCTTTGTGAGTTCAAGGCCATCCTGGTCTACAGAGTGAGTTCCAGGACAGCTGGGACTACAGGGAGACCTGTAAAAAAAGGAAGCACTCACACACACATAAAAATATAATAAAATAAATATGTGTGTGAGTGTCTGGCCTGCATTGTGTTAAGTACTTGTGTCTTGCAATGCCTTCAGAGGCCAGAAGAAGGCATCAGATCCCCTGAAACTGGAGATACTGATGGTTGTTACCCACCTATTTGGTACTGAGAACCAAATCTAGGTCCTCTGTAAAAGCAGCCAGTGCTCTTAACCTCTGGGCCACCTCTCCAGCCTCCTATTTTTTTTTTTTTTAATTAAGGAAAGCAGGGGCTGAGGATATGGCTCAGTAGGTAAAAGTGCTTGCTGTGCAAGCATGTGACATGAATTCAAACCCTCAGATCCCCATAAGTGGCCAGCCATAGCTGTGAGTGCCTATTACCCCAGCACTGGAGGGCAAAGACAAACAGTCCTGAGAGCTGTCTAGCCATCAGCTGTCCAAGCTAGCTCGGTGACATGGAAAAACTCTCGTTCAGTGTGAGACACTGTCTTAAAGGTATAAGACAGAAAATGATAGAGGAAGATATTCCATGTTCTCTCCTGGCCTCCTCATACACACACATGGCACATGAATCTTCATACACACATGCATCCACCCTGCACATACATGAAATTTTACAAACACACACACACACACACACACACACACTAACATATTCACGAACATGCACACACTTAAGTGAGAAACATAAATTACAGACTTCTTTTTGTTAAAACATCACATAATTTATTTAGATAAAGATTCACTGGCATGGCCAGTGACGTCACTGACTCCATTGTTTAGCATAAAAAGAACAGAGAAGCAGAACCTTTGAACCAGACCAACACCAAGCCAAAGAGAGGGCTAGAAAGCCTAGGAAGCCTAATAGGATCCAGGCTGGAAAAACTCAAATATTTTGCAGCTTGAAAGACTTAACTCTTGGAAATTTTGTATCAATGGCATAGTCAGTGGTGAATGTAGCCTCTTTCATAAATAAATGAGAAAGCAGGAAGCAGTGGCTTGGGGCAGAGTAGTTCTATATGCCGGGAAGGCTAGAGTATTTTTAGCAGGTGATCATCTTGCACTGATAGTTAGAAAGTCAAGTTAATTTACTTCTGTGAGTCACTTCTGATGCATAGCAAAGAAAGGGCTGTGTCAGTCCTTTAGTACAGTAGAGGTAGCTAGCAATTGGCTTTTGAATGAATATTTTTCTAGGACTTATTTAAGGCCATGTGTATAAAATAGGGTAAATTCCTATACAGTTTCATGACATCTAAAGTGCATTTGCTAATAATGGGGGAAAGGGGATTATTTTGTGTTGTTTTGCTTTGTTTTGTGGTGCTGAGGTTGAACCCAGAACCTTGTCTCTGAGCTGTATCCCTACTACAGATGCCCTGCAGTTGTCTGTTCCAGGAAGTGGTGAATGAATTCAGGAGACTCCCCTGCTCAGCACCATTTTTTTTCTGACTCCTTAAAACTTTTGTTAGGTAGTTTAGTGTTGGAAGTTTATAGAGTTTACATATGGTCAGTGCTCAAGTAGAAAACACATAGGAATTTTCCATCATAATAGCAAGAAAACAGCACAGTGTGCCCCATGCTGAGGTGACTGCCCTGGTAACTGACCTTTGGTGTATGCGAAGTCAGGGGTACACAACCTCTTCCCCAGCCTCCTAGAAAATGGCTGTCATATTCACCTGTTCCCAGCATCCGGGGAGCAGACTCTCCCCTGCCCAAGATCACCCTCCACCCTCTCCATCAACATAGAACACAGAAGTCTGTTAACTCTCAGTGAGCCAAGCTCCAGGAGCTTGGAGTGCTCAGTAATAGTTAAGGGACAAGCACGGTGGCTACACTCTGCCCAGTGATGGTATTATTTTCTCATTTCATCCATTTAGTGTTGTTTTTTAAAGAATTTGATACAATCTATTTTGGTTATGTTCTTCCCCTTTCTCCCAACTCCCCCCAGGTTCAGTTCCCTGCTGACCCAACTTTGTGTCATGTTTTTCTTTTTCTTAAAGTCTATCAAGTCAACTTGTGCTGCCCACATATTCTTGGATGTGTGGTAATCAACTGGAGTATAGTAGACCTACCAGGAGTTACATTCTTTTTTTTTTTTTTTTTTTTTTTTTTTTTTT
>VZQC01012828.1:2042369-2059869 GCA_009823505.1 Rhizomys pruinosus
GCCCTGACTCTCAGCTCATTGGTGGTCAATAGCTCCTCAGCTAGGATGGGGCATTGTGTCCAGTCCATCCTCCCTGCTGGGATTTTGTCTGGCCTTGTCCATACTGTCTATCACTGTGAGTTCATTTGTGCAACTTCCTTTTTGTGTCTGGAAAACATTGTTTCCTGGTAGTTGTCTATGACCGCTGCTTCTTACAATCTTTCCACCATCTCTCCTGCAATGATCTTTCAGCCTGGGGAAGAGAGGATGTTACAACCATGTTTAGGGCTGAGCACTCCACAGTCTCTTCTTTGGACCTCGTCCAGTTGTGAGTCTCTGCAATAGTTGTCATCTGCTACCTAAAGAAGCTTCTCTGATGAGGGTTGAGAGATGCACTTAATTTTTAAGTATAATTATAGATCATTAACAGTTTAATACTATGTCCATTTAGCAGAATAATAGTTTTGGGGTCTCCCCTAGGGCCTACAACCTGTCTAGCCACAGGTTCTTGTCTCAAATAATTGTGCCACATATGTATCTCATCTTGTAGAGTGGTCTTAAATCCAACCAGAAAGTATTTTGTTAGTCCCATAACATTTGTGCAACTGTTACATCAGTGGACATGTCTTATGGCTGATTGCATTCACAGCTGAGTGAAATTGATAATTACTTTCCTTCTCCAGTAGCGTGCATAGTACTGCCAGTACTAGGAAAGTTAGTCAGTAGGGAGAAGGTTCCAGGTCAGTACCAGCTTGATTCTCATGTTCTATGACTCAAATATATGGTGTCTTCAGCAAGAAGGTCTTACTATCAAGTTCTATAGGGTAACCAATGCACTGACAATTGATGGAATCTCATTGGCCAACATCTCCTAAAGAGGTAACCTATTCTCAACACTGGGCTTTCTGTTTGCTAGCCCATAGTATAGGGTAACTGTCACTCCATTATAGGGTGATTCTGTTTAAAAATGTATATATATGTATATATATATATGTATATATATATATATATATATATTTATATGAATGAAAGCTTTTATCATAGTCGGTTTCCATATAACATTTTAATAATGTCCTTAGTGTTAGTTATCCCTCTCCATATTCTCTTCTCTACCTTGTTCTCTCTTCCCCCACACCATTTAACTCTTCCTGTTCCATTATTCTTCTTAATGATATTTTAATATAATATGTCCTTAACAGAAATTTCTTATGCACTCAACTAAGGTTGGTAAGCACCTGAAAATGAAGTAATTCTAACAAATTGCATCTTGAAAAATAAAAAGCTTTTAGGCAGGATGGACAAAGTTTTAAGGTTATATTTACACATTAGCCTATAGAAATTTTTCTGTAATTTTTCTATTTTTAATTAATTAATTTGTGCTATATAATCAGAATAACTGAGCATAGAAATACTAGGCATTTGGTTGTGAGAAAAGCATACATATATAAATGTACATAATATATAATTTATATTGCATGTATATATTATTTACATGTCATTAAGAATGAATATATCATGCATTTTAAAATTTCATAAAATATATCTGGCTTACCTGACCAGTATCTAGTGAAAAATAATATTTAACATCACTAAATACATTATAGAAAAGTGGAAAGGAAATTTCTTAGCCTGACTCAAGAGCCATAGGTAAGAATATCTTTGGAGGAAAAGAAAATCAAAATCTCTTAACAATAACTACCTACTGTATTGTAAATTTTTCCAAACTAAATATCAAAAATCTCCATCACTTTTAAAATGAAAAGGGGAATATTCAGTGTGCGCTATTGTGAACACTTCCTTAATAAGGAGAGAGTGAACTGAGCGACACATGAATTTTGCTATCTATCTTCCTATTTGTTCCTACTTGTCCCTCACTGAACACTTGTTTCAAGAAAGACCAGCGTGATACATAAAGGAGTTTCCACTCAGCCTTTGCAATCCTCATTCATTCTTTTATTTAGTATAACTGTAAGAGCTTTTTGTTTTGCTTTTATATTTTTTGTTCCAAGGCCAAGGCCGGGGCTTATTTGCCCTTTGTTCTTTGTAGTTGAAAAATGGCACATATGGTAAAAGCTTTTCCCTGAATAGACATTCGTGGTCATGCGTGTGAAAATGTCTTGTAAAAATTTATGAGACATGTGGGACATGGGCTGCATCGGAGTCTAAAGGCCTCATCACAAGCTTTCACACTGTTCTGTTAAGGGGATTGGTCCTGGGTGGGGTGGCTAGAAGGATGCCTCTCTGCTCTTTCATCAAATCATAGACCAATCAGAGGGAGTTGGAAATAATTCAAAAGAATTCAAACCAGAATTTTGTCTCTTCAGTGAAATGATTCTAGGGTTTGTTCTTTGCCTAATGCTAACTAATTAAAAATAACCAGTGCTGTGGGTTTTATAATGCTCTTTGAGAATATATAGTAATTATGAAAACAGTAAGCATTTAATGACGCCCAAATTTCCATCTTATATATTTCCAGCTCTTAATTGTATATGCTTTTATATAGTAATTCCAAAGATAAATGTATGCTTACAAATTCGTTTTTCTATAAACCTTTCACTTGATTAAAAATAGCAGGAAAAATATATAATCTCCTCCTAATTCAGAGGATTAAAAACCTTAGCCACACAATGACTTCATTTTAAAAGGCTACTTTCCTGCAATTTGTTGTGAAAGTTTCAAAGATCATGTAATTATGTGTGGGATAAGAGAGAAAAAAAAAAAGATTGCAAAACAAACATCTCATTGTTCCATAGAAACAGCATTGATATAAACATCGGGCATTCATGAGCAAGCTGGAAAATATGAACAAAACCTGAAGGGCAAGTTTAAGAGACAAAGTTTCTCTTCCAATTTTGAAGCATTAAATACATTGCTGTGAAAAGCATTAAGGTTTCTAGTCTGAGATGGTCCTTCAGAGTCTGTTTTGGATTAGAACTGAAAATGCATTAAGGAAAGTCAAGTAGTTGAAATAATATAAACAAATTAGAAAAATCTTATGAAATGATGAATTAGATCAAAGAGCTTTGGGGATCATTTCCTCCCAGATTGCTTAGTTAAATGTATGTGCTTTAGGTGCATGGTAAATGTTAGTGCATAGATAATGTCTTAGAAGCACATGAGTGTACGATTTTGGATTGAATATTTCTTGATTTTAATTAGATTACATTGCTTTTGGAGCATCTTCATTTAACAGGTAATATGAATCTAACAGGGACTCCTTGTACCCAGTGTTTTATTTTTATGGTATGCAAATAAGTAACAAATGTCAACACATTCATTATGCTATATAAAGTTTATGACAGAAAGATTCCAATCCCTTTGAAAAAGGTCCTGTCATTATTTCTATTGTAAATCACTCTGTTAAATTTCTGCTATAAAAATATTAAATCAAAATTTGTAATAAAGATGAAACCTAACGATGTTTATACAATGTATCTACAACACATGAAAAGTAACAATTTATAAATTTGAATGATCTCATAGTAATGGTGACAGCATGGAAGTGGGTAAGAGAACCCAACCTAAGAAATTGTGGCAGTTCACTGCTGCTGGGAAAGGCAAGGAGTGTCTCAAGGATGGAACTCTTGGTAAGTTAACCAGTGTGGATGGACTGAAGGGAAGAGCATTTGGGGACACAAATTAGACTCTATAAGCCATATATATATGGCTTCTTACTCTCATATATATTCATATATATGATATATTCATATATGAGAGAGAGAGAAAGAGAGAGAGAGAGGAGAGGACACTAAATGGTATGGAGGGCAGTAAGAAGAGGTGAGGGTAGGAGAAGGAATCTAAATACCATCAAATTATGTTGTATGAAAGCAACTCAGGTGTTCCCTAATTGATGAGTTGAAAATGAAAATGTGGTACATTTATTTACATGATGGAGTTCTATGCAGTGGTAAAGACAAAGGACATCATGAAATTTGCAGGTAAATGGATGCAACTAGAAGCTATTATGCTAAGTGAGATAGCAGTCTCAGAAAAACAAAGGATGTATGATATCCCTCATTTGTGGATCTTAGCATCAAATGCCTATGTAGTCAAGGTGAGTATTTGTTATTAAAAATAATAGCACATTGAATGATGTTACTATAGATATAGCTCGAAGTTTATGTCTCTATTTTCCTCAGTCTTAAGATTTATGAGAAAGAATAAATCTCTTTTTTTATTAATTAGATTTTTTTGAGACAGGGACTCCCTTTAGTCCCAGCTGGCCTGGAGCTCACTCTGTAGACCAGACTGGCCTTGATCTCAGAGAGAACAGAGATCTGCCTGCCTCTGCCTCCAGAGTGCTGGGATTAAAGGGGTGCACAATCATGCCTGGCACTAAAGATGTTTCTTAGCTGCCATGTGGGTGCTGGGAATCGAACCCAGATCCTCTTCAAGAGCAGTCAGTGCTCTTAACCACTGAGCCATCTCTCCAGCCCTAAATCTCTTTTTAAAAGTACACCAAAATATACAGCAACCTGCTATGTAATTTAGGAATGTGAAGTCAAGTGTCTTTTCACCTGCATGCAAGCTTATTGTGAATCCCTAAATGTATTTTTAAATCAACCTATAGTATATTTTCAGACTTGTAAACTTGGTATATGTGTGCAGTGTAGAGATGCATATTTTGGAGTAATATAAAATTAAACAGAAAGAATGGTAAAAAGCAAAAAAAAGAAAGGGAAATCATAAAAATTCAATAAAAGATAATATAATATAAATGTGAAGGATTAAGTGTTTCCAGAATCTGGTGAGGTGGTTTAGTGGGTACAAATATTCCCAGTGAAGAAAGCCAAGTGTGCAAGCTCTCTCCCAGCAGCTGACGATGGGGTCCCTGAGGAGCATGGAGACTTGCAAGCTGTCAACCTTCCTCTAGGTTCAGTGAGAAACCCTATCTCAAAGGAATAAGGCAGGGATCCATGGAGAGGGCACCAGGGGTCTTCCTCTGGCTTTTATGTGCTCACCCATACCCTTACACATGTGTACATACACTACACAGTTATATCACATTTGTACATATGTACAACACATAACAATACAAAAATAAAAGTAATAATTTGCTTTCTTAGTATCATGATTCATTTTTATTCTGCAAAGATAAACATGGCAGAGGTCTTGTTTGTATTGCTGAAAATGAAAGTGCCCATTCTTGGTAGAACTGTAGTCCAAAATGGGAGAGAAAGCACATGAGTCTAAACATAGAAACACTTCCTTGTACAGAAAGTTGTGAACAGGCCAGAGGAATCGTGGTGGTGCTGGGGCATGATGAAATAGAGAGGAAGGAGCATAAGTGAACACGGGCTCATGTATGCCTGGAGAACAAACAGATGGTTTTCATTCATACAGTTCCTGGCTCAGGGGTGAACACTGAAGACACAGTGCTTCAGGAGATGGCATCATAGAGAGAAAGGTGAGGACTGGGAAGCTGTAGACACACTTTGGAGAGAGGCAGAACAAGGAAAATCCTTATGCTCCATGCACAACGGACGTGTTCAGCTTCATGGTTTAGAGCACATTCCCTTTCGACTTTCTCATCAAGGGCCAGCATCCCCAACCTCTACTGCTCTCAGTCCTTCCCTTACCCCACACTGCCCCCTGTGTCAGGTTGCTAGTCCATCCTGGACTTGACATCCATTTCCAATGGTGGTTCTCCCTGGGTCCCCAAAATTAGCTGGCCTCTGAGTCAAGGAGGAAACTATGTCTTCGGTTCATAGCCTTTGGGTAATATTTTCCCCTGTGTAAACAGGGAAAAGTTTTCCATGTCGGTTCCACTAAATCAATGTAAACTAAGAAATATAATTTACTAAAAGAGTATGCTAGATATTTGTGAGTTCCCTAATGCTTTAAATCTGAAAATAATTCAAAATTATTTGTAAAATGTGAATCTACAAAATTTTGATTCTAACGATGCAGTTATTTATGAAACCTACCTTAGTTTACTAGTCTAACATACCTATACTGTAGCACCACAGAGAGATAAAAGGAGCATTACATAACCTATGCTTTCTGCTCTTCATGGACATATTTTTAAATGTCTGGTATATGAATTTTTAAAAACAAAGTATTCTGCTATTCAGAATGTCATTGTTTACCTGTTATGTTCTAGAAAAAATGCAATTCTAAATATGACTTTTTAAAAAAATTAAAATGAATTTAATTAGAAAGTCATGTAAAATAGATGATAGATAATTCTCAATCTCTTAAACATGTATGACCAACACTACTATTCCCACATTATAGGGAGTTGATGCAGACCTGCCTAAATAATGTTAGCATTTAGCTGTCTATTTCACAAGTCTTTGCAGGATCACTGCAGGCCATAGTGTTCTCTGTTCAAGTCTCTTACTTGGGTAGAGCTTCCATGTCATCAGTGGAATGAAATAAATGAATATATCAACTAAGAAAATGACAAAAAATTTCATAAAGTAAAAAATAGAGCTAAAGGTGGTACTTTGGAATCTGGGAGCAGAGATTTAAAGGAATGTAGAAGAGACATGCATTTGCCAAGGGAAGGATCCTAAGGTTAAGGAAGGAGCCAGGAAAGAGTCACTCAGATGGAGGGTCTGACATGAACTGAGGCTTAACTTAGAATTCCTGGCCTGTCATAGGGTGCATCTGGAAACAAGTAAGTTACATGCTTCCACAAAGCTTTTACTTGTTGTTTTTGTTTTGTTTTTGAGAACAGGGTCTCCCTGTAACACCAACTGTCCAGAAACTTACTATGTAGACTAGGATGGCCTTAATCTTACAGAGATCAGCCTGCCTCTGCCTCCCAAGTGCTGGGATTAAAGGTGTAAGCCACCATGTCTAACCCAGCTTTGAATTTTTAAAGCATTGTGTTTAACAAACATTGAATGCATCTATTTTATTTCTTCATTTAACAAATCTTACCTGAATTCCCACTATGTGTCAGGTACACTAGCAAACAGGATCATCAAGTTCCAGCCCACAGGAACATACTGAGATAAAAGACCCAGCCCATATCCTTCCAAAGCCTTCCATCCAGTGTTTAAGACACAACACCACTAACATACCCAGCAGAGCTATCTAACTGAATGTGTCAGAAGCCTGAAAATGGTCTGTGCAGAAGAAGAGCACCATGTCAAAAACAGTTACAATAACAGTATTCATATATATACCTTTCATGTGAAGATTTCAAAATTACATTTATTTAATCATTTGTGTGCATATACTTGTATACGAGTGTTCTTGTGCCATGGTACACACATGCAGTCAAAGCACAACTTGGCACTTGGCTCTTTCCTGTCAACATGTGGGTCCTGAGGCTGGAACTCAGATTGTCAGGCTTGATGGAAAGGGCCTTAACTCTCTGTCCCTTCTCGAAAGATAATGTTTCAGTCTTTATAATCTTTCTATGTTATTGGCAAGTGTCCAATGTATTGAGTGTTGTGCACTGTATAATTATAATTACATATTATATGTATTTTCTTAATCTTTTAAAATCATTTATTATTTTTATTTTATGTGTATGAGTGTATTGCCTACATGTAGGTAGGTGAACCCATGTCATTCAATGGCAGCGGAAGATCAGAAGAGGGTGTTGGATCCCCTGGAACTGGTGTTACAGACAGTTGTTAGCTGCCATATGTGGGTGTTGGGAAGCAAACCCAGGCCCTCTGCAAGAACAATGTATCAATTTAGGTGAACAAGGGGTGTATTTCCTTGCTTTCATCAGAGATGCCTTGTGAGACAGGTATGCTTTGAAGAGTTTCTGTTCACACTGTTGCCACATACACTTTACAGAAAGCAATGAGGCCAATCTTAACATTAAGAGGATCACCAGAGGGAAGACTCAAGAAATTATATGGCTAAGGGAATAGACTTCATAATTTTATTTTAAAAGTGAAAAAATTCTAATTATTTTAATTTACCACTATACTGTAAGGGTTTCCTTCTGACATTTTCATACATGTATATAATAAAATTTGAACTTTCATTGTTTTCTTTTTAACCTTTTAAAAATTCCTGTGTTACATTTTAACATTATATTATTAACTTTATTAAGTTTGAAAGGTCATTTATTAAATGACTATTTTTTGTACTTTCTGAGTAGAGAAGTTTAAACTTGTAATATGGGTACATCATAGTATATTTTATTTAATTTAGTGTGCATATGTGTATACATGTATGTGTGGGTATGTGTGCACGGGAAAGACAGAGGCCAATGTCAAGTCTCTTCCTCAATTACTGTACACTTTTAATTTTTCAGACAGGGTCTCAGACTACCTGAAGCTCACTGAATCAGGTAGACTGGCTAGTCAGCAAACTCCAGGGATCTCCCTGGCTCAGCATCTGGCCCCAGCTCTAGTGTAACAGACATATAGCACATTGGGCTTTTATATATATTTGGGGTTTCCAATTCAAGTCCTTATGCTATAGCAGCATGCATTTCATCAACTTTTTCAGCTCCATGCTCTATATTTTTTAAAGAGGAAATTATTATTTTTTTGTAATTTTTTATTTATTCTTGTATGTATATAAATGTACTGTCTGCATGTAGGTTTGTGCACCCATGTCATGCAATGCCGCAGTGGTCAGAAGAGCGCATCGGACTCCCCTGGAATTGGAGTTAAAGATGGTTTTCAGCTTCCATGTGGGTGCTGGGGATCGAACTTGGGTCCTCTGCAAGAGCAGTCGGCGCTCTTAACATCTAGGACATCTCTCCAGCCCCTCCATGCTATATTTTTAATCAACTCCTCTATCTTTTTTTTTTTAACTTTTTTTTTATTATTTATTTTTGTATGTGTATGAATGTATTGTCTGCATGCAGGTCTGTGCACCCATGTCGTGCAACTCCTCTATCTTTATATATCATTTGAGAAGCACTATCTTTGAATTAACCATAACAATATGGGTACTGTGTCCTCACCTGTAATATGATAGCAAAGAAAATCTATGCAAGAGTCTATGCAGGACATGCTATTTTTGTGACTTCAATTGACCATTGCGATTTTCACAAAGGATCAACATTGACAGAGCAAGTTAAATCCAGACTAGATAGTATATATAGATCCAAGAAAGTGCCAAAGCCATGCTATGAAAACAAGTGGTTCGTAAATAAGAAAAGATGTGGCCCTAGGTGTTTTCCTGTTCCATGTGTAGAGAGGGTTGAGGCTTCTGCTCCAATGTAAAGTGTAAAAATACAAACAAACTGAAAATTCATCAACTCTTCTTGGATATGAAAGAGGGGGAGGTCATAGGTACCTTCTAGACTAGAAATGGAGTCCTGGCTTACTGAGCCAGAGACAATCAGAAATGGCATTGGTTATCAGGAGCAAGGAGGGAATTTGAACTTCAACTGATGGATTGCTGGGGCATCAGTGATGACAAGTCTGGGTTTAAAATTCTGAGCTAAGTTTTGATGGTAAATCATGGTTGTCAGCTTGGCGGGATCTGAAACCACCCAAAAGGCAAGCTGCCGGGAACTCTTGTGAAGAATCTTCCTCAGATCATTGAAAGTGAGGCACTCTCCTCTAAATGTGGATGGCATCTTCCACTGGAAGCCAGATAAGAGGAGCTAGAAGAAGAAAGATTTTTACTTTTTGTTTGCTTGTCTTTATTTCCTCTGGCAAATTCATCTTATTCACCATGGCTGCTGCATTCCTTTGCTGATATCAGAATCTTGCTTCCCTGGGCTGCCAGTGTGGACATAACACTAGCAGCTCTCTGGGAATCCTCCAGGCCTTTAGTACCAATGCTGGGACTCTTAAAGCAGTTAGCCTCATGGATTGAGCAACTACCTAGTTCTTGGCTTATCTAGGGTTAGACAGGTATAGTTGGACTACCCAAACCATATCATGTAAGCTCAGCTAATAAGTCCCCTTTTAATGTATATTCATTCTATCAGTTCTGTCCCCCTAGAAAATCCTTACTTTTGGTGCATGATATTATGAGATTTACCTCCAGAGAAACAAAAAGTTCTTACAGTAAAGGTTAGAGAAAAATCCCACCGTGCTTCCAGCAATAGAGAGGAAAAAAATCTTGAGAGAAGTCAGAGCACTCATTTTGCCCATTTCTTCTTGATCAAAGGAGAAACTACATAATTAAGCCTAATCTGGTGGAGGGTTACTATAACCTACCAAACCTGGAGGAAACAGAAGTTCAATTCCAGTTAGCCTTAACCATCTGCATGGGAGAAGGGGGACGTATAAATATCAGCCCACTCCAGTCATCCTGCACCAACTAAGGAGAGAGAAAAAAAGCTTGTGAAGTTCACAGTGCAGAGCTCTACATTCGGTAAAAGACTAAGACACAATCACAGGCCTGGAGCATGCATCTCTTCCTGGACACCTCACCACCTCCTTACAAAAGACCTATTTACAGTGATTCCTTTTATCTTGTCTGACTATAGGAGAACAGGGCACACCCAAAAGCAAACTAATGTGAAGAGACAATCAGAAGAGACAGAGCAAGCATTGGAGCCAGACATGGCAAGGATGTTAGAATAATCAGACTGGAATTTAAAACAGCTGTGATTAATATGCTACCAGCACTAACGGATAAAAAGACAATAGGAGGAAGACATGGGCAGAGAAAGCAGAGAGCCATGTCTCTTAAAAAAGAACTAACGACCATCAAAAAACCTGAACAGAAAGGAAGAGTTCCTCAGCTGGGCTTATTAGTAGACAGAACACAGCTGAGGAAAGTCTCTGAGATTATGAATATATCAATAGAAAAATCAGAAAATAGATAAGCAATGAGGAAGCAAATTTTAAAGAAAAACAGAACCAAATATGCATGAACCGTGGCATAACTATAATGCAAGGTGCCTGACAGAAGGCCAGGAGGAGAGTAGAGCAGGGAAGGAACGATATTGACTGACAGTGTCACCAAATTAATGTCAGATACTAAAGCACAGGTTCAAAAATCTCAGAATACCCTGAAGGATAGTTATTCCCTCAATCTGTACCCAGGCATTTCTTTCTCTAAACATAAAAATCAAAGATAAAAATCCTGAAACAAAACCCAGAGGGAAAAACATCCTACCTGTGGGAGAACAAATTATGTCTAGCTTCTCCACAAAAATGTACAAGAACAGCGTGGGAGGAGATAACATTTAGAGAAGAATTCTGCAAAAATCCCATTCACAATACCCTCAAAAAACTAAAATACCTCAAAACAAACCTGACCAAAGACACTAAAGATCTCTACAATGAAAAATTTAAATCCTTGAAGGAGATTAAAAAGACACCAGAAGATGGAAGGACCTCCCATACTCATGGATTGGAAACATTGATACAGTAAAAAGGACCATCCTACCCCAAAGTATTATACAGATTCAATGCAATCCCAATTAAAATCCTCATGAGTTTCTTCACAGACTTAGAAAAAAAATCCTAAAATTCATATGGAAAAACAAAAGACCCCGGATAGCCAAAGCAACCCTGAACAAAAAAAGCAATACAGGGGGATCACTATATCAGACTTCAAACTATATTTCAGGGATATAGTCATAAAAACAGTCTGGTATTGGAACAAAATTAAAGATCCAAACTTGAGCACATGCATTATCAGCCACCTCATATTTGACAAAGGGGCCAAGACAACTCAATGGAGGAAAGACAGCATCTTCAGCAAATGGTGCTGACAAAACTGGATCACCACTGGTAGAAGAATAAAATGAAATCCCTACCTTTCACCCTGTACAAAAGTGAAACAAACACTTTCTACAAAAACAAATGGGGGGATGCACATTAGAGAAGAGCAACAAAGTGAAACCAAAATTCAAAATTAAACACTTTTATTTTTTTCTTATTTTCAAAGGGTCTAACTAATAATTGTATTTAAAATCATCATGACAACAATGCATTTGACTACATACACTTAATACATATGTGTTTATGTTTTTATACTAGTAAACCAAATTACACCAATAAATCAAGGGCCAGAAAGGAGGATAAACAGTAGATAGATAGATAGATAGATAGATAGATAGATAGATAGATAGAGATAGATATAGAGATAGATAGATAGAGATAGATATAGAGATAGATAGATAGAGATAGAGATAGATAGGTAGAGATAGAGAGAGAGATAGATAGATAGAGATAGATAGAGATAGATCGATAAAAATAGATAGATAGATAGATAGAGAGATAGATAGATAGATAGATAGAGATAGATATAGAGATAGATAGATAGAGATAGAGATAGATAGGTAGAGATAGAGAGAGAGATAGATAGAGATAGATAGAGATAGATCGATAAAAATAGATAGATAGAGAGATAGAGAGATAGAGACAGAGATAGATAGATAGATATAGAGATAGAAATAGATAAATAGATAGAGATAGATAGAGATAGATATAGATAGATAGATAGATAGATAGATATAGAGATAGATGGATATAGAGATAGATAGATGATAGATAGATATAGAGACAGAGATAGATAGATGATAGATAGATAGATAGATAGATAGATAGATAGATAGATAGATAGATAGTTTTTGAGACAGGGTCTCCCTGTAGCCCTAGCTGTCCTGGAACTCACTCTGTAGACCAGGCTGGCCTTGAACTCACAAAGATCCGCCTGCCTCTGCCTCCCGAGTGCTAGGATTAAAGGCATGCGCCACCATGCCCGGCTAATATATTGTTTTTATATGATGTGCATATGACCCCTGAAGAGACAGCCTGCTGTTTGAAACTGGAGTTGGACTGATTGTCAATGCTTATTGCAAACTCCAGGGAAACCTCTAAGTGCATACATGTGTGTAAGCATGTACACATTATATGCTTATAAAATATGATCATGTGAAATTCATTAATAAATATGTTAGATATTCATCCCACTAAAACAATAACCAGTTTGATCATCAGTGATTTCCATATACTAACTCAAGGGCAGAATCACAGCATGGATCAAAAAGAAAACTCTACTTTCTATAAGAAAGCTATTTTTTATATAAAATACACATAGACTAAAAGAAAATGGTTAGTGAAAATATATGTCAGTAGTATTAATCAAAAAAAGAAACTATCTATATTAATGTCAGACTATGAGAACTTCAAGTCAAGGACACTTACAGGAATAAAGAAGGGAATCACACCTGATGAAGAAGTCAATTCTCCAAGAATGCTTAATGATCTATAATGTGTAAGTACCTAACAAGTAGACCTTACACTCTGTGAAGCAAAACCCAATAGAATTACAGTGAGAAATAGAGGAATCCACCTTCACAGGTGGTGGCTTCAAAACTTACCTGTCAGAAACAGACAGCTACAGCAGGCAGAAAATCAGAATGTCATAGCTAAGATCCACATCATCATCAGTCATCTGAATCTGATTAGACATCTTTACACAAATTCATCCAACAAGAACAGAATACACATTCTTCTGTTCACAGGTAAGCATTCTCCTAAACAGACCACAACTGATGGCTGTGAAACAACCTTTAAAGTTATGCAATGTTTTCCTTCAGCCCACTGTGGAATTGCACTAAAACCCAGTCAACAGAAAGATAACTGGAAAATCCCTAAGTGTGTGCAGCTTGGACAATACAATGTTAAGTAGCATGTGGGTCAGAAAAAAAATTCTATGTTCTGAACTAAATGACAACAAAACACAATTTATTGAGATATACTGCATGTAGCCAAATCAATGTTTTGAGGGTAATTTAGGGCATCAAATATATGTATTAGAATAAAGAAGTTGGGATGAAAAATCTGTTTTCACTTTAATAAACTAAAAAAAAAAAAAAAAAAAAAAGAAACCTAGTATGGTGGTATACTGGAATGATAATTCCACCACTCAGAAGGCTTAATAATGTTGGATTTAAAAGAGTGGACATCACTACGGATCTCATGAAAATTAAAAGAATAGCAAAGGACAACTGTGAACAACTGTTCATGTGAAATATTCCAATTCTTTGAGAAAGATTTCCCTAAACTTTAAATATGAAGAAATAAATATCAATAGATCCATGTTGTTGGTTGTATATCATCTGTTAATCATGCATGGCCACAATCCACATGATGTTCTTCCTTTCTAGAACCAGGCTGGCAGTTTCACAAAGATATAAGACTCAGAGCTGTCTCCTGCTGGCAGGCTAACAGTTCCCAGGCTGAGCTTCTGGCAAAGAGGGGGGAGGGAACCTCAGGAAATCACCCGAAGAGAAATGAAAGAAACAGACTCAAGAAGGGGGTCCAGGAGAAAGACTCAGTTTTATTCATGCCAGCAATGTGTTTATATACTAAAAGCTACTGTGTTCTGGGCAAGGAACTAGGGGGCAGGAGGAAGGAAAGGGCAAGCCACCTTTGCTCCCACCGGGTTCAGAAGAGCTCCTGTTTGTGTAAACAGTAAACTAGAGGTGTGACATTTTGCTCAGTATATCAAAGGATGAGGCCATAAGGGTCTGGAACTTTGCAGAGATAGGCAAGGCAGGAAACACTGCAATATCCTGACCTCATAGAGCTACAGATAACTCACAGAAGCAACTTAAATGCCACGGAAATATCAGATAACTTGCAGAAGTTCCAGGACTAGACTTGCAGGTCCTGCCTCTGCCTTGAGCCAGACAAAGTTTCATTCCTACACCATACCTATTATGAATTAAATAAAAGAATAACATCCCTTCAAAAGAGAGAGAATGGGGGCCAGGTGGGTTCACTGGTGAATTTCGTTGAATATGTCTTCAGACAACCTATTGATTCCCTTATAGAGGAGAGAAGTGGAGGGAATCTATGCTAACTCAGTCTATGAGTTCAGCTTTGCCCTTATTTCATACCAGACACAGGGATTGCAAGAAGTTACAGGCTTCTCTCTTATGAAGATAACATAAAACTCCTCAACAAAATGCAAGCTTATGAAAGCTAACAAAGTCTTAAAAGAATGAGATACTACAACAATGTAGAATTTTTCTCTATTGGAAAATGAACCTCATAAATGAAGATAAACAGATGGAAAATGAACATATGAAAAGATGATCATATATCATCTGGGAAATGAAAATTCCAACAAGCGTAAAATAGTTTTACACATCTATTCAAGTACCCCAAATGCAGACTACCTCCAATACCAAATTCTATCAAGGGTATTGCTGATTAGAATCCAAGATGGTGGTGTGACCACTTTTGAAGACAGTGTGATGACTGTTTAATAACTAAATGTTTTCAAGCCTCAGGATTCAGTAATGTCTTGATGTTTCCTGAAAGGATTAAAAACTCAGTGTCCACAGGAAAGCAAACTTGAGAACAAGACATCCTTTCATGAGGTGAACTGCTGAGCTAGGATGTTCAGGTAGACCTCTGAACGCTATTTTGTGCTACAAAAGAATGGGCTATGAAGCCACAAAACCTCAGAAGAGTCTGACGATCATCTAGCAACTGAGGGCAACCAATCTGAAAAGGCTGCAACTGTGTGATTACACAAAAATCATGGAAACAGTAGGAAGGTCAGTGACTGCCAGAGCTTGGGGAGAAGAGAGGGAACAAAAGGTGAATCTCGGAGGAAATGTATGGACCTGAAGATACTCGGGATGGTAATGTACTCAGGATTCCTGTCCTTATACACGTGTCCAAACCCATCACATGTATAATACCAAGAGTGAATGTAGGCTATGGACTATGATTAGTCAGTATAGACTCATCCATTGTGATTGGACCAATCTAGTGAGAAATTCTGGTAATGGGAAAGCTATACATGTGGGGGCAGAACAACATATGGGAAATCTCTGTACTTCCTCTTAATTTTAGTTCTGCTGTGAAATAAAAGTGTTCTAAAAATAAAGTCATATATATGACAAAAACTAGTACTGCACAACTATTATAGCGTAGTAGTAATCATGTGTGTGTGTGTGTGTATGTGTGTATGGACATGTGTGTATACTGTGAACATGATGTGGTATGTGATATGATCTGTATATATATATTTTTTGTGTGTGTGTGTGTGTGTGTGTGTGTGTGTGTGGTATATGTATGTGTATGGTTTGTGTGTATGGGTTATATAAGAGTGTGTATGGTATATGTGTGGTATGCAGTATGTGTGGTTTGTTGTGTGTATGACTACTGGTAGTTTCATATATGTAGTTATTTTAACCAAATATTAGTCTTCACAGGGATAAACCAGGAAGTCAAAAAATCATCATAATAATAGAAACTCTTCCTTCCACAGACATTTATTAAACATACATAGGTGGTACATAATCATGAAGCAAATGATAAACATCCTGAGAAAAATAGCATGTCTTCCCATTGGTTAAATTAAGAAAATACAGTGGTAAGAAGAAGACACACCGGAAACCATGCACCTGACATACAATGTGTTCTAGTTTGTCTTCCATTGCTGTGACAAAACACTCTGACCGACACAAACTTGGGGAGGAAAGGGTTTATTCAGCTTACATCTTCTGGGTCACAGTTCATCACTTAGGGAGCCCAAGGCAGGAACTCAGGGCAGGAACCTGGAGGCAGGAGCTGAAGCACAGGCCATGGAGGAATGCTGTTCACTGGCTTGCTCCCCTGACCCATGCCCAACCTGCCTTCTTATACGGTACACAACAACCTGCCCAGAGTGGCACCACTCATTGTGGGCTGGGCCCTCCCACACTGCTTGACAATCAGACAATACTCCACAGATGTGGCCACAGGCCAATCCAATGGATCCAATTCCCCAATTGAGGCTCCCTCAACCCAGGTGTGTCAAGTTGACACTAAAGCTATCCAGCACACAATATGACAGGAATCTTTTTAGAGGCAGGTGTTCCTCACCAAAATTTCCAGCATAGTCCTTGGGTCTTGTCAGATAGATAGGATAGATAGAGAGGGGAGTAGTGTTATAAAAAGAACTAGCATCAACAAAGACAGGAAACCCTCGAGTACACATGTGCAAAGTTTATGGAGGAGAGTCAATTTCATGTGGCAATAAGGGGGAGCAAGGCAAACTCTGGGCCCCATTATCAAGGATCAAAATGACCTTACCTTCAGCCCTAGGTTCAGGAAGCAGCAAAGCACCTCACTGGCTCGTGATGACTTATTCTTCCCTTTTATGATTTCCTAGGCACTTCCATTAGCCCGTTCCTTAGATGGTGTTCACTGAATAACAGGAAAATAGTCCAGTGACTAAGATCAGAAATGAGGTTAGCTTCAAAGAATTAACATAATAAAAATTGGCATCCCTTGAATAATACTTGCTATCTATAAATGTAAACCAATAGGTTTTCTGTAAATGTGTGATTAAGGAGCACAGAAAAATTATTCAGAACAAAAATTTTACAGCCAGGCAATTCAAACATCGTATTTGTTCTTATTAGACATGCACCTGAGTGCTTATTTAACCTCTTGAGGCAAGTGTTTCCCCCTTATTTACAAAATGGAGGTGGGAATGTCTGTTGTGTTGCTCTTAAGATGAGAGATAACACATGTGAAATATGGCATGAGGAACTTGCCTGAATACTGCATAAGCTCACTCCTGCTGCTGTATTTAACTAACAGTGGCAAGCGTTGACTTTCTGTGCATCAGAACATCCTGAGGTTGGATCCAAACCATTCATGTAGGACTGTGCAGC
>VZQC01012828.1:2062369-2168093 GCA_009823505.1 Rhizomys pruinosus
ACTGTAAGCAAGCCATTCTAGTAGAAGCCTGGAAGAAAGCATTGCTGCAAAAAATGTAGTTCCAGAGGAAAATAAAAACTTAGGTAGCAACTGGGATATTTTGATAAAGAGTCTGGCATCAGTTTGCCTGAAGCCCAAATGCTTGCCTGATGCTAAGTTGAAAAGCAATGGACTAATGTCTTTGGCAGAGGATATTTCAAGACAGCCTAATGTAGAAACGGTGGTGTGGCCTTTAATGATGAATATTATACAGATCTACAGTGAAAAAGAGCAAATGGGGCAGAAGTAAATGCAGAATGTAAAGTTTGGATCTAAAAAGTACACTAGGAAGATTAAAGGTGCGGCCAAAGCATGCGAAGGAGAGGCTCCCTTTCATAAGGAGACTAAAGTGATTAGGAGAGGCCTAGATATTTACAAGTAAACAATGGGAAAGGTGAGATTAAAGTGATTCAGGAGAGGCCTCGAGATTTACAAGTAAACAACAGAATCAATACCTTCAGGGCAAGACCACACCCAGCTAATCCTCCAACAAGTCCAAGGAAAATACTGAAAGGGTTTTCTGCTACAAGTCCAGGGCAGAGAAAAATTGCAAATGTGGTTAAAGTAGGAGAGAATCCATCCTGAACTTGCAGCCAAATTCAGCAATTTCATTCACGTGGTGCTGGCTTTAGAGGCATGAAGTTTGCAAGAGTGAAGGTATCATCAGTTCTTCCTCCATGGTTTCAGAGAGCTGCCAAGGTCAGGCAGAGTGCAGCAGGGGTGTCCCTGTATAAAGAAGGCCCTGATAAGCCATTGCATGAAGCTGTGAATTTGAAGCCTGGTTGGCAGGGGAGACCCCAAGAAGACATTCGAGATGCCTGGCCTGTGAAATATTTGCCAAGCAGAGCTGCAAACAGGGAGTGAAACCAGCCTAAGAAAGAGATGTATGTTGCAAGCAAAGCTGGAAGAGCTGAGCCATCTAAGCCCTTTGGAAGTCAAGTCCCAGAAGTCGCACATGGAGCTACTGGACTTGGTGTTTGCCCTGCAGGTTTTTGATCTTGTTTTGGTCCAGTATTTCCTCACTATGCCTCTATTCCTCCCTTTTCGAATGGGAATGTGTATTCAGTTCCACTGCATGTTGGGAGTATGTAATTTGTCTTTTGATTTTACAGGAGCTTACACTTAAGATATTGGCCTGTGTCTCAGAAGATATTTTGGACTATAGACTTTTGAATAGAATTGAGACTGGTAAAGACTATGGGGACTTTTAAGGTTGGATTAAATGCATTTTGCATTTTATATGGTCAGGAGCCTATGGGGGCCAGGGAGTGGAATGTGGTGGTTTGAAAGAGAGTGTCCCCCCATAGGCTTTAAGTATTCAGACATTTTGTCTCCAGTTGGTGGCACTGTTCTTGGAGGTCTTAGAAGGTGTGGCTGTGCTGGAGGAAGTACGTCATTGGGGGCAGGCTTGGTGAGTTTAACAAGCCTTGTGGTCTCCAGTCTCTCTCTCTCTGCTTCGTGTGCTCCAGCCCCGGCCACCATGCCTCGATGGACTCTAATTCCCTGGAACCGTCAATCATAAGCTCAAATAAACTCTTCCTTTTATAAGTTCCCTTGGTCATGGTGGATTTATCACAGCAACAGAAAAGAGACTAATACACTTTCCAAACAAGCATCACTAGCTGAGGGACCAGTGAGCCCATGGGTGACACCTCACATTGAAACCACAAGTAGATTTTACCCTGGAATTTGTTTTGAACCTTAATTGTGATATGAGGAGGTGTGTCTCTTGAGAATGATCTTGAAGGAGGCATAGATTGAAGTTGGAGTTGAGACAACTAATAAGGATTTTCTGCAGGGACCCAAAAGAATAATGATGAAAACCTCAACAGAGAGCCACTAAGAAGGTCTAAGCATACTAACAAAGGATATTTGAGAAGTAGACCCCCATTTATGGTAACTTAGGATCCTAGGATTTCTCTGTAGAAATGTTGTTTCACTACTCAGCCCAGTTTGGAAACTATTAGGCTAGAGAATACTTGATAGCTAATTGGATGTTGGCAGAGAGAGAGATAGAGAGAGAGAGAGAGAGAGAGAGAGAGAGAGAGAGAGAGAGAGAGAATCTGCCTAGTTCTCAATTTAGGCTAGAAAGGTGGATCACAAATATGCTTCTTTTAGAGAAAGGAACAAATTTAAAATAAAGAATCTTGTTTCATTTCCACTGAATTAAATGTTGGTACTAGAAGGTGTTCGGTTATGCATTTCTTTTACTAGGCTCAATGTGCTGGTGGGAACTCTTTGGGAGTTTTTTATATGTGATTGGTATTTGGAAACATTCTGATTCTGATGTCTAAGAGATGTGTATGAAGCATGACAAAAAGAGGAAGAAAAAAAGGGGTTCATAGGAGGATACACATCTACAGCATGTGCAGAAGCAGAGATTAGAGACGGAAACGCAGTTAATATCCAGTGAGGAAGGATCTAAAGGAGACAAAAAAGGGGCAGTTGGGACATGCCTGGAGTGCCCCACAGTGGGACATTTCTTTTTTTTTTTTTTTTTNAAGAAATTACTGATGGTTTTAATAGAAACTACATGCACATTTAACTTAATTTTCATTTTTTGATTTTTGGCCTTTGAGACATGGACTTGTTATGCAACCCTGGTAAGTCTGGAACTCACTGTTTACATCAGTCTGGTCACAAACTTGCTGAATTTTTTTTTTTTTTTTTTTTTGTCTAATCCAAATTCTGGGCTTGCAGGCATGCACTTTCAAACCCAAGTTGTTTAACTTTCAATATGACTTTTCCATTTTACGGAGAAGCCATTTCTGAACCCCCAAAAGGAACTGAAAAATGATAAAAATCTAAGATAATTGTTTTTTTTTTAACTTTTTGTTACCCTTATGCATTTCCTTGTGCCACCAGTGCACACAGTGCCATGGTATGAGGAGGACAACCCTAAGTGATTCCTGGGGATCAAACTCAGGTCCTCATGCTTGATGCAAGCAATGGTACCTGCTGAGCCATCTTGCCAACTCAACTTCTAAGATAATCTATAAGGATATTATTCTAATTGATGATCGTTAACCATAATAAGGAGCAAACAAAATTTTAAAATCATATAGTCAATGTGCCTTTCTGGAAAATCTCACATTTACTGTACTTGAACTAAAACAGAAAGGGCATTTAAAATTTGAATGTGTACATTGATTAATATTTAATGAGCATATTTTCTTAGTTTAAATGGCTTTGAAAATCCCTGGTCCCATGCTAGTGCTCCTTCCTCTATATAGTCCCTTTGGTGTTAGGAATGATTTGGTTAAATTGTTTGACAGAACCTAACTCTGCTACTTGTAATTTACAACTGCTCACCTTTGTCGCTTTGCAGTTTTTCCCTACTAAAAAATTTAGGCTGTCTTGAAGCTGAATTGTTGACTGGATTCCCAATGTAGTGCACAACACAGTCACAGAATACAAAAGCACTATCGATGGCATGCATTTCAAAACAGAGACCTCAAGTCAATGGGAACTTGATAAGACAGCCTTGCTTGTAACAAACTGAAAATATTAGGGAAGTCTCCACCTTAATTTCTACATAAACTTTACTGTAATTTGCTTTAAGAGATACTTTAACAAAATCATTGTATTTATCCTGTAAGGTAATTGAATTATCAAATTTAAAGTAATTCGCCATTAATTTTGATTCCTTACTTAAAAATGTAAAGGATGCTAATGGAAACAATTTGACACCTCTTTCTTGGAAAGTAAGTGTCCATATTTTTAGTGTTCATAGTATTTTTCAGGGAGAAAACTATGTAAAAGTTTGCCTATGTATGGATATAGTTGGCATTTGAAAAAGGTTTAAAATTTTTAAAATTAATGAAATTTCAATGTTTCCAGAAGGTGTACATGTTTTTCTTTGGCTATTTCATTAAACAAAATGAAATAAAACTATGAAAACCTTAATTTTGGAAAGTGGGTCCCCTTATATAGCCCAGGCTGTCCTTGAACCCATGATTTTTTTTTTTTTTTTAGCCTCTGGACAGCCAGAGCTATAGGCAGCCACTACCATACCCAGCTGAAGAATTCCAATTTAGAAGCAATGCCTACAAAGTACAATTCAGTATAGAATGTCCTTTCATGAAACACATTAAATTTTAATGCCTGATGCACTAAAAAGAACATTGGTAAAATAGATCTAAACTCTAAGGCAATCTATAAAGCCTATATTTTGTGCTCAGCCAAATAATCTGAGTCCTAACTGTAAATTGTCTTGTACTTTCATGTTTACTAGTTAATCTTACTTTCCAGAAATATTACCAACACTCAATAATACTCCTGCCTTGGGGGCTAATATTTGTGCCATCATCTAGTAGATTTGCTTTCCCATTTTCTTGGCCATTTATTTCTTTCATCTCTTCCTCGTAAGTTGAAGCTTATGCCCCCTTTCTCTCCACTCTCAAGACAACTCGCCTCCTATTTCACAAAGAAAATTTAAATAGCAGCGAGAATGATTTCACATTTTCCACACTAAATCTATTAGTCTATCAGACCTGCTTTTTTTTTAATCTTCCATCCCACCAGGTTAAACTAGACAGGATGTCCCTGCCAAGGACTCTCCCAACCTTGTGCCCCCGACTTATCATTAATTCTTGTCAGCTCACCTCAATGCTGTCTTCCAGATCATTCTACCCATGTAAAAAAATTAGTATTCAAATACAGCCCCTTAAAGTGGTCTATCATTGGACTTCCCATAGTCCTTCACTGCTTGCTCATATCTCTATTAGCTATTTGTGATATTAGTCAATAAACCCCAATCTGGAGTCTTGCGATGAGGAATGGTATAGACTTGGTTGGCCTGTGTGTATGCCTGTGAGAGATTTTCTTGATTGAGTTCATTGAAATGGGAAAACCCACCTTGAATGTGGGACATACCGTTTTACAGGCTGGTTCCTAGGCTGAATACCTGAATAAACAGGAGGGAGGAAGAGGAGAGAGAGGGAGAAGGAGAGAGAGAGAGAGAGAGAGAGAGAGAGAGAGAGAGAGAGAGAGAGAGAGAATGCATGTATTAAATCGTTGCTGTCTACTCTTGATTGTGAAATGACAGCTTCAAGCTCCTACTGCCCTGATTCCTCCACAATGATGGCTTGTAACTTAGAGTTGTGAACCTAATAAACTCTTTCTCTCTTAAGTTTTTTTATTTTATTTTATTTTATTTTATTTTATTTTATTTTTTTATTTTTGAGACAGGGTCTCCCTTTAGTCCCAGCTGGCCTGGAGCTCACTCTGTAGACCAGGCTGGCCTTGAACTCACAGAGATCCACCTGCTTCTGCCTCCCAAGTGCTAGGATTAAAGGCATGAGCCACCACGCCCAACTCTTAAGTTGTTTTTAACAGGATATTTTATCACAGAAACGAGAAAGGCATTATCTCAACAAAGGTTTGGTATAGAATTGTGTATCTTGCTCTCTGTCTTCCAATTCTGTCTAATTCAACCATTCTAATTTGTTCTGCACCCTTACTGCTTCATTGAAAACCACCTTATAATAATTATCAGTGGTTTCTGTATCATGAAACTCAATGGACATTTCAGTGCCCTTTAATCAAATGTCAGAAGAATTCATCATAATGGGTCACTCCTCACTTTCTGAAACACTTCCTTCTGTCATGAAACCATGTTCCATTTGGACTCCTGAGTGGGTCGCTGTCCCTTTATTTTTATCTAATTTGTTCCTTTTCACAGTAACCTAGATGGTTGACTGTAAACGTTGTCAAATATTCATTGATTTACACTTTTATCCTTAATCTCTTCAGTAAATTCTCCACACACATACTCAGGGCAGTGTCTTCACTACTGCAATACTTACACGACATATCACAGATAACACATTACAACTGACCCTCTATATTCCTTCACTCATTTCTCTATTAGACCTTGTTCCATCTCCATAAATTGCTTACATCCCCAAATTCAGAAGCCCAAGTTAATAATCTAGTAATCATCCTTAATGTTACCTCTTTCTCTGTGTCACTCTCCAGCTGTGTGAGCACCAGCTCAGGTGCTCTGCACCTCTGTAGCTACCAGGCAAACTCTTATTCCACCCTTACTAGACTCCCTGTTTTCTCCTCTATCACTCTTATCTCCTACATTATGAACTTGTCAGAAGCATCTTTGAAAAGTGTAGGCCAGATCATTTTGTCACCATCCCTTCAACTCTGGGGTGGCCTTCCATAACAAGTACAATAAAACTTCCCCAGGGGCGGGTCAAAACTTCTGTATCTATGGCTATGGGCTATATCTCTTTTTCATTCATACTATTCAAGGACACACAACTGCACAGGCCTTCTATCTTTTTGAACATTCCAAGATCATTCCACACCAGGCTTTGTATGCACTTTCCTCTACCCAGAAGGCCATCTTTCAGGCCTTATTCCATTCTTTAAAGTGAGATGCCCTTTCGTCTCTCTGCCCAGTTCTCAACTCAGAGAGCTGTTGATTGGTGGTCCATCAGATATGGTAGTGCACATCAATGCTTCTCTGACATGCTTTCCTCTTTCCATCCTTAGAACAATAATTCTGACCTAGAGGTTGCCCTGTGAATGCATTTACTTAGTGCATGAGGGCAGGTATCCTTTTTTTTTTTTTTCATTTTTTCTATTTCTGTGACACTTTTAAGTTCAAATGGTTATTGGTATATAACAAGTGGTCAGGAAATTCAGTTGAATGTTGTAGGAATAGAGACTTTAGGCCTTACCCTCTTGCTATCTGTGCTTTGCTTGTTAGTTCCTTGGCTGACATTGTTAGAACCCCATCCCCACCACTAAGACCCAGTTTCCTAAGAAGCAGGGTGGAGCAAAGTTCAAATATGGTGTAATGTTTGACTTTTATTAATCATTTCATTTGATAATGTTCTAAAATATGACCTATAAAAAGGGAGTGCAGAGAAGGGCTTAAATTAAGTGAAATTTTGATATAGGAAAAGATTACTTTGAGTTAGGAATATGTCTCAGTGGGTATTCATTTCTAGCAACATTGTATGATATTTCACCATGTACAATATCCATCAATTCTCTTTTTATAGGAAAAAAATAATCTGTCTTCTTTCACTTGATTAAAATCTGAGTATAGCAAACACTAAAGGACTTTCTAATCATCAAAGGAGATTAAATTATTCTCCATCTCTTTTTGGTGTTAATATCTTTTAGCTTGATTCTGAGAAACTCCAGGTCTGCTTAAATGAAAAGTAAGATAATTTTTCAGTCACTATGATTTCTCTGAAATGCAAGGCCACTGTATATTTTTTAAAAAACACTGTTTTTTAGATAAAGATATTTAGATTTTTAAATGAATTATCATGTTTTATGAATCAGAGCCCAGGGCATTACATATGCTAAGTTAGCACTCTATTAACCCAAAAAGCTTAGCCCTAATAATCATGTTTCAATGATTTATAGTTATGTTTTCTTTTTATTAACTTTGAAAAATAAATTGCTGAGTAATTTCTCTGAAAAGTGACAGTATTTGTTTATATGTATCAGCTGTTACTGGAAGCAACAGAAACCATTTGACTATGAACTTAAGTGGGGAAGTAGTATTCATAAATTCTCAGGTACAGACGTGTCCATGAGGCCCTGGCTTGCACCCTGGCTCTTTCTTGCCTTCCTTGCTCTCCATCCTCCCTGCTCCAGACAGCACTCTATGGGTGGAGTCAGGAGTCAGTGGTCATTGGCAACTCTGAACACAGTTACTTTCTAATTTAGGGCTCAATAAGAACTTTTCCTTTTGTGCTTGGATGTTGCTGAGAACAGTGTCAACCAACAAATCACCAAAGTTAGCTCAGCATGGGGTTTCTCATCTTTGGGGAAAAAGAATAGAGAACCTATTTAAAGAAGGAAAAGAAGAGAGGAATGTGTAGACTGTGACTGCCTAAAACTTGTCTGTGGAACTATATAGTCAGCCATCCACTCCAGTGATAAGCTGCTTCGTGTCCCATGCAGCCACCAAGTCCATAGTGTCTGACAGCACCACGGGGATCCATGTCCAGCACAACATTGTGAGTGATGGCTATTTATCTTCATCTAACCCAATTGTAGTTCCTCGTGATTCCTAGCAGCCTATAAAGTACATGATGACTTTAATCAACACTGGCACAATCAATACAAACTTGAAGCAAGTATTGCTTTATCAAAATTAAAGATGACATTTAGAAGGGAGGAGCCACATTAGTCTGCTCTTGAGAACATCTGTCATAACCTGCTGTCCACAGTAGGCAGCACTGTGGCCTGGGGTAGTGAATCTCCCCAGCCCACCTGCCTAGCTGTGTCCTTTCACCTGCAGTGTTTTCTGGGCTGTGTGTCTTCTGTACCCGGAGAGGTCATGGAAGAGAGAATGCATGTGCCTTGTTGTGACTGCAGTAACGAAGCAATCACTTTGTACATACCTGGGAATGAAAATTGGGGGATTGTTTTATCAAGTTGAGAGGTGGTTTCTGTAGAACTGTTGCCCTGTTTTATTATAAATCTTGGTTTGTTTTAAGCAATAAAATTTTCTTAAAAATCAAAGCCTATTTCCTGTCATTTTCACCACAGCGGAAATAGTTATCTGTACACTAAAATATTTTTTTTTGTTCTGTGACCTTGCGTCTGGTTCTCCTGTTGACTTCTAGCAACAAGCCCGAGGGCTCTGTCTGTTCCCCAAGCCCTCAGACAGCCTGCTCTCCCAGGGTTTGCTTAACCTCTGCTTTGAGGATACTGAAGACAGAGCGTCACCTGACTCCAGGCTCAGCATAAGTGATTTTCCTTTCAAATGGAGAAATAATCACTCCTCTTCCTTCCCCCATCCTCCCCCCGCTCCTCCTGTCCTTCCTTCCCTTCTTCCTCCTCATCCTTCTCTTTCTTCTCCCAGTCTTCTTCCTTCCTTCCCCCTCCTTCTTCTCTTTCCCCTCCTCCTCCTTCCCCCTCTACATCTCTCCCCTCTCCTGTCTCTTTTTTCCTTCCCTTCTACCTCCTCCTCTCCTTTTCGTGTTTTCCCCTCCTCCTCCTTTCTTTTCTTCTTTCTTCCCTTCTTCTTCCTCTTTCTCTTCTTCATTTCCTTCTCTCTTTTTCTTCTTCTCCTCCTTCCTCTCCTGCAATGGAGGACAGCCACACCAGGAGATATTAGGCCTACCACTAGAAGTTCTGGTGTTCCCTTTCATAGTCTTTCTTGTTTCTTTTTCTAGCCCAGGAATGGGCAGGCATCTCTGAGCAATTAGATCATTTGGAAAGGAGAGAACCAACATCTGTCGCCAAAGGGACAGAACCTGTATAGAGACCATGCCATGCTTGCTAATGATGTTTGGAGAGGGACTTTTCACCACAAGACATACATTCTTAGGGAAGTGAAGTCTCGTCCAACAGAAACTGAATCCTCATCAGAGCAACAGCAGTATGGCAGGGGGTGTCCCTCCACTATCCGTCATTGGTTTTATTTTCTTCGCTGTGTCCACGTCTCTTTGGAATCTACCACAACTGTTGTTCCTCCTGCTTTCCACCCCGTTGCTCCTCCTTTATCTGACTAATGCTCTGTGATGTTCCCAATCATCCACATTCATGCACTCTATCTCTTTATTCCTCCTTATTGGCTCTCCTAAGTTGACTCATCTTGCTAAATTTTCCCATCGCTGGGACTGATGGTACCTATATAACTTGCCAGCAGTTTTCACCAAATTGCATTTTTCTCTAAAGCCACCTCCAGTGAGTTTCTTCCTCCAGCAAGGGCCCACCTCCTAAAGAATCCATAACCACCCCACACTGCACCACTGCACGAGCAACTGGGAACCAAGTGCTCACGTACGTGAGCCTCTGGGTGACATTTATCATTCAAAGCACAACATTCTCCTCTGGCCCCACAGGCTCAATAGCCATCTCATGATGCAAAATGTAGAGTTCAACTTGAAGAGTTCCCATAGTCTACAGTACTCAACACTGTTCAAAAGTCCAACGTCTCATCTAAGACACCAGTCAATCTGTTACTGTGAGACTTTATGAAATAAAAATCCAAATTATATATTTCCAACATACAATGGAAAGGAATACATAGTCCCATTTTAAAAGTAATAGACGCATTGTGAGAAAGATTGTGTGCAAGACAGAAACCCAGCAGGGCAAATACCAAATCCTGGAGCTCCATCCCATGTTCTGGGGCTTCAGTTTCAAAGGACTTAGATGGTTCTATCCTCCAGCCTTGCTGTCTGCAGTGTAACTTCCTCTCTGGCTGGTTCCATTCCCTGTATGAAGCTGCCTTTGGCAGATGTTCCTGTCTCTGTCATCACCAACATCATCAGGTCTCCACCACAATGCAGGCTTTACTTTCACAGCTCTATGTGGCAGTGCCTGGGACCTCCTCTCCAGGATTCTGACCCAGCCTCAGGTGGCCTGTCCTCAGCAGCATTCTGAAACTGTGCAGGAAAAAGAAAACAGAACAAAACATGCCTCTATGGAGCTTGCACAGGAGTGCACACACATATACCTATGTACCTGTGAACACTCCACATACCTGCGTGAATACACATGTTCAGAATCTTGTGTTGAATGAGAATGAAAATACCCTCATATAGGTCCACAGCCCCAAGTGGTACCTGTGCTTGCCCTTCCTCTTTTAGAACAAGATTTATTTTTCAACAGCTGTAAACTAATTTTTATAATGTAGCTTGTTATTATAAATGCATTTTACAGATATTAATCTGTCTCTGTGAAGCAGCATAAATAACCACCTGAACTCATGTTCTCTCCCTTTTATCTGTAAAGATTGTGATCGCCAGCATCATGTGCAGTTACAACAAGAATGACTGGATGGAACTCTCCAAAATGGCTGAGGTAAAAATTTCTTTAATATATATTTATTTTATTTCTGCTCTCCCATTTTTATTAGTTTTAAGTAAAGAGCTGCCAGGAAAAGTAATACAGTAGAAGCAAAATTGAATTGAAAATGTAAGTTAAAACATTTCTATTATAATTTGTTTACCATGTGTTTTCATTAAAATGATGGAAATGTAAATTTAAAAGGAATCTATTCTATAAAAGCGGTCCCTTGGATTTCACCCAGTACCTAAAATTCCTTTATTCTCTGAATCCATGGACTCTATTTGCATATTAAGCAAACTGTATATTATGATGGATGCCATGATAAAATTTAATTCTACCTTTGAGAGTCTAACGTGATCTTACCTTGCCTTTAGGGAAACTAGTATGACAGTAAGAGAAGAAATTTTGAATATAAAACTCTTGAATATTTAAAGTATAAAAGGTTCATTTAATACTGTTCTAGTTTGAATACCGACATGTATAAAGTGGTAGGACAGAATGCTGCTGGATGGAACACGCATCAGCAGGCATTCCATAATATAAATTGAATCTTGCACAAATGCAAACAACTAACTATGGGCCTCAAATTTGTAGTTCAAAACGAAAAATACATCCTTAAAATGGCACGCTTATGTCTGTCATGCTGTCCAGCAACCTAGGTGAGATTCTCCTAGCTGGAGGTCTTGAAAGCTCTCAGCTGTGCTGACAACTGAACATAACAAGACTTTTGAAATAATTGACCTGACATTACAAAATATTATAATGTTCTCTATAGTGTTGAAAAATGTTGATTGTACATTTTATTTGGATTTTTTGAAAACTGTGAAGGGAAAAATTACTTCTGGGACTTAGGGGGGTGAAAATTAAACATGATCTGTAATTGGCTTTGTGATCTTCTGTGCGGAGTCCGTTTTATACATGTATTTACCTAATTGACCATGAAATCTTTCACACAGCCCATGCTTGGCATGAGATTTGCCAATTTTAAGCTGACTATGATAAATGGCTTTATCATGCTGTGTACTTCTCTGCCTTTCTTTAAGAATAAAATACTTTAAAAAAATATTTTCTTCCATAATGGACATTAATTTTTAAATGGGTGATTTTACTCACAAAAGTCAAAAGCCATTAATTATAAACATATTAGCTCGTGCAGAATATTATTGCATTCTGTATTGTTCTTCAATTGCACTTTTATTATTGCTTTCTAACTACTCTACAACAAAAAACAGCAAGAAAAAAATAAAAGGAGAAAGTGTCCATTGTTTATTAAGTCAGAACAGTCTGACACATCTCCACAGAGGAGCAATCTAAATATCCAGCAAGTAAAGTTGTATATTTTGTCAATTAACCAATACCCTTCTTTATAATGTTGAATCTGGACCAGATTAGGGTGAGGTGTGAAGGGAATACCCTCAGGGGCTTGCAACCTCACAGAGAGCAGGCAGCATCAGCAGCAAGTTCCATCACAACTCATGCCCTGCACAGCCAATAACACTTTTAAAAATACATACTTCTTTTATTCTTTGAAAAATTCATATATGTGTAAAATACATTTTAATCATATTCACTGCCCTCCCTCACTCCAGCTCCTCCACATCATTCTTCATGTCCTCTCTCCCACATCCTCCTCCTCCTCCTCTCCCTCCTCCTCTTTTCCTCCCTCTTCTTCCTTTTTAGAGTCACCTTTCCTCTGTCACTCAGCGAGTACAGGTGCTTGCTGTCAAACCTGATGACCTGAGTTCAATACCAAAGACTCACATGGTAGAAGGAGAGAACGAACTTCAGTTTGTACACACACACACACACACACACACAGTGGCATACATGCCCACACATATACAATAAATAACTGTAATAAAATATTGAAAAGAACAAAGAGCCACTCACTGCTTTTGTTCTTATAAACCTACCCTTCAACCCACAGTAAAGGAAACGACAACAACAACAACAAAAAATGTTTTCTGGGCCAGGCGTGGTCCTCATGCCTTCAATCCCAGCACTCAGGAGGTAGAGGCAGCCAGATCTCTGTGAGATAGAGTCTACTGAGGTCTACAAAGGGAGTTCTAGGCCAGCTCTGGCTTCAGGGAGTCCCTGTCTCAAAACAACAACAACAGCAACAACAAAAAGTTTCCATCCATCCAGCTATCTAGCATGTTCATTTCTTTGTGGTCAGTGATAACAGGAAATCGCACACCAACCCAGCAGCACGAGTGTGGCAATAGTTTCAGGATTAGCAAATGCGTAAATGCAGTGTAAATAGACGTAGCATTTTTACTTTTTCATGGAGGTGCTCTCAGTAAATATTCACTTCTCAGGAGAGCAGGGCACGCTTGGTTCAGACTGTGCTCCAGCAGCCATTTTTTTTTCCACTCTGCCTCCTTACTTCCACTGTGAGCTTAAGGACTGGCCAAGGAACAGAGGCTCCAAGCTTTTATGTAAAGGTAGTTCAATGGGGTTCCTATAGAGTGAATGGGAGAAATCTCCCACTTACAGGGGTCCTGTGGGTGCTCCTGCTACATCCATCTTGGGTCCCACACCAAACTCCTCACCCCACATGGGGCTAGGGGGTTCCCAAAGTGCAATGTATGCACTGCTTTTCAAGCCCTTAATCCCTCCCTCCACCCTACATAAACTAGTTGGGAGGGGTTGCAGGATCCTTAGCTCCACCTCTGCAGCCACTGGCATTTAATATTTCAGGAAGAGTTCATTCAAAGAAAGTTTACATTATCCCACACTGCACCCCCTCTTCTTTGGCCCTAACAATCTGTACATGCCTGCCTCTTCTGTAAGAGTCCCTGGACCTTGGAGGATGAGAGAGAGAGAGAGAGAGAGAGAGAGAGAGAGAGAAAGAGAGAGTGAGAGAGAGAGATCTAACCTTTCACGGGCATTTTTCCCTACTAATAAAACACAGATAGACACACAAACATCTAACACACACATTAACCATTATAACAAGTCATGCTATGGGCACAAACACAAATGATTTAGTGGTATCTTAGCAGGGCATCACAGCCCCTTAACAAAGTAATGGCAATGGCTTTTCTACTGGCCCTACAATGTAGCCTGCCACTAGGGATCCACCTAGCTTACCATATCAGTTGTGCATCCCCCTCCCCCAGGGAGTGGACCATAAATCCAATTGAAATTTTTCCTGGGTACACATATACCAGACTGCCACTATTTCACTACAATACCTTATTTGGCATGTGATAGTGCAGCACATGAGGTCTGTAGTAAAACTTTGGGGACCATTTTCCCTAGTGATCTGCATACCACTCTCCAGCACTATAAAGGCCACCTGTCCAGTAGCAGGGCTAGGTCCCAGTAGAATCTCTCTTTTCCATGTTCACATAGCATCATATCTCCAGAAATAGGGTCATATCATCTGTGTCCTGTGTGCAACCAGCATCACAGACAATAGCCTTTGTTTTGGGGGCCTCCAGAGCCTCCCTAGCCAGTAGCTCCTGGTGGGGCAGTCCACCCGTGGTATTGAAGTTTTTTGGGGAGCCTCCAGTTTTATATTATTTTTATAAGATATCTGTTTATGCTTTGGCACTGATAAGCCAGGCCATTGCAAACTTTTCCTAACCATTTAGATGAATATTGCTTACATCCCATCAAACCATAAATTTCCCAAGGATTCCATAAGTATATCTGGCCCTGGTACCCCTTGGTGAATTATTCTCTATCTTTATGTCTACAGGTATACTTGATATTTCTCCAACAGGTGTCACATCTGTAAAACACTCAGATATTAACATTATGTTAAATCAAACATAAACCAGGCTTAACATAGCTTGGGAAGATTTTATATATTTGTATCAACTGTTGTCTCAAAAGATCCATGTTGAGTACTATAGCACAGATAAGAGGCAGTTAGATCTTCAGTGTCTGTAGTCATTTTCTTGTATCCATTTGGCATCCTGAGGTTTTTCATGTAGCCTCCCTGCATTTCTTTAGCTTTGATAGACTCATTTGATAGACCCTTGGGCCTGACTCAAGCTGCCTAGCCCTTCACAGGACTAAAGAGGAACAGGCCCCCTTCTGCTCCTGCAGTATTTGCTGGTTTGCTGGGGCAGACAGACCCTGGCTGTAGTCACACCTGTTATCTTTTCTTTGACACCATCTTCCTGCTGGCAGAGGACCCAGTTAGGGAAATTGCCTCCACCCACAACATAACTTTTCTCAGCAGAGAAAGGTACTCTGTTTAACCTGGGGGTGGGGGGAGTCCTTATCCACCCTCCAGAGTTTTTATCCTCTGTATTCCTCTTGTGAACTGTTCCTCGGGCTTTAAAATCTTCCAGAGGTTCTTTAGCATGGAATTTGGCTTTTTATCAGTTTTGTTTTTGTCTTTTCGAGACAGGGTTTCCCTTTATCCCTCAATATGTAGACCAGGCTGCCCTTGAACTCACAGAGATCCACCTGCCTCTGCCTCCTGAGTGCTGGGATTAAAGGCGTGTGCCACCACACCCGGCATTATCAATTTTTTCTTTAGGAACTTGGTCTCAACATAAATCTTGCTTTTAAATAACCCAAGCAGACTTTTTTTCTGGTTTGTTCTTGTTATATCTCCTTTAGGTTGTTTCATTCCTTTACAGGTATATTTTATATGCTGGTCTAAGTCACCTATCTCTGACAAAGCCTCTCCTTCTATATAAAGACTGTCCCATCAAGAAACTCAGCACAGCCATTAACGTTCCATACCAATCTCAAGGTCCTTGTTCAATCAAGCCTTTCCTTAAATCACTGGTAAACACAGTCCTGTCTGGCCTAGTGAAGTGGGCACATACTGTTTTTCTCATAATTAGTTCCCTTGATAGTGCGATAGTGCTTCTCCTACTACCTTCCAACGCCTGCTATTCATGGGAACCTCTGCTGAGGATAACTATGCATCTCTAATGGCTCATATTAGCCAAGCCATTAGGGAGTGATTTCTTCTGTGCTGTCTCAGGCTATGCAGTCTATGTCTCAAGGAGGGTAGGTGGTTATATTACTCAGCCTTTCTGCTTCTGCAGCATTATAATACTTCCATAGGCCCCCATGTCCCACAGCCTCACAAGCCAGTGGAGAGGGGCCCCTGCATTGCCTGTTTGAATGGTTTCCCCAATTCCAACAGCTCTAGTGCTGAGTATTCTCTGATTTTCTTAGTTTCCCATGAATTTTTCCTTTCTTTGTATTAAAGGTCAGACCGGAGAGGCACCTTGAACTTTTCTAGGTCACTCTCTTCCTCCTCACTATTTGCCTTCTCCCCTAGGTCTCCTGGCATCAGGCTAACACTTCCTCCTTTTCCCTTTTATGCAATTTACTGGTAAGGTCAGAGGTCAGTACTAAAGAGGCCAGCCTCTGATTTTTTTCTTGTTCTAAGTTCTCTGAATTTTCGGTCTCTCTTTGGGCTATCTCCTCCACTTGGGATATACCTTTAACAACATAAAACAAGATCCAGGCCACCTCTTGCCCTTGGTTCACTACTTCGAGGGCTCACAAAGTTTGCTCTAGGTCATCTGCAGTTTTCAAAACATCTCCATATTCACGGGGCGGCCCACTGCTCAATTAAGCATGCTACTTTGTGCCACTTAGAAGAGGATGGCTCGCCAGGAATTTTTCCCATTGACTATCTGCCTAAGTGGCTTCACTCTAGTTCCATATCTCCAAATCTCTTTTTTTTAAGCATCTTTATTGAAGTTTTGTGCATTTCATACATCTTTTCTCATTCCAATCTAGACTCACCTTCCCTTCCATGCCCCCCACCCCACCCAAGTTCGTGCACCCTCCCATTCCTGTCCTGTATCTTCTTCTGATTCTTTTCAAAGTTTTTCAAAGCAGAGGATTATTGTTCTTGGGAGAACTCTACTGTTTCAGTCCTTCCCTGTCCCAGTTCCTCTGCTGTTGTTGTTCCCTCCCATCTGTATTGCATATATATGTATGTATGTATATATATATATGTCACGCCTATACTAAACATCATCTGTACACACTGCCATTTCCATATCTTAAAGTCCACTGTACATTGTTCCCTCCCATCTGTATTGCATATATATATATATATATATATATATATATCACGCCTATATTAAACATCATCTGTACACAGACTGCCATTTCCATATCTTAAAGTCCACTGTACAATCCATACTGCAGTAGCTTCTACGCAGATGATCTACCATGCCAGAATTCCCTCTGGGTTCTCTTTCTGCTCTACTTTGGTTATTGGCCTCTTCCCCCATAACAGATACAATCCCATCTCCCCTCTCAAACTCATCCTTGGCTCTGCAACCTGCCAGGCTATACCAATTATGCCAGTCATGTCTTAGTAAATATTTCCTTCTTGGGGGAGCAGTGCATGCTTGGCTCAGATGCAGGCTCTGGTGGCCGTTTTGTTTTTCTGCTCTGCCTAGGCGGGAGGGGGGTTGGGGGTGGACACGGGGGGGGATGGGGAGCGGGGGGGGGGATTGGGAGGGATGGGGGCCAGGACAGAGGCTCCAAACTTTTGTTTAAGGGGAGTTTAATGGGGTTTGTACAGAGTGAATGGGGAAAGTTTCCCACTTACAGGGGTCTCGTGGATGCTCTTGCTATGTCCATCCCTGACAGTACCACACCAGACTCCCCAACCCACGTGGTGCTGGCAGGTTCCCAGAGTGCATGTGCTGTTTTCTGAGCCCTTAATCCCTCCTCACTGTGTAAACTAGGTAGGAGGGGTGGCTGGATCTGCAGCTTCATCTCTGCAGCCATTGGCATTTGATATTTCAGGAACAGTTCATTAAAAGAATGTTTATATTACTACACACTATCCTTTGAGACGGTTTTTTTTTTTTTAATTGTGCAGTGGGAAGCTGAGGAAACCTACCATCAGCCTTCTTCTGTACATAGAAACAAAAAAGACATGTGTGTAACAGCAGAACTGCTCCAGCTCTACAAGATCAGTAATAAAGAAAGAGAAACTGTAAGGATTTAAATTGTACAAGGAGGAGGTATGATGGTTCCTGCCGTCTTTGTCCCTCCCAATGGCTTTTGACCTGTATCAAGATGTCAAGAGAAAGGGTAGGAGAGGGAAGAAAAGGGAAGAGACAAGTTTTGTATTTATTCTGTTATGCAGATTGTTCAAAGGTTTTGATTTTTGCTAACATGTCTTATTTTAGAATTGTGGAAAGGTGATTTATGGAATTTAAGTTACTGTACCAATGCCAATAGTTCAAGAAATTGTCAAGTAGTTTCTTTTACTTATATTTTCCCCTTTCCTCTCTGCATGAGTTTTCTTAAATCCTTTTAGATCATAAAGTTAACAGGGAAGCCAGAAATTTTAATTGAATAGATGGATAGATAGATAATTAGATGACAGGTCGATGGAACCCAGTTAAAGGAGGGATGGAGAGGAGGAAGGGAAGATCTTTGCTTACACTTATATGGTATCAACTTCATTCCAATCATTTTGTGCTGGTTAGCTTTAACTGTCAATTTGACCAAACCTAAAATGATCTTGGAAAAGAGTTTTAATTAGGAATTTTCTATGCTATGTTGGCCTGTGGGAAGGTCTGTGAGGGATTGTCCTGACTGTTCATTGATGTAGGCAGACACAGCTCAATATGGATGCCACCATTTCCTAGGCAGGGGTTTATGACGAGTATAAGAAAGAATAAGGCGGCTGGAGAGATGGTCTAGTGGTTAAGAGCGCCGACCGCTCTTACAGAGGACCCGGGTTTGATCCCCAGCACCCACATGGCAGCCGAGAACCGTCTGAAACTCCAAATCCAGGAGAACTCCAGTTCCAGGGGAGTCTGACACCCTCTTCTGACCTCCGCGGCATTGCATGACACGGGTGCACAAACTTGCATACAGACAGTACATTCATACACATACAGAAATAAATAAAATTAAAAAAATAAAAAAATAAAAGAAAGAATAAGGCTACCTGTCTGCTGTTGACTGTGAATGTGATTCATTGAGTTCCTGCCTTGGTTTCCCTACAATAATGGACTGTAACCTGGCTCCAGAGTCTACTCTATTAATGGGTACCCATTATTTTGTGTATAGAGATGGATGATGAACAGACACTTTGGGAAGTTAGGAGCACAATATTTGCCCTCACTAGGTCACTCTTTTTTAATTTTGTAATATTTTTAGGTGAGATAGATAAATTCTGGACTAAATACCTAAATGAACAAGCCCCAACAGGAGTCAGAAAGCATGCTCAGTTTCAGTTAATTTAACATTTCATATTAATTCAGCAATTATAGCTATTCGAAAGATTGTGGCTATACACTTATATAGTAACAACAGAAATGTAATTAACTGCCTTTTAAGATGGCATGAACCCCCTAACAGGAATACTCAGAAGCCAAGTGAATGGTCCTTAGCTCTGGGTATCACTGAGAGTGGCCTTTTCTGACTTTTTGAAGCCTAGATGTTCATTTCAAAGTCCATTCTCAGAAGTATATTGGGTGGTAGGGTTTGAGATGTGTGTATAATATTTGGGAAATTTAAACGATTAGTCCCTGATAAAGCTTTGTATTAAATAATTAGTTTTAAAAGATTTTAATCTGGACTACAGTTTAGACGTAATAAGGATTCTGAGGAGCTGTGTTTTCCTTAACACAGTGTAAGATTTCCATCTGTAGAGCAAGTGAGCTTTTTCTCCTTGTGTCTCCAAGTTTATCTGCTAAGTAATTTTCCATACATGACTCACAGATTGTGTTTTTGTACATATTGAGATATTAATGGAAACAGAATCAACAGAGAGGAAAAATCCCAGATTCAAGCAGAAATTCAAGGTCTACCTCTGACACTGCGAAGTTCTTTGGTACACAGGAAATGCTTGCTCAAAATATTGACTTCCTCATTGGTGTAATTGACTATCGCCATGGGGTGTTCTGGAGTCTCTCTTTAACTGGTGCGTATTCATTTTTCATGGTACAGGGTGTATAGGACATGCTTCCTCCAACAAGGCTACATCTAAAGACTTCATGACTGCTTCTTGGTCTTTACAGGAAACAGCTGTTAGGACAGTCTGGTGTACTTAGAAGATAGTAGGTTGTTGGTTGGTTTTTTTTCTTGTTTGTTTTTATTAATAAAAACCTGTGAGATTATTTCACATTTAATAATTTGAAATTGACTCGATTTCTAACTGGCCTTACTTTGAAAACTCTAGAAGTAAAATAATGTAAAACTTGCATTCTGCATCCCTCAGATTACTATATTAAAATTTTAAAGTATTTTTTTGGTGTATGTGTGTGTGGCAGGGGGTGGGGGGGTGGTGTGGTGTGGTGTGGTGTGGTGTGTGGTCCAGTGTATGCATGTGACTGTGTAGTTGTCCGTCATGTATGAAGCGGCCAGAGGGAATACTGGGTGTTTTCCCCTATCACTATGCCTTTAAGACAGGATCTCTCGCTGAACTGGACTGGACACTTGTTGCTTCAACTAGGCTAGCTGGTTTGGGATGCCTGGGGCTCTCCAGTCTCTGATTCTCCTCCTAGCACTGGAGTTATGCGCACACACAAGCATGCTCAGTTTTTGTTTTGGTTTGGGTTTTTGTTGTTGTTGTTGTTGTTGTTGTTTTCTTTTGGTATTTTTGAGACAGGGTCTCCCTTTAGTCCCAGCTGTCTTGGAGCTCACTCTGTATACCAGGCTGGCCTTGAACTTACAGAGATCCACCTGCCTCTGCTTCCCAAGTGCTAGGATTAAAGCCATAGGCCACCACGCCTGGCTTGTTTTTGTTTTTATGTGGGTGCTGGGGGATTCAAACTCGAGTCCTTATGATTCTTTAGAAAACAGTCTTATCCACTGAGCCATCTCCCCAACCCTTGAAAAATGTTTTAAGTTTTTCCTAAAAGACATTTCAAGATTTTTTAATGCTCCGAGTACTTTGAACTATTCTATTCATTTTGAAAGGATTCATTTCTTCACTAAGCAATTCAAGATTAAAATAAGAATTCATAGTTAGTTATTGGAGTCAAAACAATCAATAATTCATGCTCCTCAGCATGGGCTGTTTTTAAATATGATTAAATTGATTTTTAGTTCAGTTTTTTAAAAGTTTTCTCATTCATCCTGGGTAGCCTACCCCATTTGTCTTTGCATGGCTCCTTCAAATATCAGTTACTCAGAATTAATAAGATTTGCTTCTACAGAAATGGAAGCTGTTTAGAGAAGAATACACAGGATCCCAAACAGATCTAAGTTCACATCTCTATTATCACACTTAATAACCGGGCCTGTCATTTAACATCCCATGTTGCAAATCCCTTGTCTACAGATTTTGTACTGTAATAACATGCACATTATGAGCACTGGGCCTGACGCAATGGCTCAGTATATAAAGGAGCTTGCTCCCAACCCTGACAACCCGAGTTTGATCACTGAAATAGTCATGGTGGAAAGAGAGAATAGACTCCTGCAAGTTGTCCTCTGATCTCCACATGGGCTAGGACACTTACTCACACATATGCAAACATGGACACATGGACACATAAAGTGAATTTTTAAATTGAATTTTTAAGATTATGAATGATAGTTATTAATATAGAGCAGATAGGACAATCAATGAGTGGCAGGTTTCATTGTCATGATCAGCATCTTCACTTGAGAGTCACAGCATACTTGAGAAGGCAGGTGTGGTAGGAAAAGACAGTGTTGAAAACTGGTCAGTTGTGACCTCTGTTATTAATGGTGGAAGCTCCTTGGAACAAAGCTCTGACTTTTCTCACATTTTCCCCCAATGTCTACAGGCTTCTGGAGCAGATGCCCTGGAGTTAAATCTATCCTGTCCACATGGCATGGGAGAGAGAGGAATGGGCCTGGCTTGTGGGCAGGTAAGGATCCAACAGCTGCCACTGTGTCTGTCAGCATGACATAATTGGCCCCTGTCATGATCTTTAGCATACCTTAGGTGAGGGGATGTGTTGATCTGATGACTGGCTGGAGACTTGCAGGTCTGCATTGTTTAAATATTTAGTGTTTAGAGTGGAAAATGAGGGGAACTGAAATTACAGCAACTGTTTAGTTTTATTGAAGAAAATATCACATTATGAGCTTGACAGGAAGTAATAGCATAACAAATAGTTTTTAAAGGCGCTGAAGCAGAATTAGCTGATTTCCAATGCAATGTTCTTTATTCATTCCTGATGCTGATCCAGTTTCCCTAGGGCAATATACAGTACAAAATGCATTGTTCATAGTGATTTTGTAGTAAATGGGGCACAGCACAAATTGCATTTTACATTTTTTAGCATATGATCATTATTCCCTAACTGTGTTTTGGGAGTTGCAAAAAGACTTTGATGCTATTTTTATTGGGGGGTATAATAAATCGAAACTTTATGTTGAAATACATTCAAAAAAATGAATAAATGTAAAATAATATGTTAATATATAGGAAATACTGCATCTTTATAAAACAAGATAGATTGTGGTATGTTAAGGAGAGATGAAAACACTTAATGCTTAAAAGGTAAGTACCTTGAATCTCATTTTACTTTTAAACCCAGAGGAAATAATATGAAGTAATTAATATGAACTGTTGTGATTTCTGACAGTTTTGTAGTGCTGTAAAGTTTACTTTTGTGTTACATATGAAGCAGGACTTTGGGCTTAGAAATGACTCAACTCCCACCCCTCTCCTTTTTCTCAAATCATTGAATTGATTTAAATTAAACTTTTAAATTAAACTCAGGCCTTTACTTTGAGAAGGGAAAATTCTGCTTATTGAAATGAACACGAGTTTCTATTTTCATATTAGCAGACAGAGGGGTTCTTTAAGTACTTTGTAAATGTTTAATCGGCATTGGGAATGGATTTGTGACTCAGGAAGAAATCATTCTTATGAACACCAGGAGGGCAGGGGCTGGCCACATATCTTTTCATGGATATCCAGGTTCTGCTCACAACAGGTTACCCGGAAGGCCATTAAGTGTGGTAAATATGTCTACATTTTGAATTTTCAAGTCGGGGGGAAATAGCATTACTTCCAAGTCATATAATGAGCCAACTTTGTCAGAATGTGTAATGTGATTAAAGGGAGAAATCCAGGCCTGGAAAGATGGGTCAGTTAGTAAAGCACTTGCCATGCAAAGATAAGGGCCTGAGTTTGATCTCCAACACCCATATACAAAACGTGGTACAGGTGTAGGCACCTGCAGTTCCACAGCTGGGAGGTCGTCACGGGGGGATTCCTGGTGTGTTCTGGAGCCAGTCTGGCACAGTGAGATCTAGATTTAGTCAGAAACCCTGTCTGAAAAAAACAGTGGAGACTGATGGGAGAAGATCCCTGTATACACACACACACACACACACACACACACACACACACACCATATTTACAAATACACATTTAGACATACAAAAAGTGTTAAGAAGGGAAGAGTCCTAGGAGGACATCCAGGACAGGTCCTGACTTGACACATGGTTCCCTCTATGTTCTGATATTTAGGCTTTGCTACAAATAGAATTGATTTGAAAATGTTGCCCAGTTTCCTGTTTCAGAATGAGTTTCACCCCATTTGCACTTCTTCACACACCCAGATGGGAGGTGGAGTGGGTGGACCCTCTCTAGACAGTTATTTAACCACATAGATTTTTACACAGACTTGGGCTGAAGAAGAATGCCAAATACTAAATTTCTGTAGGCAGAGATATTAATATGATTTTAAAATGCTTGGAAAACATACATTCTCCAAGCTGATTTCTTAGCTGAAGGAAATGGGTCGTTTCTATTCACTTATCAGTTACGATCACTGAAACTGGGTCTTCCTATCAGCCAAGCTTATAAATTTTCTTTTGCGTTTTATTCTGCACTAAGTTAAATAATTGAAAAATAAAGCTAATTTAATAACTTTTGTTCTGGCATTTTCAAATGATTGCTTAGACTCTGGAGATATGAATTTTTGATTTTTTGAAAGAGAAGGAAGAATATTAGTGCATATTTATAAATGAGTTTTCTGTGACTCCTTTTGAGGGCACAGTTTGGCTTTATTTGATTTTATCTCTAATTTCCATTTATTTCCTACTCTCCCTACTATTTCCACTGTTTCTTCCTCCTTGCCTTACTTTAAAGTCTCCACCAATTGCAGGTTGGTAGATTAGGAAGTAGGTAACTGTGTGTGTATAGACTGTGGAGGCAGATGAAGAGCCATTGTAGACAGATGTGCATTCCAGTGCTCTGAGCCAAGTGCAGGCATGTCTGCATTGTCAGAGCATGTTATGTGCTTGCTGCATGAACCTGACACCATCCCTGGTCCAGGGTGGAATGCTTTTCCTATCAGACAAAACCTTAATAACACATTTTCTTCTTGCCATGTTTGTTCTTCCTTCTTTAGCTCAATTTTCTCACAAATGTTTAATAAGTGAAGAATATTGCTTTTGTTCCTGAATATGGTTTTATATAATCAGCATAAATGAAAGATAAATAAATATACAGGATACATGTAAATATGACTATATAAATAGGTAATAAAATGTAAACATATAATCAATTTAAATACACATATATAGTTAATCAAAAGTCATGAAGTTTATAAGCAGACAAAACTATAATCTCTACAAAATATAGATACCATGTTTACTAATGAAATTATGTATAGATACAGAAAAATCTCAAGCTGACATTGCTACTTTGAATTGTTTGGTTCCTACAAAGTGAAACTTCAGGGGCTAGAGAGATGGCTCAGTAGTTAAGAGCACTGGCTGCTCTTGCAAAGAACCTGGGTTCAATTCCCAGCACCCACATGGCAGCTAATAATCATCCTTAATTACAGTTCCAGGGGTATCTGACACCCTCTTCTGATCTTTGCAGGCACTTCATGACATGAGTGTACTTAAACACATGCAGTCAATATACTCAAACACATCAAATAAAAATAATAAACTATTTTTTTAAAAGTGCAACTTCAAGCCAGGCGTTGTAGTGCATACCTTTAATCCTAGCACTCGGGAGGCAGAGGCAGGCAGATCTTTCTGAGTTCAAGGCCAGCCTGGTCTACAGAGTGAGTTCCAGGACAGCTGGGGCTACAGCGAGACCCTGTCTCGAAAAAAAACCAAAAAAAAAAAAAATGCAACTTCATATAAACCCTTACATGCTTCAGGTGTGTTAGAGAGTTACATTTTCCTTCTGTGTTTCTCCCATCAGCCATCTGTGCCACCTTTACCATACTGCTTCTTCTCCTGAAGTACAGGTTTCCATCTCTATATTGTAGAATCTTAATGAAATGATCTCTAAAATCTCATGTAGCTTTAAGGATCTGTGAATGTGGATATTATAAATAGGAGGCTAATTAGTTTTTTTAAATTCTCTAAAAAACAAACAACTGATTATGCTATTTCTTTTTAAAAATTTTACATTTCCTTATTCTGCAAAAATTTATCAGTTTACACTTAGTCTCTGTGTTAGTTACTTTTCTGCTGCTGTTATAGAACATTGTGACCAAGGTGAAGTATAGAAGGCATAGTTTAGTGCATTGGGCTGAAGGTTCCAGAGGGCTGAGTCCATCATGGTGGGAAAAGCATAGGAGGAGGCAGCAGGAACAGAAGGCTAAGAGCTCACATCTTCAAGCACCTTCATACATGAGCATCAAGGAGAGGAGAGAGAGAGAGAGAGAGAGAGAGAGAGAGAGAGAGAGAGAGAGAGAGACTGACTGCTGGTGAGGCAAGGCTGTGAAGTCTCAACACCAGCCCCCAGTGACCTGCTTCTTCCAGCAAGGCCATGACTCCTAATACCCTAAAACCATGCTACAAAGTGATCAAGTGTTCAAATGAAGCCTATGGGAGATAATTCTGATTCAAATAACCATGTTCCACTCCATGTCCTCCATATGCTCATGGCCATATCATAATGCAGACAGTGTTCAGTCCAACTTAAAAATCCCAATAGTCTTTAACAATTTTGACACTGGTCAAAAGTCCAAAGCCTTCCCTGTAGTAAGGTAGTCTCTTATCTGTAATCCCTTCCAAAATCAACTGTGCATATTTCTATTCTAGCATACAATGGCACAGAATACACATTCCCATTCAAATATGGAGAAATAGAGGCATATTGAGGAAATAGTAGATCAAAAACAAGAGTAAAAGCCAGCAAGATGAATACCAAATCCTGTAGCCCTCTAGCTTTGATGCCTACATTTGTTACTCTATTGGGCTGGTACCACTTCCTGTATACAGCTCTCCTTGACAGATGCCTCACAGCTCTGGCATTTCCAACATTTTGGAAATGTTGGAAATTGCCAAGAAGGCTTGACTTTTATAGCTTCCCACAATAGTTTCCCAGGGCCTTCTCTATAGAAGGACTCCCTTGATGTATGCTGCCTGATCTCTGCTTCTTTCTGATACTACAGAGGAAGAATTAATGACCCCCTTACTCTTGCATCTTTCATGCCCCTAAAGCCAGCACCACATAAAGGATCTGCCCAGTTCAGCTGCCAGCTTAGGAGAGACCTTGGCCCCGTTGGATCATATTTGTAGCTGCTTTTGTATGTTGTGGTTTTCTAGGAGCAGAAAGGTCCTTGCACAAGTTGGAAGGTTAACTCAGTGGGTTCTTGCCTGAAGGGTACTCTTTCCTTTGTACAGTAGATTAGGAAGCCTTTCTTTAATAGTTCTAATATCCTTAACAATAAAACTGGCTGTTTAAGAACACCTCATCTTGGCTTCTTAGTGCCCTTTTTCTCTCCACACTGTACATTTTTACTTCTTTCTGCTCCACTTGTCCTTTTTCCTTATAGCTAGAGCTACATAATATTCACCATTAATAACCGTGCCTCCAATTTAACATTAAGTTGCCTTGAAATTCACTCTGCCAAAGAAATTAGTCCATTGCTTTTAAAATTACCCTCAGGCATGTTTTTAGGCCTCTGGCAGATAGCAGCCAGACTCTTTGCCAAAATATCTCAGTTGTTGTTTAATTTCTTTTTTCTACCTCCCTCTGGAACACCTTGAATGGCCTATTAACTCTGTTTACAGCATTCAACCACTTTTCTAGCCCAAACTTACGAAGTCTTCTACATTCCTCCAAAAACCAACATGGCCCTGTTCTTCACTGTAACAACCCATTCTTGGATATGAGCTTCTACATTAGCTACTTTTCTCTTGCAATGCTAAAAACTCTGACCAAGGCAATTTATAAAAGGAAGAGTTTATTGGGTTTATAGTACTACAGGGATAAGAGTCCATTATGGTTTTAGAGGCATAGCAGGACACAACTAGAGCAGAAAGCTGAGCACTCACAACTTCAATCAAGCAGAGGAGTCAGAGACAAACTATGAACATTCAAAGCTCCCCCACACACCTCACACAGGACCGTGCTGTGATTCCTCCACAAAGTCCAAACCTGTTAATCTTCCCAAAACAATGTCACCAATTGACTAAGCGTTAAATTCTTGGGGTCTATGAGGGAAAATTATCCAAACTACCACAGCTTCCTTTATCTTTGAGCAACACAGTTCTAGATTCTCAGTAGATACCTAAAACCAAGGGGAGTGTAAAAATCTTTCTACATATACGTACCTGTAATATACTTTAATGTTTTTTTTTCAAGCACAATAAAAGGTTACAATAACAATGACAAATAACAAAGTAGAATGATTGTAACAATGTAGTGTTATGAAATGTATTTGCAGCTTTGGAGTTGTTTTAACCTGAATTTTTTTTTCCAGTCTTTTTAGACCATGGTTGTTTGTGTATCACTGAAACCACAGAAGGAAAAGCCATGGGTAGATGGGGATCATTCCATTTACATGACTCCTAATTGTTTTAACATCAATAAGAATTGCTTATTTTTTCTATATTTTAATTTCTTTTCTGTCACTCAAGGGTGAGATGTTTGCTTAGCATGTGCCAAGCCTTAGGTTCAACCCCCAACACAACAAAAATATAAAATTATACGCATAAAAAGAGTTAACTGGGTATATCACAAAGGTCTGTGATCTCAGCTACTCAGGAGTCTGAGATGAGAGGATTATTTATTCAGTTCATTCTCAGGCAATGTAGCTAGACCTCATGCCAAAAAAAAAAAAAAATGGAAAGAAAAGAACAGAAAAGGCAAACAAAGATCAAAGTAATGGTTTTTCAATAAGGCTATGATTGTTAGTCATCTTATAGTCAAGTGGCAAAAATAAGCCCTGGATTATTTACATACAGTCTTGTTCTTCTATTGTTTTAATAGTATCTCCAAAACTTTGATGCTAATGTGAAGCTGAGAATGTGCTTAAATGTGGTTAGGCTCTGCTTGTATGCACTTCAAAGAGAGTCAAGGTTATACTGCACTTGAAATTTAGAATGCTACTATGGCCCACAATCTCTGAAGTAGATTGATTCCTTCCTTCCTTCCTTCCTTCCTTCCTTCCTTCCTTCCTTCCTTCCTTCCTTCCTTCCTTCCTTCCTTTCTTTCTTTCTTTCTTTCTTTCCTGAGGCCCATGTATTCTGAATCTCAGATCTAGCCAATGGTTACCAGAGCTTGGATTATTAATTAACACATTAGCCTGAATGTAGGCAAGGTACTACGAATAGTTCCCAGTGAGGTGGCATCCCCATGTCAGCTTTAAATATTGTTGTTAGTTACTGAAAATTTAGTGCAGGACCACATCAGCTTTCGTAGTGGTGAATTCCCATTTCTCTCCATTTTCAAATGTCTAGAAACCTAAGCAAGCTTGAATCTACTATCCATGTCCTATCTCAGGAAGGAAGGAGCCTCTTTGTCTTAGCATTCATATTTTAAAGCATCTACAATCTGTTTGAGGAAACCTATTTCTTGTAACATTTTATACTTTATAAATCTAATTGAACTAAAGAAATATTTGTAAAAAAAAAAACAATTCAAATGGAACCTTTGGTAGGTTTTCCCTTCTTCGTAAATGTCATGTTAGAAAATAGCCCTCTATCATCCTTCTAAAATTACATTAAAGTCTTTCACTTTCATCTTATGGAATCTTCTTGCTAAGTTCAGAAGAATGCCGAGTAACCCTTGAATATATTGTTACTGTTCTTAGTGTTTCAGAAATGATTACCAACAACAGACAGATTTGATCAAACAGCCCTACTTCTTATTTCTTTTGGAATAATAGAAAGATGTATGTCTTTTGAAGATAGGCACCAATAAGAAACTAGAACTCTATTAGACTCCCCTGACATTGCTTCTGGTGGATGTAAATGCCAGCAAACATTGACATGGTTAAATTTCATTCTCTGTTATGGACTTTATCCACATAACCTTTCCTCCGTGTGTGTGTGTGTGTGTGTGTGTGTGTGTGTGTGTGCATGTGTGTGCCTGTGTGTCTGTGTGTCTGTGTGTCTGTGTGTGTCTGTGTGTCTGTGCCATCCAGAGAACAATCTCAGGTATTATTCCTCTGTAACCATATGCTTTTTTTTGAGAAAAGATTTCTCACTGTCTCCAACTAAGCTAGGCTGACTGGCCAGTGAGCCCCAAGAATCCACCTTGTCTCCACTTCTTCAGCACTAGAACTAGGATTAAAAGCAGGACCACCATGGCCAGCTTTTTAGTCTTTCAACAGATTCTGGAAGGAACTTGAGTCCTTGTGCTTGCATCGTAAGCACTTTACCAACTGAGCCATCAATCCAGCCTCCATATGTCTTTTCTAGCTCAAGCTCTTAATATAAAGATAAACCATTTCCAGAGCTACTTAAGTTCCTATTTCACAGAACTGCCACCAACTATCAAAAGAAAAATAGTTGATATGGGTTGAGGGTGTGGTGGGTGGGATATGGGTGAAGATGGCTCATTCTAGCTTATCCTCCACATAGGACAAGCAAGAGACATGTTCCACAGAATGCCTCAGTACCACATACAGAATCTCATCCACATGATAGTCCTTCCTTCAGAAAGAAAATGAAGTGGCTTGCTATTATTTTCTATACAAGCTGATTACTTCTTTTCCTTAAGTTAATGATGTAGTATGGCGAAACTTAGACTCCTCAAACTAGGGAAAGCCTTAAAGATTGTTCTTGACAACTCCTTTACATGCAGGATAGGAACTACTATGACTGCCTAAGGTGATCAGACCTTGTCACTGAGGTGATCAGACCTTGTCACTGTATAGGAACTACGGACAGCCTAAGGTGATCAGACCTTGTCACTGGCCTCTTCCCTGGTCTCTGTCCAGTGATTCCCACTGTGCTATTTCAGCGCATCAAATATGAGCAAATAGAAAACATCAGTACAATGTGCAGGCTACTCCTCACTGTCTTTTAGCATGCTGTTATCCTTCATGCCTAGAACCAAACACTTTCAAATAAATTATCCATATGCAAATCAGTTTTTGTTTCCATGCTAGATAAAATCAGATTCATGAGATAGATATATCTTATCAATTAACTAAACTTTTCCTGAAAAAGGAAGAATAGTTGTGAAAGGCTTTAAAGGCATAAAGTAAGAGCTTGTTATTATGTGCATCTATGGTGACTTAGAATTTGGATCGCTGCCAATAGATTTGCATTCCTTATCTAATACTTTCAACCAACTATAGTTGCTTTACTCTAGCCCTTGTAGGTTGTCCACTATCCACTGGTTTCAGTGTTCATTACAGGTGTGATGGCTAAACACCGCATAACTATTTTAGTAAAGAGTTTTTGGATGAAAATTTCCAACGTAGTAGTGTAACTGGAGAAAACACTGTCCTAGCTTTCCAGGCAGATCAAACAGTGGAATAAAGGTGATGGTGCCTGTTACTGTCTGCTGCATGATGCTATCCCACAGCACCTCCCTTTATTTACACATCCTCTGCACAGAATTTCTGACACAGGGCTGGAGAGATGGCCTGGGGTTTAAGAATACCTGCCTCATAATCATGAGAAGCAGAGTTTGGATCTCAGCACCTTGTAGCAAGCTGGGCATCCCACACATGCCTCTAACTCCAGAAGTCTGAAGAAGGACAGGGAATGGAGCATTGCTGAGGCTTGCTGGCTTCTTGCCTTGGTGAGAAAGTGCAAAGCTTCAGAGAGAGACCCTGCTTCAAAGGAAGAGGCAGAGCGTGACCCAGGAGGACATGCCTCCGTGCTTGCACAGGCAAGCTTCTGCACACACATAAGCATAATGCACATGTTCCCCAATAAACACACACAAATAAATAAATAAGTCTTAAAATAAGTTCCAAACATTAGTTCTTCAGCTCAGTCTAAGCTTTCATTTTTTCCTCAGGAAGATTACACTGCGCTGTTTCCCTCATGATTTAGCTAAGCAAGGATGAAAATGTTTAAGAGTTGTAAATCTTAAAATGTTCAGGATCTTAAATGATTATTACTCCAAATAAGATTGCCCAAAGGGATACTTTGACATTTCCCTCATGATCCATTCTATGTCCAAACTTAATTTGCACAAACTTTATGTTTATGAAATAATAAAAAATCAAGGAAGAGAGAGGCTTTATTTCTGTTTCAGCATGCCAACATTTTTCCATAAGACATTAACCACAGAATATTACTCTTACCCTTGCCAGGGAGCAGACGTCTGTCACTATGAAGAGAATCCAAAACCAAGTGTGAGGACGACATTGCCCCAGATGTGCAAACCTTTCCCCTGGGAAATAAAGCCTTCCTCCAGCAGCTGGGTTGACAGACCCTCTGTCTCACAGAGCACATTGTCCAGGGAGCTATGACTGAAGCACTATTTGAATAAGGTCCCCGTTAAGCATCTGTGGAGGGGACAATATAAAGATAGCCCATTTAAATCCCAAAGCTGAGAGGTCTCTGTATTTTTCAGAGTTGAAACTCAGTAACTCAGTTTGAGCAAGCTAAAGGATTAAAGACAGGAACACAAGCGCCCTGCTGTTGAGAAATACAACCCACTGAAGGCAGACTGACCTCTCATGGGGAAGTGAAGGAGCTCACTGATAAGTTACATTTGCTTTTTGATTCTGGTCAGGTGGCAAATGAAACCTTTTCTGCTTTAGCCTTTTTACTTTTCTCACTTCACATAAAGTTAGGCATGGTGGGTAATCCCAGCACTCAGGAGGCAGAGGCTCACTAGTAAGCTTGGGCTGCGTAGTGAGTTCCTGTTTCCACAAGATGAAATTTATACCTAGTACCATTATCAGGGCCAATAAACTCTGATTAGATAGGTAATAGGGCCTAGGTGAGAACCTACTACTAATATCCTACTAACTGGATATAGTATTAAAATGACTCCTAATGACTTACTGCTATATCCATAGAATAGTCCATCTCTCAACCCTTAACAGAGAAGGCAGTTAATACAGAGACCCACAACTGCTAAGCATGCATAAAGTAAGAGATTAAGAGGACTCACTCCTAAATGGATTGTCTATCTTGCACCCCACTCCCCAAGGATCAAGGATCTTCTAAGAAGTGCTAGGTTGGGGGGGGTATAATAAGAGCCAGAGGTGGTGGGTGACAATGAAATGGTGTTTTCCAGAGAGCAGGGCAGTTGCACATAGGAATTCATAGCAACTGTGACAGCATGCAGAAGACCTGCTCAAGCTCAAGCCAGACAAATAATAAGCTGGAGGGGAGGAGGTAGCACACAGTTCCATCCCTAGCTGCAGAGCTAGTGGTGTTTGGTAGCTGCTGAAAGAGGAAGTTCTCCTTAAGGGTATGACTCCTGAAAGGTCCACCACAATCCTGTGCAGGTTCCATACCTAAGAGTACTTGGACCACACAATTGAAATCTATGGGGGGGAAAAAGAACAAGAAATTGAATGGGTTGGTGGGTGGGGGTGGATCTAGAAGGAGATAAAGAGGGAGGGAGAGGATCATGATCAAATACATGAAATGGGTGCACTTAATGTAGGCAAAGTAGCACTCATGCACAAAAAATATAAAATAAAAATAATAAATAAAATAGGTTAAAATATATTTTAAAAACAAAAGCAGAAAGGAAGCAAGAGAGAAAGAGAGAGGGAGAAAGAGAGAGAGAAAGAGAGAAAGATAGATAGAGAGGAGAGGAGAGGTATCTCAGGTTTGGGTGCCTGTGATGGTTAATCATCTCGAATTACCAAAGACACATTGGCAATTTGGACTGGAAAACTGGAACTTGATTTGTGTGACTTTACCAGCTAAATGTGGAATGTGGAATGCTTGAACTCTGAGTTTAGATCTGGGGAAGCTCAATCACAGAGTTCCACAAAAACCCTGAAGAAGGCCTGTGTATTGTAGACTTGTGGAAGAGTCAGAGGCATACACACAGCCTGGGTGATTCTGTACATGTGCTATTATAATGTTTGAGTGCTTTAAGATAAATAATCCACTTGCTTATGAGTAAAGTGTCTGGAATCAAAATGAAATATTTGCATTGTGCTATATGATATCACCCAACTTTTTGTTTGATTTTAATTCCTTGCCATTTGCATAGTCAGGCATGCTCTTGTCAGTAGAAAACTATGGGAGATTTGAAGAGGCAGTTGTGTAATGGCAATATTTTGCCTAAAGCTAGTTTTCTGTGAAGTTTTTAATTGTGGTTATTGTTTGTTAATAATATACAAATGAGTGCTTCTTTTAAAAATAAATTTTTAGTACAAAGCAATGCTGTTTAAAGTGTCAGTTCAAAGACAATATTTTTTTATTTTTTATGCCCATCATATGGCATTAAGAAATATTGCATTTAGTAATGAATAGGTATTTTTTACTGCCAAATCATTGTAAAGAAGACAACTAAATGCATATTTTTCAATCTAATGTGGGTTTTATTACACCTACCATTTGTTGTATGCCAGAAAGAAGTGGCAAAAGCACTTTGAAAAGGTTTTAAAAATCATTCTGAAGTAGTAATGGTTAACATCAAAGTGAGTCAGAAAAGTCGGTCAAATTCTGTCCATTTTGACCATAGAATTAAACTGAACTAAAAAATCCTCTTGGCCTATGCTGAGAGACAGGAGTGAGATGAGAAAATGGGTGTGATCTTAGTCTATGATATCATAAAGACACAGGATACTATGATGTCACACCAGGCTGGTATATAACAATGTAGAGACATAGAGACAATGTGGAAACATGTTTACTAAGATATAAATATTAGCAATGAAACGGAACACCCACTTGTGAGTTCCAATTAGCTTAGAGTGCCTAACCGCTTGATGACAGGACAGAGCTATGCTTTAAAAGTCACCAAAGACTTGCCCAGAAAGCAGCACTGGACTAGAAAGTTAGTAACTCTTACCACCTGAGATCTGGCACCAGAATTCAAGATAAGACAGGACAGCGAGACAGGCCAATGGAAGGAATGAGAGGCAAAAATTTACAAAGACCTTAAAATTAAGGTCATCCGGAGAAAAGCTTCACCACTTCTGCTGATGTGATATGATGTCACACCAGTAGGGAAAACTGACTCTCCTCCTACAATCTATCAATTCTCAATAGAGCCTCAGATAGTGTCGGGGCCTCCCGCCTACCTCCCCCATCCATTCAGGGCCTCTGTCTGCCTTAGGTGAACACAGTCTTGTGCATGCTGTCATAAGTGCTGTGGGTTAATATGTACAGCTCCCCCATGGTGTCCAGACAACATGGTTTCCTGGTAAACATCTTCCACTTCTGCCCCCCCCACACAGTCTTTCTCCTGCCTCTTCCACAATGATTCCTGAGCCTGGGTAGGAAAGAGTGTGATATAGGTGCCCAGTTTAGGAGCATGCTCTTCACAGTCTTTTATTCTCTGAATGTTGACCATTTGTGGGCCTCTGTGTTAATTACCATCTACTGAAAGAAACTTCTGTGGTGAGAGTTGAGAGAGGCACTAATCTATGCTTATAATAATAAGTCACTATGTTAATACTATGTCTATTTAGTGGAATGATAGTAGAAAGTACCCTCCCCCCTCCCCTGGCCTGAAACCTGTCTAGCCAAAGGTTATTGGCCCAACAAAACTGTCAGCTATATACTCCACTTTGTGAAGCAGAACTTAAATCCAATTAGAAGATGGTTGGCTACACTCATAACATTAGTGCCACTATTACACAAAGGGCATATTTTAACAAACTGGTTATTGCAGCTCACAGTATCTAGGCAAAGTTGATGATTACCTTTCTCTGCCAGTAACATGCATAGCACCTTCTAGTATTATGAAAGCTAGCCAACAAGATGTGACTCCCAAGTACCAGCTTGATTTCTCCTTGTTTCTCCTGTAACTCAGCTATTTAGAGTCTTCAGCAATAGGATCTTGCCATCAAATTCTGGTGGGTAACCATGCAATGGCATTAGCCAGTGCTGCTTGGGATCTCTCTCTCCAACAACTCTTGAAAGAGAGTCTATTCCTGGTTTCGTGTTTTTCCTTTACTAGCCTATGTTGTCTATTACAGCTATTGAACCCCTATTAAAGGGTAACTGCATTTAAACTCTTTTTATATTATGTATACATATATTGAAAGAAGATAAGTTGGGACAAGCAACTAGACAGTTCTCATATAATGAAACACCAATAGTTGAGGGTTTTTTTTTTAATATTCAATGTCTTTAGCCATCGGGAAAATACAAATTAAAAGTTCTTTGAGATTTCTTCTTACCTAGCCAGAATGGATAAGAGCCAAAAGACAAACAAGAACAAGTGTTGGCAAGGATATGGGGAAAGGGGACACTTATTCATTCCTAATGGGAGTACAAACTGATGAAACTATTATGCAAATAAGTATGGAGGTTCTTCAAAATACTAAGAATAGATCTCTCACATGACTTAGTAGTGCCACTCTTGGCTGCATACCCAAAGGACTCTGTATCCTACTACACAGATGCCATCCATGTTCACCCATGTTCATTGTTGCCCTCCTCATGATACCCCAGAAATGGAAGCAACCTAGCTGGCTATCAACTGATAAATGTATAATGAAAGGGGGATACATTTACAAATCAAATATTCTTCAGCTTTTGAGAAAAATGAAATTATAAAATACACAGGTAAATGGATGGAACTGGAAACAATAATCCTAAAAGAGGTAACCTAGACCCAGAAAAACACACATCCCATGGTTTGTTTTTCTCATAAGAGGTTAGTTTTCAATATCAATAGTTAAGATAGGTGTGTTTTAATTGGAAAATCCTTACAGATCAGGAAACTAATAAGGGGCCATGGGGGGTTGTTCACGGGAGAGGAGATAGAATGTGGTGGTATAAATGGGAAAAGATATAATGGATAATATGTGTTTAAGGGGCAGGTGAATGGGAAGGTGGGACAGCAGAGGGAGAAGGGGAGATGTAACTAACACTAAAGGCCTTGTGACAGAGTCCTATAGAAACTTTGCATTTGTCAGTACAATCAGCTGACAGCTTCAAGCTAGATCAGATGAGCCATGTCAGGGATAAGGGGACATGGATTCACCTAACCAGAGAAGGAAACAAAGGCCCCATATGCAATGGAAATTCAGGAAAATAGATTTATTAAAACCATGACCCTTTGTAACTTGGGAATAGTAGCCAAAGCTCTAGACTTCATGACTTTTTCCACCAGAAAGAATTAGGTAGCCACATTCTCAGAGAACCATTACAGTTCCCCAGATGAAGAGGAGGTGTGTTTAGGAGAATCAGTTTTCCCACAGATATGAAGTCATTATTAACATTGATCTTATTACAGGGGCCTCAATAGGACTAAAATCTGTAGTCAATTTTGTTTCAGTTTTCTCACCAGCATATAATTTTATTAGATGGCAATATGGCTGATAAATTTATGTACTGTACAAAAATTACATTTAAAGAGGAATCAATTCAAAGTGTTACTTGCAGACTTAGAGCCTTTGAAATGCTATAAACGTCTTTTATTCTTTCTTCACGGTTTTTGCTGTTCATTTGTCCTGGGTTGATAGCTGGACTGTTTACTTCTCCTCTTACCTGTTGCTGCTGGTTGTACTGGGCACTGTAAGTTCTCAGAGCCTTGAAATTGGCTGCATGTTCACTATTTATCAGAAAGGGACACACAAAGGTTTTTATTTTTCCCTTTGTAAAATTTCTAACCCTCCATCAACTGAACAAAAATCTTTATCACTAGCTGACTTTTGCCAACTCTCTTCTTTGTTTGAATATACTTGAAAATCTGTGACAGTATGTAATCCCACTGTGTTCATGTTTTCTGTGGCTTTGTTTTCATCACGTGGGAGAGCTTATCAAGAGAGAAACAACAGCATCTCTTCACCTCTCCTTCCTCAAGCCACTCCTGATTCTGCTTCTATATTCTATTTCTTAGATTTCACACTTTTATTTTTATTGTTTGGTCTTTTTGAGACGGGGTTTCCCTGTAGCCCCAGCTGTCCTGGAACTCACTATGTAGACCAGGCTGGCTTCGAACTCACAGCAATCAGCCTGCCTCTGCCTCTGCCTTCCAAGTGCTGGGATTAAAAGCATGCACCACCACGTCCGGCTGATTTCACACTTTTAAAGATTAGTCTTTTTAATCAGGAAAAATATGTTCTAGAGCCCTTACAACCATTTTCAAAGCCTCAAATATTACCTTGGTGTCATTCATTCAACAAATACTTAGAGTATCTGCCATGAAATGTGTAGAAAGAGCAGAACATGATGTTCTCATGTCTAAGATACTTGAAGTGCATGTGATGTGAAGTTACTGCCCTACACTGAAAGGTAATGATGACTTGACAATATTTAACTGATAACTGAATTAGTAACCTGATTCTTGACTTAGTAAGATGATTAGGGCTGGCTGGTTATAGCATTACAGATAAAGGACTAGAGTGGGCAACATAGGTCTTCAATCCTAGCTTTTCAAGAGGCTAAGCCAGAGTCACAAGTTCAAGATCTGCCTAGGCTACTGAGTAGGTTCAAGGCCAGACTGGGTAACTTAATTAGACCCTATCTCTCTAAAATAGAAAGTACAAAGAAAGCTTGGTAATATTCAGTGGTATAGTGCTTATCTAATGTGTATGAAGACCTTGGTTTAATTTCTCAGTACCACAAAATAGCTGATATAGATATAGATATGGATAGATATAGATAGATAAATAGATAGATAATAGATAGATACCTTATAGTTTTAAAGAAGCTTAGTCAGTCAAAAAAGGCTAATAGAGTTTGCAGAGCATAAGTTGACTTTTGAGAGAAAAATATTGGACAGATTATATGAAAGCTCATACATCATGCAGAATAAGCATTTTAATCTCATCAAAACCCAATGGAAATCTTTTAAAAATTTAGGTTTAGGTGTTCACATGTGAATATGTGTGTGTTCACAGGTCTCTGGATCAAAGTGTGTGTGTGTGTGTGATATAGATGAGAATATCATTAGATTCATTTTGAAGGAGTAGAATAAAGGAACATGATAAGCACAGATGAGTTGAATCCCATTAAGTAGTTTGTTTATAAACAATATAAGTGTGTTGCTTTGATTAGAAAGAATAGAAACAAAATAACAATAAAACACACAAAGGATTCTGTCTATAAAATCAAGACCATAACTAACAAGCCCACGGCTAATACAACACTCAATTGTGTAAACCTAAAATTGGTTTCTTTAAGATATGGAAAAAGGCAAGAATGCTTACCCTCACCATTTCTATTCTATTGGTAACCTTTCTATAGCAAGCAAGAGGAAAAAGTAAAATAAATTCAAATAAGGGACCAAGTGAAACTGCACTGATTGCTAAAACATAATATTTTTATTTCTTTTATTTTATGTATTTAAGTGTACTACCTGCATGTGTGTAAGTGAACCCTTGTAATGCAATGCCCACAGAAGTCATAAGAGGGTGTCGGATTGCCCTGGAACTAGAGTTAAGTACCATTGTTAGCTGCCATGTGATTGTTCGAGACAGAGTCTCCCTGTAGCCCCAGCTGTCCTGGAACTCACTCTGTAGACCAGGCTGGCCTTGAACTCACAAAGATCCGCCTGCCTCTGCCTCCCAAGTGCTAGGATTAAAGGCATGCGCCACCACGCCCGGCGCAACCAGTCCTCTTAACTGCTGTGCCATCTCTCCAGCCCCTGAAAACATGATCTTATATACACATTAAAAGTAAAGATTCCATACCCAAAACACCATTAGATTAATGGACAAAAGCTGTACAGGTGCAGGATCAAAATCAACATCTCCAAATCAATAGTATTTCTATACAGTAAGAGCAAAAATTCCTGTACAGACATTAAGAGCATAGTCCACTTAAAAGAACTACAGGAAACATTTTAAGACCTGGGAATAAATATCAGCAAAGATGTAAAAGAACAGTACAGTGAAACCTATTATCCATTGGTAAGAAACTGAAGATACAAATAAGTGAAATAGCTTGTGGTCATGGACTAGAATTAATATTGTGAAAATGCCCTTACTACTCAAAGCGAGTTATTGATTCAATGTGATCCCTATTGAAAATCTGCTTTGGGGACTGGGGTATACCTCAGCTGCTAGAGTTCTTTTCTACTATGCACAAAGCCATGGGTGCAGTCCCCAGCACCACATAAAATAGACATAGCAGCACATGACTGTGTAGCACTTGGGAAGGAAAGGTAGGATGATCAAGAATTCAAGTATATCCTTCACTACTTAGAGAGTTCAAGGTTATGGTGGGCTGCATGAGACCCTGTCTAGATACAAATAACAAATAAATAAATTAAAAATATGAAACCTGCCACATGTTCATTGTTTTTATTGAGATGATAGATACAGGACAACATAAAATACATATTTTCCAGTAGATAGTAAGTAATGATCTACTTTTCTTAGAAAATAACTGCATTGAAATATGGTCACTATGACGAAGATATTCCAAGCTAAACTAATAGATTCTTTTGGGGGGAAGAATACTTGAGTTGATTTAATCAGCTCCTGTTCTGTTCTGTGTGTTTCTATATATGCATGGAACCATGATTCTTCTTCCATTATTTTTGAGATGGAAAACGAACACTCCACACCTTGCACCTCCATGCCCCGCACCTCCACACCCCGCACCTCCATGCCTTACACCTCCTTTTTGGGAAAACTTAGTTAAGATGGGTAGCATTCCTAAGCCAATGGTACCTCTTTGGCCACACCCATGGGGGGGTAGTGTAGTGACAAAAAGATTTAGCATTTGGCCCTGAGGATTGAGTCATGGATATTTAAGCAGACATATTGGAATAAAATCTCTCTCTGCATTTGGACCTCAACCTATGTACACGTGGTGTGCTTTCCTGCCTGAGTTTTCCACATGGGTCATCCTGGGACAAAGTGGGCCCCTGCCACAAATCTGGGTGGTGACACCACACTCCATGACTCACTTCCCATTGAATTTACAGATATTAGCATGATTCTGGTACATGGCAGGCACTTAGGAGGTCCCAGCTTGTGACCATTACTTGGGCACAAAACCAGCTCCTCAGGGACACGTCATCTCTCCTCACCAGTGACTCATAAAACCCACCTACCCAGGCCCTTGGCATGACTTCTCTGGCTCTGTTCTCTGGGACCAGTGAACCTAGCCCAGGAGCTGTGCCCATAAACCTGCGTTTGCTTGCCTTTAATCTGGTCTGATGTGGCCTCCTTGAGTCAGTGAGCCTTCCGTTTTTACTATTTCTCTGCTTTATGTTTGATTACTCATGTTTGATTTCTTCATTGTTTCAGGAACCCATCTGAAATATATTAATCTAGAAGTACATTCTGATGGGTGCATGCTATTTACAAGTCCCTGTGCCCTGAGGGGAGTTTATTTTCTCAGATATTCCATTTTTTTCAGAAAGTTTATTACATGTATGTATGTGCATATAGACATTCATGTGCATGTGGAGATCAGAGGACAACTTGCAAGAGTCAATTCCCTTCTTCTTCCATGTAGGTTCCAAGGATTGAACTCCTGTGACAGCAAGTGCCTTTACCTGTTGATCGGTTATGCTGGCTCTAGATATTCCACTTTTGCAACTTGATAACCACTTTATATATATATATATATATGGTAGAGGAGGGGTATTAAAGGGGAAACTGTGATTGCCTTTCACAAATGTTATCCTATGATATCTGTACTCTGGCCTGAGAGAAGGGAAAGAAAATGCTCTGACCACCTGGCCTCCAGTGTTATTAGCTAATGCAGTTTTCAGCTGTGCTTACACAGCCCACAGTGGCAGCTCTTCCAGTATACAGATGCCCGTGATAGTACCATCTCACAGGGAGAGCAGATACAATAGCCAACCCCTACAATACCATACTGTTGGCCAGGCTTTGACCCCAGAGCTACTTATTTTAACTCTCACTGCAAGTCTAAGATTTCATTAACATTTTAACCATTTTTTATTAACAGACAGGGAATTAGAGGCAAAATGAAAGTGTAGCACAACAGGCTTACATGGAATGTGGTGTTGTTTGTCAAGAGCTGTCTATCTCCTTCTCTGAGACAAGTCTTGTTGCTGGTTCCTCAGGTTCTCAGAGGAGGCTATGCTGGCTGTCTGGCTGCAGAGTCCTCACGATCCTCCTGCCTGGGCCTCCCCAGCACTGGGATTTCAAGGATTCAGTCACAGCCAGCTTTTTGAATGCTGCTGGGGATTGAACTCAGGCCTCAGGTTTGCAGGGTTAGGGCTTAATGAACTGAACCATCTCCCCAGCCCGGCTGTGCACATGTCCCAATAAAGCATCTCTGCTTGTAGATAGTGCTACTGCACTTGAGGAAGCTGTAGAGACAGCTCACCGGTAGAGTACTTGCATAGCATGTGTGTAGCAATGATCATGATCCCTAATACTGCAACATAAAATAAAACCTACTCTGTATAACTACTATTGATTGCAAAGGCCAGTTTCTTGAGTTATTGACAAATACAACTTAGGGTCTTTTTCTGAAAATATCATCTCAATTATTTTCTAAACCCCAACTCATTTAAAAAGAGAACTTCTGAGTCGACATAAACCTTGTGACCCAAGTTTGATCCCTGGAACCCATGCCTGAAGGAAAGAGCTGAGTACTGAAAGTTCTCCTCCCATCTCCACATGCGTGTTTTCCTAGACAGGCACACAGCCAACCACACACAGCACTCCACATGCACAGTCACACATATATAACAAATTACAATTAGAATTAAAAAAAATTGAACTTCCTAACATTTAAAACAAGTATTAGATATGGACAAAATATAGTAGCTTCTTAGTTATGGATGTAAATTATCAAGGTCTGATTTTATTTTTTAAATCCGCCCTTCCATCAAGGAGGAACGCATACAGGGTTTGCACTGTTAGAAAACCGCAGGAGACAGAGGCTTCAGGAGAAGCTGGAAACGGGGGCCACAGAAGCTTCTCAGGCTCCCTGAGAATGAAGCCCCCATTTTTCCACGGTGGGAAGCAAGAGGTGCGCTGATCCCCATCCAGCCCCCGGAGGGCTTCTTTGGCCCCGCCTGCCAGTCCCCAGCCTAGCCCTCTACAAAGAGTGGATCATTAAGTCATCGTGGCAGTGGGGAGCATTTTCAGAGAGCCTTGCCCTTTCCAGCAGCCTGGCAGTGAGTGACCATAATAAATTATGCACCGCTCTGTGAGACTGTGACACCGGGCACTGGAGGAGCAGCAGGGGTGTCGGAAAATCCATTATTTGAAATTTTTGTTTCTTTTTCTGACGAGATTCCATGCTGCTCTTTTCCCGTCATCCCCCAACCCCCTCGTTGTTTTGACGGTTTTGTGTCTGACAGTTCTTTTTAGGGCCGGTTTTGTCCTTTTTTGTTACCTTGTTTCTCTGCCTTCCTGGACGCCCCCTCCTTTCTTGAGCTTGCGTGTTCTGAACCCCCTTTTCCTTTCTGTCCTGCAGTCATTTCCCTTACTTTCCTTTCTCTTCCTCCCTTATTGTCTCACATAATACAGAAAACAAGTTCTCTTTTTGTCTGCATTCTTCCGCACAGTGTTATGCAGTTGTCATTTTCCCTTCAGGATCGACACGCTGACTGTATTCACTATTCATTCTGGTTCCAAGAATCCCAAACACATGTCCGGAGGCGTGCCAGGCCTGGTGACAACAGAGAACAATCAAAGCAACCAGGAGACATGCTCACTGAGAACAGCACGGACCCGTTTGCACCCTGCAGTGCTCCTCACACAGATTGTAGGTTTATGCTACTTACTTCAGATTACTCAATATTTTCAGCTTTTGCCCAAGAATAGGTCTGATCCAAATGCTAGCATTTGTATAAATCCAGCTACATGCTCATTACAGACTTGTCTTTCCAGCGACAACTAATGCCTGAAAGGACAGTTCCGCTGGAGTATCCACTGATTCAGCTAATTCCCTAGTTATTGACTGAGCAGCTATTGCAGCATTCCAGCAGGTATTCTAGATTCTGAAACATTTAGTCAGTTTTGATGGACTATTTTATATCCTTTACTTGGTCATTTCTGTTCTGCTTAGTTTCTTCCTTTATCTGTAAACTTATCACACTGCAATCTGCCATCCCACCTGTTCTGGTATGCTTTCTATTGCTGTGATAAACACCACCACCGAAAGCACTTAGGGAAAGAAATAGTTTATTGCATCTTAGACTTCTAAATGACAGTCTATTCTAGAGAGAAGTCAGCCCGGAACCCAGGACAGGACCCAAGAAGGGGCCACGTTCCTTGCTGGCTTGCTTCCCCTGCCTTGGTCAGCTGCTTTTCTTATACAGTTCAGGCCCTGTTCATACCTGTTCAGGTTTGGCACTGCCCACAGTAGGATTGGCCCTCCCACATCAATTAGCAGTTAAGAACTGATGTTCCTTCTTCCCAGGTGACAACTGAAGCTACCCAGTATCCCCACCTCCTCCCCTTCTTGTTTTCAATCCTTTTGACCCTGTAGCTCCCACCTTATAGTTTAGACTTTTCTGCTTAAGTCAGTGTGTTGTATTAGAAAGCTTCAAACCTGTTTAGCAGTAAATACCCAAGAAAGTGCCCCATTGCCCTTCCTATTTTTGTGTTGCTAATTTTTGTCTGTCTGTCTTTCTGTCCATCTATCTTGAGACAAGTTCTTCTTGTTGCCTCAGAGGTAGACCAGGCTGGCCTTGAACTCACAGAGATTCACCTGCCTCTGCCTCCCAAGTGCTGGGATTAAAGGCGTATACCACCACACCCAGTTTGTGTTGCTATTTTTAAAAACAAAAACCAATAAACTTACCTCTGGTATTTTGTAGTACTGTTTTGTAGAGGGTTTTGTAGTACTGTTAGTAGCTGAATTTAATTGAATTTATATGCATGTTTACTATTAGTGAGTTTCATCAAAACACAAGGTTGAACTCTTCCTTTTATTTACTTATTATATTTATTTGCTTTTTTTCCCTCTATTTTGTTTGTTTGTTCACATGCTTAATGTTCTCCTTTGGTAGCTGTGGCTCCTTGTAATTGGATGTCCTGTGGATCACTTGTAATTTTCTGTTTCTCTGTTATTTTCCTTTTTATCTCTCTTCTATCATATTCAATGCTTACTTCTTTAGCATTAACCACTGCTTTACTTTATTTTTTCATTGTTGTTACAATTATCAGTGCACACTAATTGTACAAATAAGCAGGGCCCTCTGTGACACTTCCAGATACCTACTATCATGTTTGAATCCTAATGATCTTCCCTACCACTGTCAAAGAGTTACAATAGCTCCAAAAAATCAATTTACCATTCTCTTTTGTAAGATTTGTTTTTATTTTGTTTATGAGTGTATGCATGTGTCTGATGTTTGGGCATCCGAGATCAGGTGTCCACAGATGTCAGTCTCCCTGGTGCCTCAGGAAAGCTCTTCTTCACTGAGCCATCTCTCCATTCCCCATTCTCTTTTACTTTTATTATTTCTCAGGGCTGGGGGTCAGTCCTGGTCATCCAGCACCCTGGACCTGCGTTCTCCCACTGAGTCTCAGTTCCAGCCCTCCTTCGTCTTCTGAGGCATGGTGCCACCACATTGCCTCACCTTTTCTTGAACTCCTTCTGTAGGCCAGACAGGACTTCAAATTCTGCTCCTCCTGCCTCAGCTTCCCAAGTAGCTGGGATTCCGTGACTGTACCCTTGGGTCCAGTTTAGTTTTCTGTGCTCTGCATGAGCATTGTTTTCTCTGAATTTACCTCCCTTGCTACATTTGACCTCTGCATTCCCCCTTGGCTCCAATTTTGGCTTGATGTTTCCTTCAGTCTTCAGATTTCTTTCACTTCCCTTGACACTTTGAATTTTATGCCCTAAGTTTTTCCAACATCAGGTTTGTTTGTTTTAAGGCAAACAATGGCTTTACCTACTTGTAAGACAAACTGAACAACATTAATGTTATATTCCTCATGATCTAAAGACAACTGTGCTCTCACATTGCGAATCCCTAAACAGGTTCTAGAGCCGAACTAACATTTATTTTCAGACCTTGGGTTTTTGGTATGCGATAGAGGGTATGTATGCACCTTTTAGAGTATTATGGGATTAAAATGGAAAGATGCGAATCAAGAAATACGATATGGAAATAACATATAGTTTGTTTCCAAAGGATACAAGTTTGATATAGGTGCAATGTAATTTAGGCTGGAGCAACTTAGCCTTTCTAGGTGCTTAAAAACCATACTTAACGCTCATATCAATTTGGCCGAGGGACCTAATGGAAACTTTGTTCCTTGCCCTCAGAGGTCAACCAAGTCTTAGGGGATTATGCATGAAGGCATCTCTTGAAATGTCCTGCAAATGTGGGTCACCAGTCTTCCTGTTCAGGGAGGTCTTGGAGAGTCACTAATGGGACTTCAGCCAGTGTCCAGTCTACAAAGAAGAAAGTCTGCTCATGCTTCAGAAAATGAAGCATGAAGCCTGGTCTAGAAAGACTTGATTTTGTTCTTGAGTGGATGGAACTGGTAAATGAAAAGCTGAAAGGAGCAAGGTGCTCCCACCCTCCTCCCCCCAAAAAAACCCCAAGAGACCCCTGAGGACCAGATCCTCAACTGACCTCAAGAAAACAAAAACCTTGGTTAATCTGGGCTAACTGTGTGGCCTTAAGCATCCAAAAGGAAAGTACAACCAAATATAAATAATCAGTAAGACTAGAGAAACTGTACTGCAGACATAGAACTTGAGATCTTAGTAAAAAGACAAAAAGAAAAAAGAGAGAGTACTGTGGTTTGGCTTGTCTTCAATTCTTACTGGAAAGTGCATCAACTCTGTGGCTGCCACCACTTTTGGCACTCCTCAAAGACATGAGACACAGCTTTTTAACCTTCTAATATGGACTGAAGACTCATGTCTCTCCAAGAATCCTCCAAACCTTCAGTGCCAGATGGGGACTACTGAGATACCCAGCTTGTGGACTAAACAGCTAAGGGGATGTCAGCCTCTTCGGAATATAGACTGCCATTGTTGGACTACCTGGGCTGTATCATGGAGGCCAGTGCAGGGGGATCAAGTCAGGACATGTGCTTGCTGGACTTCATTTGGGGGACCATGGGAGGGAAAGATCCCAATGTGGAGCAAAAGTGCAGGATTAATGGTTGTTTGGGATTGCCAAGGAGGAACCTTCGAGTACTTCCTTAAGGAAATCATGAAATCTTTCAGGAAAAACAATCCTCCAATTCAAGTGATATATGTATGTATGTATGTGTGTATATATGTATATATATATATATATATATATGTATATACATATATATATAATGTAACAATACAAGTTGGAGAGAACAACAACAAAAGAACTGAAAAAAAAATCTGGAAAGACTCAGAAAAAGATGCAGGACGTGTATGGCAGAGTGCAGGGATTCAGATGGGGTGGGGGGCATGGAAAGAGAAGCAATCTAGATTCGATTGAGAAATGTTGCATGACCTATGTTGTAGGGTGTCCCACTTATTCCCAGGATGATCCATGTGGAAAACATGTGCAGGATAGCACACCACATGGACTCATGTTAAGGTCCAAATACAGAGGGAGCTTTATTCCAAAATGTTTATATAGACAGCATGACTCAACTCCCAGGGCCAAATCCTAAACCTTTTCATCACTACATCCCACCCCATGGGTGTGACCAGGGAGGTCCCATAGATTTAGAATGCTACCCATCTTAACTAAATTTTCCCACATCTTGCTCTTTAAATTTTTATTTTTTTATTTTTCTGAGAGGCAAGGAAGCCCAGGGGCGAGACTAAAAACACAAAGGAACCTGAGTTTTGAGTAGCCAGCTGCTCAAGCCTGTTTTGAGTGCCAGGCAATGGGGAGCAGGTCAGACCTGAAACTATTTTCACACTAAGGCCAATTAATATCCAAAAAAAAAAAAAACCAACCATGAATTGAACCAATTGTCAAGCATAAGCAATGAATGTAACATTCATGTAAAACCAATTAGCAAGTATCTATGTCCAAATTTTGAACAACCAAAGGTTCCTATAGTCCAATTGGAGAAGCCTGTATGCACAAGCATGTTGATCAAATAAGAGTCCAGTCTATATTGCTGTAGTCTCACAATTCACCCCATTCTCCGCAGCCCTTACATTCTACCATGCCCCCTCTTCTACAGGTTGTTCCCTCGGCTTTGGGAAAAGGGCACAAGTGGGTGAGAAGCAAAACAGTCTACTTTCTCTGGAGATGTCATTTTGGACTCTAGTCTGTTCACGTTTCCCTTCATGGGTTGACAGTTAATCCAGGGGTACCTTTTTAATCCTACTAACAAAGCACAAGCAATTAGATGTACAGGCATTTAAATAGTACTAATTATTATGGCAAGCTAAGTCGTGGGCACAGACACAGAAGTTTGGTTGGTATGCTAATTCATGAACTGCGGCTTTTCTGTAAAGGGTGACAAATTCTTATTGTGGCTTAAAACATCTCACCACTAGAGGATGCAAACTTGTGGCATCAGCCATGAATTATTCCTCCAGGGAGAGAGCTAATAGCCAATTAGATTTGGGATATACAGACATATGGCTGACACTGCTGCACAGTATTTCCAGGCAGGTGAGGTGTAGCTGATGCTGATGGAGGAGTCTTGCTTGACTCAGGAGACCAATATTTGCTTCATTGATTTAGTGGCCTTTGGTAACACTCTCTGCAATTCCAGAGGCCAACTGTATACTTGCAAATGAGGTCTCAATACATCTTTCCCATGCTTACACCAGGTCTTCAGCAGCAGGGCCTAAACGCCACTCTTCTTGCAAGTATCCCAGTTTATAGGCAAAGGGCCTTTATCTTTTGGGGGCTTGGATACCCTAGCCAACTTCTCCTTGGCAGAATAATCCATTGCTGATATCAGAGCTCTCCTGTATTAATATATTTTGCTTAATTACACAGCTTATAAAGACTTTACTATTATATTTGGCTCTGAATAGAGAATTATCCTTTCACAGTTCCTATGTCTATCAGTCAATTAAAGAAAGGAGTTATACCTGTTTTATAAGAAATTACCACTATAACAGTTGGCTCTAGTTTACAGTTAGGTAATGACTTCATTACCATCATATTTTTCTTTTTCCTATAAAAGGGAGAGGTAGGAAGGTTTCTTGGCATCTGGAAGGTAAACTTCATTAGGGCACATTATAAACAGTTATCCCAAATAGAATTCAGAGAGATGCTTGGTGTCTGTGACTCAGGCAGTCTAAGGTTCATCTTCCTTTTAATGTTCAGATGGGCCAGCCTCTCTGCTGGCATTTACTGGTCCATCCTGCACGGCCAAATGTACATTTTCAGGCATTTAGGTTGGTGTTTTTACCTTTAGGAATATACAAATCTCCTCCCACTGTTAGTTTCATGATCTCAAAATTCAAAATTTATCAAAAGGTTTGGAATACAGAGTTTTCCATTTGTATCCCAGAGGGAGTACTCCACCACCTCCCTCTTTTTATTTTTTAAATTTTTATATTTTGACCTATAGATGCCTAAGTTGTCTTACACATATCCATAAATAGGAACCAAGGTATAACTTTTCATCAAATTCACCCAAACTGTTTATCATTGGCTGTATGCTATTAATTTGGGAAGTAAACTTAAACTTAATTCCTTTAGGTAATTATTCTACAGGTAAAAGAAAATGTTACAAGGTGATACTGTATAACACAGAAAAATATAGAGATCATTTGTGTACCTTAACCCCAAAGTTATTGTTGGAAATTCAATACAAATTATAAATAAAACAACATTTTATATTCTCAATTAGTTCAAATGTATTATCATTTCCACCAAAACCTTCAACCAAATTTAATTAATATGGACATTTTTACTAAGTCTTAAAATATCCTATAATATGTAGACAAAGTTTGGGGGAAGTTGAATACCTTCCAAATAAATTTTAACCAAATATACACCTTGTTCTTTAAAACTATATGAATAGACTATGACTTCAGNTTTTTTGAGAGAGAGACTTGTTTTGGATGCTCCCCCAAACCTTCTCTCCTGCACTGTAAAATGTTGGGATTGTGGGTCACAGGAAGTGGGTTTTTTAGTTGAATTTTTTTAACATTCCTCATGAGTGTAAATTTGTACTATTTAACTGACTATTGGTGTAAAATAACTTTATTAAAAAAATGTTAAAAACCCTACATCTGTCAAATCCTTAGGCAAATATAATTTATTTATTTAATTTTTGTTTTGGTCTTTTCAAGACAGGGTCTCCCTGTAGCCCCAGCTATCCTGGAACTCACTATGTAGACCAGGCTGGCCTTGAACTCACAAAGATCCACCTACCTCTGCCTCCCGAGTTCTGGGATTAAAGGCGTGCACCACCACACCTGGCTCATATATATGCTATTTTTAAATATACCATTTTAAACTGCAAACCTTATAGAGTGGATTTTAATGTCCATCTTCCTCCAAACTCTTGGAGATACCTTCTCCAGGCCTGGAATGAAAACCTGCTTTAAAGATTTTTCAATATCTAGCTCTTAATAAAATTTTCTTTCACAGTTCTTATGCCCATTAGTTAATTAAAGACTGGCTATATATGCCCCATGAGAAATTGTTACCATAGCAGTTGGCTATTTTGTAGTTAAGGAACAATTCCATTACCATCATGGTTTGTTTTCTTTTGTGGGAGCTTCTAGGAAGCTTCCTTTGCCACGAGCAGGTACAGTGCGGTCCTTCTAAGGGAAGGGGAATACAGTGCCCGCTTTGCAGACACTGTGGGGAACTGACCCCTTGGTGCAGAGGTCAGTTGGTTACTTCTGTAACCTGACTGGAGAGGTACTTCCAACTCAGGCCCTTAGCCTGAGACAATGAGACATGTTTCCCACTCTTGGCAGTGACTTTCCACCTGACCAGATACTGCTGAACTCTGGACTGGAATTTTAGGCTGATGGCTGTAGGCCTATCTTCGGATTATGTCCACTCACAACCCCAGCTACCCAGATTCGTGGTCCTCATTGGAACCTTTTTCCAACCCACTGGCCACCCAGATGAAATGCAGGCCTGAACACCAGCTACCCAGATTGGTGGTCTGCACTGGAACCTTTTTCCAACCCACTGGCCATCTGAACAAAATGCAGGCTTGCCTTGGCCTGTATGCATGCAATAATTTAAAAAAAATGGTGGCCGGGAATTCCATAATGATGTTAATGGGAATTCACATTTTTTTTTTGGAAGTTAAAACCACAAAGTTTTATTGTAGCCTTGTAAAATTATGAAAAATTATTCCAAGGCCAAGCATGGCTACTAAGTTTTGATATTAAACTCAGCCTTGAAGTCACTGGCTTTTATAGCCTGCAGGAATGACCAAACTAGGAGGCACATGCCTGGAGGGAATGGGATACTCTTTCTGAGCCAAACCAGAACCTGGCAGTTTTCCTCCAGGCATACAAAGCCACATATTTCCAGGTCACCTTCCCATCCACTGAAACCAGCAGGAGAGAAGGATCCAAGACAAAAGATAGATATCAGGAGAGAGAGCAGAAAGAGAAGAAAGAGGCAAGATTTAGAGGTTTGCATACCTAATTTGTCTATGTTTCCTCCAGCCCCACGTCTGGGCACCATTTGTGGGGTGTCCCACTTATTCCCAGGATGATCCATGTGGAAAACACGAGCAGGAAAACACAGCACATGGACACATGTTAAGGTCCAAATACAGAGAGGGCTTTATTCCAAAATGTCTGGTTATATAGATAGCATGACTCAACTCCCAGGGCCAAATCCTGAACCTTTTAATCACTACATCCCACACCATGGGTGTGGCCAGGGAGGTCCCATTGGTTTAGAATGCTACCCATCTTAACTAAATTTTCCCACACTATGGAAAAAGTTTAATAACAATAAAAAATGTTTGGCAAACAGAAAAAATATTATTTTACGAATGCCTTGGGAACAACTTCTCTTTCGTTTTTACTAATTGGTCTTTCTGAGTAAACTCTTCAAAATGTAATCTAGTCCATACAAGATCAGCTTCCAGAAGCAACGAAATCCTCATGAAAGCCTTTTTCCATTTTTTTTTTTAATTTTCCAATTCTTATCCTGTAGGTCTGGGGGAAAGAAGAGGGCAGAATAGACATAAAGGAGTGTAAGATGACTATAAGTGAAAGACATACAGTAAACTGAGTCAATAAAAAAATGACAATGATGACAAAATCGAAGATGAGTTCAAGAAATTCCCTGAGAGCCAGGACTTCATGTAGCTAGCTGGTCCTTCCAATCACAGTGGATTTCCTGGTAGTTTATCCCACGTTAACTCCCTTCAACTCAATGAGAATCATTCTTACTTCACATGATGAAGAATTCCTGCTTCACATACCTGATTTTGACACTGCACATTGATTCTGGGGGGGGTGCACTTGTGTGAAGACTCATCTGTGTGTGCACATGTCGAGACCAGAGGTTGGTGTTGAGTATCTTCCCTCTATTGTTCACCTCCTTATTTTGGGGATCTCTCAGAGAACCTGGAGTTCACTGTTTCTGCTAAGGTGGCTGGCCAGCAAGCCTGTGGCACCCACCTGTCTCCACCTACCCAAGCCCTAAGGTTGTAGGTACACACTGCCACCCCTGACTCCATGTCCGTTGTGGATATTCAAACTCAGGCCTTCGTGCTTAGACAGCAAGCACTTTACCTGCTGTGCAATCTTCCTAGAGCCTACACATTAATGCTTAAAATGCCCATTGTGAGACTCTTTTGAATCTCCTATTGGCTTGACATCAGCAGGTGAGCATGTGACAGTTTAACATTCTGGCAAGCCAATACAATTTTCAGGTCAGTATATGAAAAATCCTGAGTAACTATCTCACATGTTTTATGTTTTCTTTTATTTGAGAGACATGAAGCTTCCCAAGTAAGGGAAGCTCAGTTCTGGCTGTGCCTTAGCTAGTGCTTTTTACTTTATTTTAAAGTATTTTTAATTATAATTATTGTGTTTGCATAACCTGTATGAGCATAAGTGTCACAGTATGTGGGTGGAAGTCAGAGGACACTTTGCAGAGTTAATTCTCTTCTTCCACATTTACATGGGTCCTGGGGCTTGAACTCAGGTCTCCAAGCTTTTGCAGCAAGTACCTCTATCTTGAGGAGCTATCTCACCAGCCTAGTGCCAACCTACACTCTTTAAGAACAACCCCTGTGATAATTATCCATTGATTTATCAGTTCATTTACCTCATTGATGCCTATAACCAACACTTTTACTCACCTGGTATTTGTCAAATAGGAAAGTTGCTTACAAAAGCTGGCTTGCATAGGAGATATAAAAATATTGTGAGCAAAACACACTATAGTCTAACTTGTGAATATAAAGAGAGAAAGTAAGTCAATTTGTATAACTGTATTATTTTTAAATACTTGGTTGTATCCCATAGTAATCTTCAGGTTAGGAAATGATTTCAATAAGCAGCATTTTTGTACCAATATTTATGGTTTGAAAATTCTTTTCTTCTTCCTTCCCACAGATGTCCCCGTTCTTATGATAATAAAGTTTAATGCTATTCAGTTGAAAGTGAGATTTAATTTCCCTTGGCTTCCTCCTTTCTTGTTTCCCAGGCCTCCCATTCTTAGCTCTGCCCTTCCCAGGCTCCCAGGGAGAAGCTCTCCAGCTCCACGGCGATTTGTTTCTCATTGAATTACTAAAACATTTTTCTCATGGTTAATTTTTTTTATTTATTCAATTATATGTTTCTTCTCTTTAGCTGCCATAGCATTTTTCTATTTGACTGGGTCTTGTGGTTCCTTTGATTCTCATAGAAACATTTTTAAGCAAGAACTTGCTGGATTGGCTATTAAGAAGTCACCTTTGCTTTTTATTTTCAGAACTTACTATGTGCTGAGAAATGTGCTAACCACTTAGATACATCCTATTATTTAATTCTCAAATAATCCTCTCTACGAGTACTAGGATTGCCCTATTTTTGAGACAAGGAAACTGAGGCACAGAAATGTTATGCTAGGAGAAGATGGCGGCTGCAGCCATCTGAGCTGCTGGCTAGTGCACTTACTACAGGTCCTCTAAGAAGGGGCATGTTATAATACTTTCCCATAATTGCTTATAATTCTCTCTCTCTCCCTCTTCTCTCTCTCTCTCTGTACGGATGAGTGTGCATGTACATACGTGTGGAGGCCAGAGGATGATGTCGGGTACCTTCCTGTAGGGTTCTCCATGCTCCTGCCTTGACTCTATCACCAAACTGGAAACTTCCTTTTAGGCTTCGGGGATCTAGTTGTCTCCATTCCCCAGTGCTGAGGTTACAGGCACACACAGCCATGCCCAGCTTTTCACATAGGTGATTTGGATTTCATCTCAGGTTCTTATGCTTGCGCAGCAAGCACTCTTACACACTGAGCCATCTCTATATTCTAAATATAGTGATGTAAGGGTGCTAGTCTCTTTATTTCCCTTATTAACTCTGTTGGTAGCTTAAACAATTGATGGAAGACTATATCCATATCAGAGGAAGGCTTTTAATTACTACACTTAGTTCCCTTTGTCTATGAAACTACCAAGACTGTGTCACTCCTGACAGCAATTCTTGTCTCATCTCTTTCCTAGCATAAAAGGGCTTCCAGGCAAGTGTTCTACCCCCAAGCTAGAGCCACACCCCACCTCTTCTGTTATTAATATTATTCTTTGACAGAGTACCACTCTAAATTTCCCAGGCTGACTGAAATTTCCACCCCCCTGCCTCAGCCTCAGCCTCCCCAGTACCTGAGAAAACAGGTGTGCATCCACAAATCTTGTAAAGATTTTCTTCAGGCCAGGTCTCTGCTATTCTTTTCCACATCCTTCGCATTGCATTGTGACATTAAGACATGAAGGTCAAAGTGATCAGCTGATGGCAGAGCCTTCCAGGTGATTCCCAGTACTTGTTGCTTAAGCTGTGCCCAGTGCTTTCCCTCATCTGTTCTCCCTCAGGATGCCCAGGAAAGCAGGCAGGGCATCAACCCTCTTTCCACAGAGGCTTCACAAGGTACCACTCTTCTTTCCACAGAAACAGCTTATAGTCCTTCCCAAGTGGGACACAGTAGATTCCTGATTTCCTTTCTTGCTGGTAATTAAATGAAGAAAAGAAAGAAAGAAAGAAAGAAAGAAAGAAAGAAAGAAAGAAAGAAAGAAAGAAAGAAAGAAAGAAAGAAAGAAAGAAAGAAAGAGAGAGAGAGAGAGAGAAAGAAAGAGAGAGAAAGAAAGAGAAAGAAAGAGAGAGAAAGAAAGAGAGGAAGGAAAGAAGGAAGGAAGGAAGGGAAGGAAGGAAGGGAAGGAAGGAAATAGGAAGGAAGAAAGGAAGGAAGGAAGGAAGGAAGGAAGGAAGGAAGGAAGGAAGGAAAGGGACAGAAAAGAGAAAAGAAAAAGGAAAAAGAGGATGAGTTGGCCAAGTAGTTAGCTATTTATTTTGTAAACTCCAACAATCTCAGATACTTGGAAAGGTTTTGTAGAATTTTTAATAAATGTTCCCAAAGAGCTTATGTTTTTATTTCGAATTACAGTCCGACAACATTTAATCTCTTGTTATTGCTTTGTCAGACTTTTAATTGAATTATTCAAAACATGAAACAAAAGGAAAGAGTTGTAGATAGCACAGTAATATGAACAGAATTACCAGGGTGCTGAGAATTATTAAAGAGGACATTATGTTTGTTAATCAGGTATTTAATTTTGCTTCTGTTTGTTGATAGAAAACATCCTCTTGGAAAGGATTTTCTGAAAAACCTTAATTGTGACAATGCCTTCTTAACATCCGTGAATATACCGTACAAGCCCAAGCTGTTTGTAACCTAATTAGTCAAAAAGATTCCTAATTTCCATTTTAACCGTAGAATGGCTGACCAGCCTTCCAGTCAGATGGCTTTTTAGTGCAAACAAGTCAGCAATACTGGGAGATTTGATGTTTTTGCAAGCTACAGGAGAGTGAGGAAGGGAGGGAGAAAGTGGTAGTGAGGATAGGAGAGAGGGAGGGAGGGAGAGAGAGGAGGAGAGAAAGGGGGACAGGGCAATCAAAATTCCTGCTTATAATCATGATGCCAGCATAATGTTGATATTGAAAGGTCAATGTGACAATAATAATTAAAGCCCAATCCACCTAGTGAACATAGATATAAAAGATTAAACAAAGCATTAGCAGGCTAAATCATATGAGGCATGGCTCAGTCAAGCAAGGTTGGTTTGACTTTTAAAAATCAATTAGTGTCAATTATTGCATTAACAGAATAAAACATAGAATCATCTAAATAGTCATAAAATCATTTTCATTCACTTTCAGTTAATAATTAAAAGCTAATTTGAAGGGACCAATATAATTTCTAACTATATTCTGAATACTTATTCTTACATCCACACAGCTAAATATATCTCTCACCACTCATCAAAGAAGCCTCTTTTTATAACAAATGGTGACTATTATGACATCTACAGCTTGTCAAAATGCAGGGAATAAGTGACCATGGGGACCCTAGCCACAGTTGATGTATTTACAATGCAACCTGTATACTTAAAGTTCAGAGAACATCACGAAAGAGATGGTAGAACAATAATAAGAGTCAGAGGAGCAGGACTTCTGCTACCAGGTAGTAACTTTCGGACATGACAGTATTGATGCAAAAGCACAGCTCTCATGTTAAAGGGTATAAGAGATCATTTATTCTGGAGCCAGATATGAGTGACCATGGCCTGGAAACACAAATTCCATGTTCCAATGTGATAATAGTTTCACAAAGCTTTTAAAGTAATAGAACAAAGAAAGCCTTAATTCGAGACATTTTTCTTTTTTTTAATATTTTCATTGAAGTTTTGTGCATTTCATACATCAATTCTCAGTCCAATTTAGACTCATTTCCCTTGCCATGCTCTCCGCCCCACCTGAGTTCATCCATTCTGCCATACATGTCTTGTATCTTTTTCTGAGTCTTTTTAAAGTTTTTCAAAGCAGAGGATTGTTGTTTTGGGGAGAACTTTATTGTTTCAGTCGACTCTTTGTCCCAGTTCTTTGTTGTTGTTCTCTCCAACTTGTATTGCTTCAACACACACACACACACATATATATATACATATATNGGGAAGAAGAAAGAAGGGGGGGGGGGGGGGGGGAGGAGTCTTTATGAGACGGGTTCCTGTACCACAGCTGTCCCTGGAAACGCACTATGTAGACCAGGCTGGGCTTCGACTCACAGCGATCAGCCTCCTCTGCCTTCCAAGTGCGGGGATCAAAAGCATGCAACCCACGTCCGGCTTGCTTTCACACCTTTTAAAGTTAGTCCCGTTTTAATAGGAAAATATGTTCTAATTTAGAGCCCTTACAAAACCTTTTCAAAAAGCCCAAATAATGACGTTGGTGTCATTCAGTCCACCAAAATACTTAGAGTATCTGCCATGAAATGTGTAGAAAGAGCAGAACATGATGTTCTCATGTCTAAGATACTTGAAGTGCATGTGATGTGAAGTTACTGCCCTACACTGAAAGGTAATGATGACTTGACAATATTTAACTGATAACTGAATTAGTAACCTGATTCTTGACTTAGTAAGATGATTAGGGCTGGCTGGTTATAGCATTACAGATAAAGGACTAGAGTGGGCAACATAGGTCTTCAATCCTAGCTTTTCAAGAGGCTAAGCCAGAGTCACAAGTTCAAGATCTGCCTAGACTAACTGATCGGGTTTTCAAGGCAAACGGGTAACTTAATATAGACCCTCGATCTCTAAAAGAGAACGTACAAAGAAAGCGTGGGTAATAGTTCAGTGGTATAGTGCTTATCTAATGTGTATGAAGACCTTGGTTTAATTTCTCAGTACCACAAAATAGCTGATATAGATATAGATTGGATGAGATAGATAGATAAATAGATATATAATAGATAGATACCGTTATAGTTTGTTTAAAGAAGCTTAGTCAGTCAAAAAAGGCTAATAGAGTTTGCAGAGCATAAGTTGACTTTTGAGAGAAAAATATTGGACAGATTATATGAAAGCTCATACATCATGCAGAATAAGCATTTTAATCTTATCAAAACCCAATGGAAATCTTTTAAAAAGTTAAGGTTTTATGTGTTTCACAGGTGAATATGTGTGTGTTCACAGGTCTCTGGATCAAAGTGGTGTAGTGTGTGTGTGATATATGAGAAACCATTAGATTCGTTGAAGGAGAATAAAGGAACAATGATAGCACAGATGATTGAATCCTTAAGTAGTTTTGTTTTATTATAAACAATATAAGTGTGTTGCTTTGATTAGAAAGAATAGAAACAAATAACAATAAAACACACAAAGGATTCTGTCTATAAAATCAAGACCATAACTAACAAGCCCACGGCTAATACAACACTCAATTGTGTAAACCTAAAATTGGTTTCTTTAAGATATGGAAAAAGGCAAGAATGCTTACCCTCACCATTTCTATTCTATTGGTAACCTTTCTATAGCAAGCAAGAGGAAAAAGTAAAATAAATTCAAATAAGGGACCAAGTGAAACTGCACTGATTGCTAAAACAATAATATTATTTTATATTTCTTTTATATTTTTATTAAGTGTACTACCCCCCTGCATGTGTGTAGTGAAACCCTTTAATGCAATCCCACAGAGTCATAAAGGGGGTCGGATTGCCCTGAACGAGAGTTAAGTACCATTGTTGTTAGCTGCCATGTGATTGTTCGAGACAGAGTCTCCCGGTACCCCAGCTTCCCTGGAACTCACTCTGTAGGACCAGGCTGGCCCTGAACGTCACAAAGATCCCGCCTGCCTCTGCTCCCAAGTACTGAGGATTAAAGGCAGGCGCCAGCCACGCCCGGCGCAACCAGTAGCCTCTGACCCTAACTGCTGTGCCATCTCTCCAGCCCCTGAAAACATGATCTTATATACCCCATAAGTAAAGATTCCATATACCCAAAACAAAAGTAAGTAAAAGGAAAGTAAAAGAACCATTAGAATTATGGACAAAAGCCTTTAAAACGGTTGCAGGATCAAATCAACATCGCCAAATCAAATATTTACTATACAGTAAGAGCAAAAATTCCTGTACAGACATTAAGAGCATAGTCCACTTAAAAGAACTACAGGAAACATTTTAAGACCTGGGAATAAATATCAGCAAAGATGTAAAAGAACAGTACAGTGAAACCTATTATCCATTGGTAAGAAACTGAAGATACAAAAATGGAAATAGCTTGTGGGCATGGACTAGAATAGAATATTGTGAAAATGCCCTTACTACTCAAAGCGAGTTATTGATTCAATGTGATCCCTATTGAAAATCTGCTTTGGGGACTGGGGTATACCTCAGCTGCTAGAGTGCTTTTCTACTATGCACAAAGCCATGGGTGCAGTCCCCAGCACCACATAAAATAGACATAGCAGCACATGACTGTGTAGCACTTGGGAAGGAAAGTGTAGGATGATCCAGAAAGTCCAAGTATATCCTATCACTACTTAGAGAGAGTTCAAGGTGTTGGTGGGCTGCATAGACCCTGTCTAATACAAATAACAATAAATAAATTAAAAATATGAAACCTGAGCCACATGTTTCAATTGTTTTTATTGAGATGATAGATACAGGACAACATAAAATACATATTTTCCAGTAGATAGTAAGTAATGATCTACTTTTCTTAGAAAATAACTGCATTGAAATATGGTCACTATGACGAAGATATTCCAAGCTAAACTAATAGATTCTTTTGGGGGGAAGAATACTTGAGTTGATTTAATCAGCTCCTGTTCTGTTCTGTGTGTTTCTATATATGCATGGAACCATGATTCTTCTTCCATTATTTTTGAGATGGAAAACGAACACTCCACACCTTGCACCTCCATGCCCCGCACCTCCACACCCCGCACCTCCATGCCTTACACCTACCTTTTTGGGAAAATTTAGTAAGATGGGTAGCAGTCCAAGCCAATGGTACCTCTTTGGCCACACCCATGGGGGGGAGTGTAGTGACAAAAAGACTTAGCATTCCTGAGGATTGAGTCCATGGATATTTTAGCAGACTAGTGGAATAAAATAACTACTCTGCTTTTGACCTCAACCTATATCCACGTGGTGTGCTTTCCTGCCTGAGTTTTCCACAGGGGTCATCCTGGGACAAAGTGGACCCTGCCACAAATCTGGGTGGTGACACCACACTCCATGACTCACTTCCCATTGAATTTACAGATATTAGCATGATTCTGGTACATGGCAGGCACTTAGGAGGTCCCAGCTTGTGACCATTACTTGGGCACAAAACCAGCTCCTCAGGGACACGTCATCTCTCCTCACCAGTGACTCATAAAACCCACCTACCCAGGCCCTGGCATGACTTCCTGGCTCTGTTTCTCTGGGACCAGTAACCGAGCCCAGGAGCTGGTGCCCATAAAACCGGCGTTTTGGGCTTGCCTTTAATCTGGTCCTGATGTGGCCCTCCTTAAGTCATGAGCCTTCAGTACATAATTTTTTAAATATTTCTCTGCATTTATTATTTGATTACTCACTGTTTGATTTCTTCATTTTTCAGGAACCCCCATCTTAAATATATATAATCTAGAAGTAAAATTCTGATGGGTGCATGCATTTACAATCCCTGTGCCCTTAGGGTAAGTGTTATTTTCTCAGATATATTCCATGTTTTTTTCCAGAAAGTTTAATTACATGTAGGTATTGCATATAGACATCATGTGCATGTGGAGATCAAAGGACAACTTTGCAAGAGTCAATTCCCCTTCTTCGTCATGTGTTCCAAGGATTGAACTGCCCTGTGACAGCAAGTGCCTTTACCGTCTGATCGGTTAGCTGGCGCTCTAGATATTCCAAAATTTTGCAACGTGATAGACCACTTTAATATATAGATATATATTGGTGAGGAGGGGTATTAAGGGGAAACTGTGATTGCCTTTCACAAATGTTATCCTATGATATCTGTACTCTGGCCTGAGAGAAGGGAAAGAAAATGCTCTGACCACCTGGCCTCCAGTGTTATTAGCTAAGGTCAAGTTGGTGCACAGCTTGCTTACCAGCCCACAGGTGCAGCTCTTCCGTATAACAGATGCCCGTGATAGTCCATCTCACAATGGAGAGCAATACAATACCAACCCCTACAATACATACTGTTTGCCAGCTTTTGACCCCAGAGCTCCTTAGTTTTAACTCTCACTCAAGTCTAATATTTCATTAACATTTTAACATTTGTTATTAACAGACAGGGAATTAGAGGCAAAATGAAAGTGTAGCACAACAGGCTTACATGGAATGTGGTGTTGTTTGTCAAGAGCTGTCTATCTCCTTCTCTGAGACAAGTCTTGTCGCTGGTTCCTCAGGTTCTCAGAGGAGGCTATGCTGGCTGTCTGGCTGCAGAGTCCTCACGATCCTCCTGCCTGGGCCTCCCCAGCACTGGGATTTCAAGATCAGTCACAGCCAGCTTTTTGAATGCTGCTGGGGATTGAACTCAGGCCTCAGGTTTGCAGGGTTAGGGCTTAATGAACTGAACCATCTCCCCAGACCAGTCTGTGCAACAGGGCCCAATAAAGCATCTCTGCTTGTAGATAGTGCTACTGCACTTGAGGAAGCTGTAGAGACAGCTCACCGGTAGAGTACTTGCATAGCATGTGTGGTAGCAATAATCAGATCCCTAATACTAGCAAAATAAAATAAAACCTACTCTGTATAACTACTATTGATTGCAAAGGCCAGTTTCTTGAAAGTTATTGACAAATACACGTAAGGCGTCTTTTTTCCTGAAATATCATCTAAAATTTTCTAAACCCAAACTCATTTAAAAGAGAACTTGGAGTCGACATAAACGCTTGTGACCCAAGTTTGATCCCTGGAACACCATGCCTGAAGGAAAGAGCTGAGTACTGAAAGTTCTCCTCCCATCTCCACATGCGTGTTTTCCTAGACAGGCACACAGCCAACCACACACACACACAACTCCACAATGCACAGTCCCAAACATATATAACAAATGACAATTAGAATTAAAAAAAAGTGGAACTGCAACATTTAAAACAGTATTAGATATGGACAAATAATAAGTAGCTCCGTATTTTATGGATGTAATTATCAAGGGGCTGATTTATTGTGTAAACCCCCGTCCATCAAGAGGAACGCATACAGGATTTGTCAACTGTTTTTAAAAACCGCAGGAGACCAGAAGGCTTCAGAGAAGCTGAAACGGGGGCCAACAGAACTTCCGCAGGCCCCTGAGAATGAAAGCCCCCCATTTTTTCCTTCCACGGTGGGAAAGAAAAGGTCGCTGATCCACATCAGGACCACCGGAGGCATTCTTTGGCCCAGCCTGCCAGTCCCCCCACCAGCCCTCTACAAAGATGTTTGGAAATCATTAAGTCATCGTGGCAGTGGGGAGCATTTTCAGAGAGCCTTGCCCTTTCCAGCAGCCTGGCAGTGAGTGACCATAATAAATTATGCACCGCTCTGTGAGATGTGACACCGGGCACTGGAGGAGCAGCAGGGGTGTCGGAAAATCCATTATTTGAAATTTTTGTTTCTTTTTCTGACGAGATTCCATGCTGCTCTTTTCCCGTCATCCCCCCAACCCCCTTGTTGTTTTGACGGTTTTGTGTCTGACAGTTCTTTTTAGGGCCGGTTTTGTCCTTTTTTGTTACCTTGTTTCTCTGCCTTCCTGGACGCCCCCTCCTTTCTTGAGCTTGCGTGTTCTGAACCCCCTTTTCCTTTCTGTCCTGCAGTCATTTCCCCTTACTCCTTTCTTCTCTTCCTCCCTTATTGTCTCACATAATACAGAAAACAAGTTCTCTTTTTGTCTGCATTCTTCCGCACAGTGTTATGGAGTTGTCATTTTCCCTTCAGGATCGACACGCTGACTGTATTCACTATTCATTCTGGTTCCAAGAATCCCAAACACATGTCCGGAGGCGTGCCAGGCCTGGTGACAACAGAGAACAATCAAAGCAACCAGGAGACATGCTCACTGAGAACAGCACGGACCCGTTTGCACCCTGCAGTGCTCCTCACACAGATTGTAGGTTTATGCTACTTACTTCAGATTACTCAATATTTTCAGCTTTTGCCCAAGAATAGGTCTGATCCAAATGCTAGCATTTGTATAAATCCAGCTACATGCTCATTACAGACTTGTCTTTCCAGCGACAACTAATGCCTGAAAGGACAGTTCCGCTGGAGTATCCACTGATTCAGCTAATTCCCTAGTTATTGACTGAGCAGCTATTGCAGCATTCCAGCAGGTATTCTAGATTCTGAAACATTTAGTCAGTTTTGATGGACTATTTTATATCCTTTACTTGGTCATTTCTGTTCTGCTTAGTTTCTTCCTTTATCTGTAAACTTATCACACTGCAATCAGCACCCACCTTTCTGTATGCTTTCTATTTGCTGTGATAAAAACACCACCACCACCGAAAGCAATTAGGGAAAGAAATAGTTTATTGCATCTTAGACTTCTAAATGACAGTCTATTCTAGAGAGAAGTCAGCCCGGAACCCAGGACAGGACCCAAGAAGGGGCCACGTTCCTTGCTGGCTTGCTTCCCCTGCCTTGGTCAGCTGCTTTTCTTATACAGTTCAGGCCCTGTTCATACCTGTTCAGGTTTGGCACTGCCCACAGTAGGATTGGCCCTCCCACATCAATAAGCATTAAGAACTAATGTTCCCTTCTTTCCCGGTGACAACTGAAGCTACCCAGTATCCCCACCTCCTCCCCTTCTTGTTTTCAATCCTTTTGACCCTGTAGCTCCCACCTTATAGTTTAGACTTTTCTGCTTAAGTCAGTGTGTTGTATTAGAAAGCTTCAAACCTGTTTAGCAGTAAATACCCAAGAAAGTGCCCCATTGCCCTTCCTATTTTTTGTGTGCTAATTTTGTGTCTGTCTGTCTTTATGTCCATCTAATCTTGAGACAAGTTTCTTCTTGTTGCTCAGAGGGAGACCGCTGGCCTGAACTCACAGAGATTCACAAGAGATCCACCTGCCCCTGCCTCCCAGTGCTGGATTAAAGGCGTGAAGAAACCACACCACAGTTTGTGTTTCTATTTTTGAAAAAAACAAAAACCAATAACTTACCTCTGGGATTTTGTAGTACTGTTTTTATGTAGGGTTTTTGTAGTACTGTTGAGTACGGACATTTAATTGAATTTCATGCTGTTTACTGATTAGTGAGTTTCACAAAACACCAGGTTGAACTCTTCCTTTGAGTTACTTTAATTTTATGTGCTTTTTTTCCCTCTATTTTGTTTTGTTGTATTGTTCAATGCTTAATGTTTCGCCTTTGGCAGCTGTGGCTCCTTGTAATTGGATGTCCTGTGGATCACGTGTAATTTTCTGTTTCTTCTCTGTTATTTGTCCCTTTTTAAAATCTCTCTGCTATCATATTCAAATGCTTACGTCTTTAGCATTCAACCACTGCGTTTACGTTTATTTTTTCATTGTTGTTGTTTTTTTTTTACAATTAGCAGTGCACACTAAATGTACAAAGAAGCAGGCCCTCATGTGACACTTCCAGAACCTACGAATCACACACACACACACACACACACACACACACACTTCCCTACCACTGGTCAAGAGTTTACATTAGCTCCAAAAAATCAAATTTACCTTCTCGTTTGTAAGATGTGTTTTTAATTTTGTTATGATGGATGCCTGTGTCGGATTTTGGGCATCCGAGATCAGTGTCCACATGTCAAGCCCCCTGGTGGCCGTCAGGAAGCTCTTCTTCACTGACCATCCTCCATCCCCATTCCGTTTTACTTTTATTATTTCTCAGGGCTGGGGGCCAGTCCTGGTCATCCAGCACCCTGGACCTGCGTTCTCCCACTGAGTCTCAGTTCCAGCCCTCCTTCGTCTTCTGAGGCATGGTGCCACCACATTGCCTCACCTTTTCTTGAACTCCTTCTGTGGACAAGACAACTTCAAAATTCTGCTCCTCCTATCCTGCCTCACTTCCCAGTAGCTGGGATTCCGTGACTGTACCCTTGGGTCCAGTTTAGTTTTCTGTGCTCTGCATGAGCATTGTTTTCTCTGAATTTACCTCCCTTGCTACATTTGACCTCTGCATTCCCCCTTGGCTCCAATTTTGGCTTGATGTTTCCTTCAGTCTTCAGATTTCTTTCACTTCCCTTGACACTTTGAATTTTATGCCCTAAGTTTTTCCAACATCAGGTTTGTTTGTTTTAAGGCAAACAATGGCTTTACCTACCTACTTGTAGAACAAAACCTTTGAACAACATTAATGTTATTTCCTCATGATCTAAAAGACAACTGTGGCTCCTCACAGTGCGAATCCCCTAAACAGGGGCGAGAGCCGACTAACATTTATGTTCGACCTTGGTTTTTGGTATGCGATAAGGGTAAATGGTAATCACCTTTTCGAGATCTTATGGGATTTAAAATGGACAGAAAAAACAAATCCAATCAAGGAAATCCGATCTGGAATAACATACAGTTTTGTTTCCAAAGGATACCAGTTTTGATATAGGGGCACTGTAATTTAGGCTGGACCACTTACCTTTCAGGTGCTTTAACCACCATACTTAACGCTCCCTTCCACTTTGGCCGAGGGACTTAAGGGTTCACTTTGTTCCTTGCCCTCAGAGGGTCAACCAAGTCTTAGGGGATTATGCTTGAAGGCATCTCTTGAAATGTCCTGCAATGGGGGTCACCAGTCTTCCCTGTTCAGGGAGGTCTTGGAGAGTCACTAATGGGACTTCAGCCAGTGTCCCAGTGCACTACAAAGACAGAAGTCTGCCATGCTTCAGAAAATGGAAGCATGAAGCTGGTCTAGAAAGACTTGCCTGTGTGGCCTTTGCCGTCGAGTGATGGGAAGCTGGTAAATGAAAAGCGAAAATGGGACAAGGATGCTCCCACCTCGCTCCCCCCAAAAAAACCCCCAAGAGACCCACTGAGAACCAGATCCATCAACTGACCTCAAGAAAACAAAAACCTTGGTGTAATCTGTGGCTAACTGTGTGGCCTTAAGCAGTCAAAAGGAAGGTAACCAAATATAAATAATCAGTAAAACTAGATGAAACTGTACTGCAGACATATACATTTAGATCTTAGTAAAAGACAAAAAGAAAAAGAGAGAGACTTGGTTTGGCTTGTCTTCAATTCTTACTGGAAGTGGCATCTCTGTGGTGGCTCACCATTTTGGCACTCCTCAAAGACATGAGACACAGCTTTTTAACCTTCTAATAGGACTGAAGACCTGTCTCCCAAGAATCTCCAAACCTTCAGTGCCAGATGTGGACTACTGAGATACCCATCTTGTGGACTAAACAGCTAAGGGGAATGTCCAGCCTCGTCTGAAATATGACTGCCATTGTTGGACTACCTGGCTGTAATCATGGAGGCCAGTGCGGGGATCAAGCAGGACTAGTGGCTTGCGGACTTCATTTGGGGGACCATGGGAGGAAAGATCCCAATGAGACAAAGTGCAGGATTAATGGTTGATTTGGGATTTGCACGAAGGAGAACTTCGAGTACTTCCTTAAGGAAATCATGAATCTTTCAGAAAAACAATCCTCCAATTCAAGTGATATATGTATGGTAATTATTATGGGTATGTATATATGTATATTACATAAATATGATATATATAACATATATATATAATGTACCAAATCACGATGTGGAGAAAACACAACAAACAGAACTGAAAAAAAAATCTGGAAAGCTCAGAAAAGAGTGCAGGACGTGTATGGCAGAGTGCCGGACTTCAGGTAGAGTGATGGGGTCATGGAGCGCAGCCCAGAAGGACATTCCTAGACTTCGTGGTATTGCCCTACTGTTTGAGGGTGTCCCTATTTATTCCCAGGATGATCCAGTGTGGAAAACATGTGCAGAGAAGCACACCACAGGACACAATGTTAAGGTCCAAATACAGAGGGAGCTTTATTCCAAATCAATGCCAATGTTTAATAGCATGACTCAGATCCGGGCCAAATCCTAAACCTTTTCATCACTACACCCACCCATGGGTGGTGACAAGGAGATCCCGATAGATTTAGAAGGCTACCCATTTTAACTTAAATTTTCCCAGATCTTGCTCTTTAAATTTTTATTTTTTTATTTTTCTGAGAGGCAAGGGAGCCCAAGGGGCGGACCCTAAAAACCAAAGAACCTGAGTTTTGAGAGCCAGCTGCTCAAGCCTGTTTTGAGTGTCCAGGCAATGGGGAGCAGGTCAGACCTGAAACTATTTTCACACTAAGGCTAATTAATATCCAAAAAAAAAAAAAACCAGACCATGAATGAAAACCAATTGTCAAGCATAACAATGATGTAGACATTCATGTAAAAAAACCAATTGCAAGTGATCTATGTCCACAATTTGAACACCCAATGTTCCCATAGATCCAATTGGAGAAGCTGTATGCACAAGCATGTTGACAAAAAGAGTTCCCAGTTATATTGCTGTATGGCTCACAATTCACCACCAATTCTCCCAAGCCCTTACATTCTACTGACCCCCTCTTCTTCACAGGTTGTTACCCACGCTTTGGGAAAAGGGCACAATGGTGTCGAGACAAAAACATTCTTTCTCTGGAGATGTCATTTTGGACTCCTGTCTGGTTCACGTTTCCCTTCATGGGTACAGTTAATCACAGGGTTACCTTTTAAATCCACGTACAAAGCACAAGCAATTAAGTGTACAAGCATTTAAATAGTACTATTATTAATGGCCACTAAGTCGTGGGACACAGACACAGAAGTTTGGTTGGTATGCTAATTCAGAACTGCGGCTGTTTCTGAAGAGGTGACAATTCTTATTTGTGGCTTAAAACGTCACCCCAGGATGCAAACTATTGTGGCATCAGCCATGAATTATTCCTCCAGGGAGAGAGCTAATAGCCAAGTAGAGATTTGGGATATACAGACAGTTTGGGACACTGCTGCACAGTATTTTCCAGGCAGGTGAGGTGTAGCTATGCTAATGGAGGAGTCTTGCTTGACTCAGGAGATCCATATATTTGCTCATTGATTTAGTGAGCCTTTGGTAACAATCTCTGCAATTCCAGAGGATCAACTGTATACTTGCAAATGAGGTCTCAATACATCTTTCCCATGGCTTACACCAGGTTCTTCACAGCAGGGCCTAAACGCCACTCTTCTTGAAGTATCCCAGTTTTAAGGCAAAAGCCTTTATCTTTAGGGGGGGCTTGGATCCCCTCGCCAACTCGCTTAGGCAGAATAATCCACTGCTGATTATCAGAAGCTCTCCAAATCGTATTAATATATTTTGCTTATACACAGCTATAAAGACTTTAACTATTATATTTGGCTCGAAGAGATAAGAATATCCTTCAAGTTCCTATTTTGTGATCAGTCAATTAAAGATAGGGTTATACTGTTTTAATAAGAAATTACCAGTATAACATTTGGCTCTATTTACAGTTGAGGAGATGACTTCATACCATCATATTGTTCTTTTTTCTATAAAGGGAGAGGTAGGAAGGTTCTTGGCATCTGGAAGGTAAACTTCATAGGCACAATAAACAGTTATCCCAATAGAATTCAGAGAGAGTGCTTGGTGTCTGTGACTCAGGCAGTCTAGGTTCCTTCTTTTTAATGTTCGGATGGGTCCGCCTCTCTGCTGGCATTTACGTCCATCCTGCACAGGCCAAATGTACCTTTTTCAGGCATTATAGGTTGGTGTTTTTACCTGTAGAATATACAAATCTCCTCCCACTGTTAGATTTCAGACTCAAAATGTAAAATTTTAATCAAAAGGTTTTTGGAATAACAGAGTTTTCTATTTGTATCACCAGAGGGAGTACTCCACCACCTCCTCTTTTATTTTTTAAATTTTTATATTTGGACCGATAGATTGCCTAAGTTGTCTACACATATCCATAAATAGGAACCAAGTAATCTTTCATAATTCACCCAAACTGTTTTATCATTGCTGTATGCTAATTATTGTGAAGTAAACTTCTTAAACTTAATTCCTTAGGTAATTCATTCTACAGGTGAAAGAAAATGGTCAAGGTGATACTGAGGTATACACAGCAAAAATATCGAGATCATGTGTGTCCGTAACCCCAAAGTTATTGTTGGAAATTGATACAAATTATAAATAAATAATACATTTTATATTCCATTAGTTAAATGTTGATTATCATTTCCACCAAACCTTCAACCAATTTAATTAATGGGACATTTTTCACTAAGTCTTAAATATCCTATAAATAGTAAGACAATTGGGGGAAAGTTGAACTACCTTCCAAATAATTTTAACCAAATATACCCTTGTTTTAAAACTAAGCAATAGAGACCTAACTTCATGAGAAATGAAGACCATTACTAGATATTGTTGTATGTTATATTTCTGTATAAATCTCACGTGAAATACCCTTCTCCTCTGCTCCTCTCTCTCTCTCATCTCTCTCTCTTTTTAGATTATAGTATATTTTTTTATATACAATATATGTTATATAGATATATAATATCTTATATATATGAATATATGATAGACAGTACATGATATGTAATATATATATATATAAATTTTTATTTAGTTATTTATTTTGTTTTGGGTCTTAAAGGGTCTCCCTGTAGCCCCAGCTATCCTGGACTCACTATGTAGACGGGCAGGGCCTTGGAACTCACAAAATCCACCTACACTGCCTCCCGAGGTTCTGGGTTAAAGGCGTGCACCACCACACCTGGCCATATATATGCTGTATTTTTAAATATACCATTTTAAACTGCAGAACTTATAGAGTGGAGTTTAATGCTATCTTCCTCCAAACTCTTGGAGATACCTTCTCCAGGCCTGTAATGAAAACCTTGCTTTAAAGATTTTTCAATATCTAGCTCTTAACTAAAAAATTTTCTTTTCACAGTTCTGTATGCCATTAGTTAATTAAGACTGGCTATATATGCCCCATGAGAAATTGTTACCATAACAGTTTGGCTATTTGGTAGTTAAGGAACAATTCCATTACCATCATGGGTTTGTTTTTTTTGTGGGAGCTTCTAGGAGCATCTTTGCTTCTAGGCAGGTACAGTGCGGTCCTTCTAAGGGAAGGGGAATCAGTGCCCGCTGTTGCAGACACTGTGGGGAACTGCCCGTTGGGTAGAGGTATTGGTTATACTTCGTACCTGACTGGATGAGTACTTCCAACCAGGCCCTTAGCCTGAGATCAATGAGACATGTTTTCCCACTCTTGGCCGTGATTATTCCACCTGCCCAAGACTGGCTACTGGACAGGAATTTCAAGCTATGGCCTGTAGCCATCTTCTTATTGTCCACTCACACCCCAGCTTACCCAGATTGGGGTCCACATGTGGAACTTTTTTTCCAACCCACTGGCCACCCGAAAGAAATGAGGCCGAACACCACAGCACAGATGTGGTGGTCCTGCACTGAGAACTTTTTTTCCAACCCACTGGCCATCTGACACAAAATGCAGGCCTTGCTTTGGCCGTGTATGCATGCAATAATTTAAAAAAAATGGTGGCCGGATTCCTTAATGATGTTAATGGAATTCACATTTTTTTTTTGAAGTTAAAACACAAAGTTTATTTTAGACGCTGTAAAATTATGAACATAATTTTTCCAAGGCAACAGGCTACAAGTTTGCATATTAAATCAAGCCTTGAGAGTCATTGGTTTTATAGCCTGCAGGAATGACCAAACTAGGAGGCACATGCCTGGAGGGAAGGGGATACTCTTTCTGAGCCAAACCAGAACCTGGCATTTTCCTCCAGTGCATACAAAGCCACATGTTCCAGGATCACCCTTCCAGCCATGAAACCAGCAGGAGAGAAGGATCCAAGACAAAAGATAGATATCAGGAAGAATCAGAAAGAGAGAAAGAAGGCAAGATTTGCAGTTGTTTGCATACCTAAATTAATGTTGTTTCCTCCGCCCCACGATCTGTGTCCACATTTGTGTGGTGTCTCATTTATTCCCAGGATGATCCATGTTGGAAAACACGACGCAGGAAAACACAGCCACATGGACACATGGGTTAGGTTCCAATACAGAGAGGCTTTATTCCAAAATTCTGGTTTATATAGATAGCATACTCAACTGCTCAGGCCAATCCTGACCTTTATAGCACTACATCCCCACCCCATGGTTGGTGGCCAAGGGAGGTACCATGGTTTAGAATGACTACCCTCTAACTAATTTTCCCACACTATGGAAAATTGTAATAACAATAAAATGGTTTGTCAAACAGAAAAATATTATTTTACGAATGCCTTGGGAACAACTTCTCTTTCGTTTTTACTAATTGGTCTTTCTGAGTAAACTCTTCAAAATGTAATCTAGTCCATACAAGATCAGCTTCCAGAAGCAACGAAATCCTCATGAAAGCCTTTTTCCATTTTTTATTTTTAATTTACTCAAGCTTCTTACCTGTAGGTCTGGGGGAAAGAAGAGGGCAGAATAGACATAAAGGAGTGTAAGATGACTATAAGTGAAAGACATACAGTAAACTGAGTCAATAAAAAAATGACAATGATGACAAAATCGAAGATGAGTTCAAGAAATTCCCTGAGAGCCAGGACTTCATGTAGCTAGCTGGTCCTTCCAATCACAGTGGATTTCCTGGTAGTTTATCCCACGTTAACTCCCTTCAACTCAATGAGAATCATTCTTACTTCACATGATGAAGAATTCCTGCTTCACATACCTGATTTTGACACTGCACAGTGATTCGTGGGGGGGGGGGTGCACTTGTGTGAAGACTCATCTGTGTGTGCACATGTCGAGACCAGAGGTTGGTGTTGAGTATCTTCCCTCTATTGTTCACCTCCTTATTTTGGGACTTCAGAAGAGAAACCTGGAGTTCACTGTGTGCTGCTAAGGGTTGGCTGGCCGGCAAGCCTTGTGGCACCCCCTGTCTCCACCTACCCAAACCACTAAGGTGTAGGTACACACTGCCACCCTGACTCATGTCCGGGGTGATATTCAAACTCAGGCCTTCGGGGCTTAGACAGCAAGCACTTTACCTGCTGTGCAATCTTCCTAGAGCCTACACATTAATGCTTAAAATGCCCATTGTGAGACTCTTTTGAATCTCCTATTGGCTTGACATCAGCAGGTGAGCATGTGACAGTTTAACATTCTGGCAAGCCAATACAATTTTCAGGTCAGTATATGAAAAATCCTGAGTAACTATCTCACATGTTTTATGTTTTTCTTATATTGGAGAGAACATGAAGTTTCCAAGTAAGGGAAGCTCAGTTCTGGCTGTGCCTTACTAGTGCTTTTGACGTTATTTTAAAGTATTTTTTAATTCTAATCTGTGTTTGCATAACCTGTATGAGCATAAGTGTCACAGTATGTGGGTGGAAGTCAGAGGACACACTTTGCATAATTAATTCTCTTCTTTCCACAGTTTACATGGGTCTCTGGGGTGAACTCAGGTCTCCAAGCTTTTGCAGGCAAGTACCTCTATCTTGAGGAGCTATCTCACAGCCTAGTGCCAACCTACACTCTTTAAGAACAACCCCTGTGATAATTATCCATTGATTTATCAGTTCATTTACCTCATTGATGCCTATAACCAACACTTTTACTCACCTGGTATTTGTCAAATAGGAAAGTTGCTTACAAAAGCTGGCTTGCATAGGAGATATAAAAATATTGTGAGCAAAACACACTATAGTCTAACTGGTGAATATAAAGAGAGAAAGTAAGTCAATTTGTATAACTGTATTATTTTTAAATACTTGGTTGTATCCCATAGTAATCTTCAGGTTAGGAAATGATTTCAATAAGCAGCATTTTTGTACCAAAATTTATGGTTTGAAAATTCTTTTCTTCTTCCTTCCCACAGATGTCCCCGTTCTTATGATAATAAAGTTTAATGCTATTCAGTTGAAAGTGAGATTTAATTTCCCTTGGCTTCCTCCTTTCTTGTTTCCCAGGCCTCCCATTCTTAGCTCTGCCCTTCCCAGGCTCCCAGGGAGAAGCTCTCCAGCTCCACGGCGATTTGTTTCTCATTGAATTACTAAAACGATTTTTCTCAGGTTAATTGTTTTTTATTTATTCAATTATATGTTTCTTCTCTTTAGCTGCCATAGCATTTTTTCTATTTGACTGGGTCTTGTGGTTCCTTTGATTCTCATAGAAACATTTTTAAGCAAGAACTTGCTGGATTGGCTATTAAGAAGTCACCTTTGCTTTTTATTTTCAGAACTTACTATGTGCTGAGAAATGTGCTAACCACTTAGATACATCCTATTATTTAATTCTCAAATAATCCTCTCTACGAGTACTAGGATTGCCCTATTTTTGAGACAAGGAAACTGAGGCACAGAAAGTGTTATGCTAGGAGAAGATGGCGGCTGCAGCCATCTGAGCTGCTGGCTAGTGCACTTACTACAGGTCCTCTAAGAAGGGGCATGTTATAATACTTTCCCATAATTGCTTATGTAGAATTGTAATGATTCTTATGTTTATAGTAATTGTTATAATTCTCCTCTCTCCCTCTTCCTCTCCTCCTCTATCTGTACGGATGAGTGTGCGTGCACATACGTGTGGAGCCCAGAGAGATGTCGGGTACCTTCCATGTAGGGTGTCTCCATGCTCCTGCCTTGACTCTATCACCAAACTGGAAACTTCCTTTTAGGCTTCGGGGATCTAGTTGTCTCCATTCCCCAGTGCTGAGGTTACATGGCACACACAGCCATGCCCAGCTTTTCACATAGGTGATTTGGATTTCATCTCAGGTTCTTATGCTTGCGCAGCAAGCACTCAGCCACTCAGCCATCTCTATAGCTAATATAGTGATGTAAGGGTGCTAGTCTCTTTATTTCCCTTATTAACTCTGTTGGTAGCTTAAACAATTGATGGAAGACTATATCCATATCAGAGGAAGGCTTTTAATTACTACACTTAGTTCCCTTTGTCTATGAAACTACCAAGACTGTGTCACTACCTGACAGCAATTGCTTGTCTCATCTCCTTTAACCTAGAGCGATAAAAGGGCTTCCAGGCAAGTGTTCTACCCCCAAGCTAGAGCCACACCCCACCTCTTCTGTTATTAATATATATTCTTTGACAGAGTACCACTCTAAATTTCCCAGGCTGACTGAAATTTCCACCCCCCTGCCTCAGCCTTCAGCCTCCCCAGTACCTAAAAAAACAGGTGTGCATCCACAAATCTTGTAAAATTTTCTTCAGGCCAGGTCTCTGCTATTCTTTTCCACATCCTTCGCATTGCATTGTGACATAAGACATGAAGGTCAAAGTGATCAGCTGATGGCAGAGCCTTCCAGGTGATTCCCAGTACTTGTTGCTTAAGCTGTGCCCAGTGCTTTCCCTCATCTGTTCTCCCTCAGGATGCCCAGGAAAGCAGCAGGGCATCAACCCTCTTTCCACAGAGGCTTCACAAGGTACCACTCTTCTTTCCACAGAAACAGCTTATAGTCCTTCCCAAGTGGGACACAGTAGATTCCTGATTTCCTTTCTTGCTGGTAATAATGAAGAAAAGAAAGAAAAAAAGAACAAATAAGAAAGAACGAAAGAAAGAAATAAAAACAGAATATCGAAAGTAAATAAAAAAACGTAAGAAAGAGAGAGAGAAGAGAGAGAGAGAGCGAGACCGAAAAAATATAGCGATATACTCTCAATGGAAGAGAAGACGGAGGGGAAGGACACACAGAAGGCAGAGGAAGAGAGTGCGTAAGCATCAAGTAAGTACTTCTTTCACTGATCAGGACGATTAAGAAGGTGAGAGTATACTCCAGGAAGGAGGTAATGACGGATCGACTTGACGCTCCTTTTCTCCAGAGGAAAGAAAACTCCTGAAAACGCGACCCGCAATAGTTTGGCCCATGATTCCTATCTTTACTTTTGGTACCCACGATCCCCTCACTATCCTTGGCTGTTTTTGTCGACTTTTTCCTGTCTAACTGTTGACCCCCCAGCGCTTCCATTATTTTTTTCGAACTTACAGTCCGCACCCCTTTACTCTCTTGTTTTGCTTTTGTCGACCTTTTTCCTTGAACTATTCAACCCATGAAACAACCACGGAACCCGCGTTGTCGCTAGCCACAGTCATATGAACAGAATTTACCAGAGGGTGCTGAGACTTACTTCCCGGGACATGGCTGTTTGTTAATCAGGTACTTTCTTTTGCTTCTGTCTTGATTGACTACGAACACTCCTCTTGGAAACCGGATTTTCTGAAAACCCCCCCTTAATTGGCTGCCTCGGCACTCCGGCCCAACTGATTCCCTCATTCGTACTTCTACTGTTTACCTCGCATCCCGTGACCTTCCAGTACGCCAGGCGTTTTAACTAATGTCAAACATTCCAACCTTCCGTCATGGCTACACTTCCGTCGATGGCTTTAGGCAAACATCTTGAGTGTTTTTTGCAAGCTACAGGACGAGTGAGGCGAGGACGGGCACGATGGATTGGTTGTGAGTCAAAAAGGGGGAGGAGGAGAGACAGCGGTAGCGAGGAGGAAGCGGCGCGAGGCGTCAATGCCATGCACAAATAGAGAGCAAATGGATTGCACGGATGTGCTATACATAAGGCCCCATCTGCCTTACCTGCTCCACGCCTACTGGCTCTGCCGGTCATGGCCTCGCCGCCCATGCCCCGCTACTAACCGTTAAACACAGCATCTCTAGCAGGCTACCATCATTGGGCATGGCTCCGTCTGCCCGGTTGGTTTTGACCTTTTAACCATCATTAGTGCATTATTGATTCGACCCATAAACCGACTGAACTCATCTAAATCGTCAAAATCGCATTTTCTTCACTGTTCGTTAATATTTAAAAGCTAAATTTGAAGGGGATCCAATATAATTGTCTAACTCATATATCTTGGAATACTTATTCTTATCATCCACACAGCTCAAAATTTATGATCTGCGTCACCACTCATCAAAGAAGCCTCTTTTTGTATAACAAACTGGTGACTATTATGAACATCTACAGGCTTGTCAAAATGCAGGTGATATAAGTGACCATTGGGGACCACTAGCCAACAGTTGTATGTATCTACAAGTGGTCCACCTGTATATTATCTCTATACGTTCAGAGAACATCACAAAGAGATGGTAGAACAATAATAAGAGTCAGAGGAGCAGGACTCTGCTACCAGGTAGTAACTTTCGGACATGACAGTATTGATGCAAAAGCACAGCTCTCACTGTTTAAAGGGGATGAAGAGATCCATTTATTCTGGATGCCCAGATATGTCCGTGAGTGGACCACAGCCTGGGAACACAAAGATTCCATGTTCCAAATTCATGTGTCCAAAATGGTAATCAGTTTCCACTGACAGCTTTTATAGTTTATATAGGAACAAAGCAAAGCCTATAAATTCGAGACATTTTTCTTTTTTTAATGATTTTCATTGAATGTTATTTGTGCATTCATATCATCACATGTCTCAGGTCCAATTTTAGACTCACTTCTCCTGCCCATGCATCTCCGCCACCAACCTGAGTTTTCGATCCATTCTTCCATACATGTCATGTTGTTCTTTCTTCTGAGTCCTTTTGAAGCTTTTTCAAAGCAGAGGATTGTTGTTTTGTTGGAAGAACTTCTATTGTGAGTCGACTCTTTGTCCCAGTTCTTTTGTTGTGTTACTCTCCCCAACTTGTATTGCCTTCACACACCCACACACACACACATCACTACACACACACACACCTAACATCCCCAATATATATTATAGATATATATAGTATATATATATATATATATATATATATGTCAAACCTATACTAAAATTATATCCTCTGAAACTAAACTGAAGGTTATTTCTCAATCATATTTCAGGATTCACATTTTTCCTTTTTAATTCTTTTTAAACATTTTTTTCTTTTCTTTATTTTTATTTCATGTGTACGAGTGTTATGTCTGTATATGTTTAAGTGCACCCATGTCATGCAATGCCTGAGGAGGACAGAAGAGGGTGTTAGATCCTTGGAAATGGAGTTACAGACAGTTCTTAGCTGTCATGTGTGTCCTAGTATTTAAACCCAGGTCTTCTGTAAGAACAACCAGTGCTCTTAACCACTGAGCCATTTCTCCAGCCCCCTTTCCCTTTTAATTTTGTATTACTCTAAAATATGCATACATACCCTCCACCTATATATCAAAATTACAAAGTCTGAAAATAAGTACTAGGTGAATTCTAGAGCCTGTTAAGGGATTCACATTATAGGAGCCCAGTTGCTTTCAGCTAAGGAGGAATATAATATTAACATTGCTCAGTTTGCCTTACAACTAGATACATAGCGCTAGCATCCACAAATGAGGGATACCATTCATTGTTTGTGTTTCTGGGACTGTGTTACTTCACTTAGCATAATGTGTCTCTCACAAGACACTTTTCAAGTACATTGGTGGAGAAATCAGAAATGCAAGTTATAGCAAAGCAGAAAGAATTCTGTTATTAGAACCTAGATGCTAGCTAAAGGCTTCTTGGCCCTTGGATGAGACTGGCAGTCTGCTAAATTAATACATTCCAAAGGCTTTTCTCTGTTAGTCTCAGGATGTTGTCAGATACAGAGATGCATGAGGAGTGCTATTTAAGGAGCTGTAGATGGCTCCAAATAAATGGTAATTAGGCTCTGGATCTGCAGTTTTCCAAACTCTCCACAGTCACTCAAGGTTTAATCTGTTGATCAGCTTTGCAGAAGGTTCAGTTTTCTGGGAACTTCCAGTCACAGCAGGAAACCTGCATTCATGAAATCTCCACAATACAATTGCCTAAAGAATACCTGCATAATGACAAAGTCAGTTGACAGGCTAATCTGGACCGGGAAAATTTCAGAAGGTCTCACCACTAGATGAAGATGTCCAGGCAATCGATGGGTGCTGAGGCAGAGAGAACTATACATTTCCAAAGACGATTTTTCTCCAATCCCAAAGTGTCAGCTCTAAAGCACATGTACTTAAAAGCACCACTAGATTATATATATATATATATTTATATATATATATGAGTACTATATATATATATATTATATATATTATATATATATAAGTATGTAATATATATAAAATATATATAAAAAAACTATTACTAATATAGTATTTTATAAATTAATGAGTTTAAATCATACAATAAATATATATAATATATAATATATATATATATTCATCTCTCTCTCATATCCACTCCAGCCGCGCTCTCCCCCCTTGGGTCCTGTGGTCCCCTCCCCTTACCTCAAAAAACCTGAAATGGTGGTTCATATATCAAAAATAATAATCAAAGAAGAGCTCACAAAATTGACAGGGAGTAAGGGCATTGGAAGACTTGTTGGGGAGAGGAGGGGTAGACATGATGTAAATAAAGTACTAATATATGAAATTCTCAGAAATAATTTGTTACTAAGCAGGCTATGCTCATAACCAGTAAATATTATATTTAAGTGACCCACCTAATCCTTATAAGTGTTGGCACAGCAGGTAGAGAAATTTTCTGCCAAAACTTATTACCTGAATTCAATACCCAGAACTCGATGGTGGAAGAGAGGACCCAGTCTCCACGAGTTGTCCTCTGATGCCCACTCATGTGCAGTGGCATGTGCATGTACGCACACACACACACACACACACACACACACACACACACACAAATAACTGTCCAATTTTTTAATTAAACCTTAGAAAAATGTCAGTTAGAAGAAACTTCCTTAAAATGATCAGATGCTTGCAAAATATCTGTAGTACACATCAAACTTAATATCAAGTGAATGAATGTGTTTCCACACAATTTTGTGTTTAAGACGAAAAATCAAAAGGATGTCTGCTTTAAGCATATTTAGTTTCTTTTGCTGTGTTCTCAACATGCTAGTGCATTAAAGCTAGAAAATAACATAAATAAAACACATATAAATGTAGATTGGACGGCTGAAGAGATGGCTCAGCAGTTAAGAGCACTAGTTGCTGAGTTTTAGTCGCAGCACCCACTTGATGACTATTATCTATATCTCCAGTTCCAGGGAATCTAATGCCCTCTTCTGATCTCTGTGAGCATTGCATGGCATGCTAGCACTGACATGGGGGCAATGCACTCCGACACATAAAACAAAGCAGAAAGGAGAAAAGGAGAGGTTATGCTTTTCTGAAGAGTTCAGATAAATGGATTTATAGAGGTGCATGCTGCTGCCGGCCTGCAAGCTAGTGCACATGAGGGAGGGTCACCCTCTCGTTAACACATTGGCTCTCCTACCGTTCTCTTCAGCATGACTTAAGCCAAACTTGTCTTCTTAGGGGTGGTCCTATGACCAGTCAATTGACCTCTAAAACCTGGAAAGGTGGGTCTTATTGGGACCAGAGTCCTTATCCTTGTGACCAGATTTCTCTGAAGGGGATGTTTCTTTGCTACTCTACCAGAAGATACTGTAGAGTTTATCTAGCAGGGCTGTACTGGAGGTTAAAATACATGAGATGACTTTCGAAGAATGGCCCACGCTCCGACACACCCCTGCAGTGAACAGTCGTCCAGGTCCAGTCCCTTGTTTCTTGTTCTCTACCGGTCATCAAGGTGCATTCTTATCCTTCCATCATTAAGCTCTAGCTTGGAAGAGGAGCTATGGGGGGACTTGCTGGAGCAGCTCCGCTTAGTCTGAGTTTTCAAAATGAAATTTTGCTTCATATTGAGAACTTGGTGTTTTCTTATGTTTGTTTTGTTTTGATGAGAGTTTGAAAATCATTATCTGTTGATAAACAGAAGTAGAGAGGTAATTTTGATGCTGTTTGGGTCAGTGAAGAGAAAACGTGTCAAAATACAATGGATACAAGTCTAGGCTGCCATTGAACTTACCAACAGAATCCTTGCCAGAAATAGTTTCCCTCTGAGCCCAGATCTGTAGACATGTTCATCTCCCTTGTGTGGTTCATGTGAACAAGGCAGAATTTAATTTAATTGTTTTAATCAGGAGTGAAGCTATATATATATATATTATATATATAATATATTATATATATATATCAATGTGATATATACACACATATATATTTAGTAAAGATAACAGCAAACAATCCAATCTTCTTGTTGAATAATGATATGTACAAGTATTTATAATGTATCTATATAAACATAGGCTAATGAAATAGAAAAAAATAGGTGCCAGATATAGGATTTATGGAACTAGAAAAGAATATTTTTTAATTTATTTTTTATTTTATGTGTGTGTGTGTGTGTGAGAGAGAGAGAGAGAGAGAGAGAGAGAGATAGAGAGTTTAAGTGTACCATGTACATGCAGGTGCCTGCAGAGGCAGGAAGAGGTTGTCAGATCCCCTCAAACTAGAGTTACAGACAGGCTGTGAGCTATCTGATGTGGGTGTTTGGAATTGAACTCAGGTCCTTTGCAATAGCAACAAGTGTTCTTAACTGTTGGGCCATCTCTTCAGCCTTCGGAAATGTTATTCTTTACACAATCATCTACATATGAACTATTTTTAATTCATAGGGATTTATTTTATTGTTGTTTTAACTTTTGATTCATAGTCTAGCTATAGCTGGTCTAGAACTTGCTACGTAGCCAACGCTGCCCTAAAATTCAAGATCTTCCTGTCTCTACTCAGAATGCTGCCACACAGGTACATTTCTACATCCTGCTTATCCATTTTACAGTTTAACTAATATAGGGCTATTATGTAGCATGTGCCAGGTTCAATCTCTAGCATCATTAAAAAAAGTATCTAATCATTATAAGTGTTTACAAATGATCTATCAAGTTTTAATGCAAAGATGTAATTATATAATTAAAATAATTCATTAGCACTGTTGTTATATTAAGAAAGAAGATACTACAGTCAGCTCCATCCTAGAGATTGGTCTGTCTACTCACAAAATAACTCATTTTTATTTGTAATAATATCCACTTATAAAATTCCTTAAAATGACAAGGGTCATAGGTCAACTTTTGGTAAGTTTCCCTTTCTTTTTGAAAAAAAAAAAAAATGGCCAACTGGGAAGTATTGTAAATTTGCTTAATACAGAGTTCCTTTTATTTATGATATTTCAAAATACAAAGCTGAACTTGGTAGTCCATAATCCCATCACTTGGAAGGCTGAAGCCAAAAAATTGCTGTGATTTGAAGGTCAGGTTGGGCTAGAGTCTCAGAGAACAACAAGAAAGAAAAAGGATTAAAGGCTAGAGAGATGGCTTGGAGGTTTAAGAGCACTTGCTGCACTTGCAGAGGACATGGGTATGGTTCCCAACACCCACATGGTGACTAACACCCATTCTTAACTCCAGTTCCAGGGCATCTGATATCTTCTAGCCTCCCTAATAAGCACCAGGCCTGTTCATGGTACACTAACATATGCAGGTGAAATACTTTTACATATAAAATAAAAAATCAAGCAAAATCTTGTCTATTACCTAATGATGTATATTATTTAATAAATACTCTGTAAATATTGCATGGTGTTAAAACTGCTGGAGTAATTTTAAAAAGTAAAATGCTTGTTTCAAAATTATTCTTGTCAACAGCAGAGGACATCATATTCTCCTTTTATCATTGGAGAAAATAGATAGTAAATCACAATATAAATATAAACATGTTGAAATTGTAAAGACTTAACAGACTTTTGTAACTTGACATTGCTTTGGTAAAGATTTATAGTATCTTTCCAGTTACTTTCTACCTATTTATTATTGTAAAGGGACTTTGTTCCTTCATACCTGAACCATTTGTAGCTCAGTGCTCATACATTAAGGAGGGTTGTATGCTTTCCTTTAAGATTTCTCAAAGAAGATATAAACCAAATCAAACTTTTCCCCTCTAGCTGGTAATCTCTGCATGAACTAACATGCTGAAATATTGTTTAATCATTCTCTGTATCACTTTTCACAGTTGTGAGAATCAGTATTTTGTCACTATAGAAGCAGCAAAACAAAACATCGTTACTATATGACAAAGACCACATTTTAAAATATATATTATTTTAAATGTCCTGATTTATTACGACCCTGCATTTTCACTTCCTTTAATACGTTTTATAGTCCTTTTGGAAAAAGGCACATTTTTTTTTTATTATTAATTTTATTTATTTCTGTATGTGTATGAATGTACTGTCTGCATGCAAGTTTGTGCACCCGTGTCGTGCAACGCCGCGGAGGTCAGAAGAGGGTCTCGGATTCCCCTGGAGCTGGAGTTCTCCTGGAATTGGAGCTTCAGACGGTTCTCAGCCGCCATATGGGTGCTGGGGATCGAACCCGGGTCCTCTGTAAGAGCAGTCGGTGCTCTTAACCGTTGGGCTGTGGGGATAGCACAGTGGTGAAAGGCTGAGGATGAGAACCACAAGGAAAAAGGCACATTTTTTAGTGGTGATAACACAAGGAATCTGGGGAACTGAGGCTTCTAGATTGACTTGTACCTCAGAGAGAAACAGAATGCTAATTTTAGTTGGCAATCTTTCCTTGATTCCTTCAGTCCAAGCTCCACTACTATTAACCTTTGTTTGTGACAATTGAAGAGAATAATGGTGAATTTGGGGCCTTTAATGTCACATTGAAATCAATACCCCTAAATGGTAGTTGCCTCAGTTCTAACTGATCTGTCACATTTAAACAAAAGAAGGCCTTTCTCAGTTCATAGACAACAGCTGAGACAATTAAACACACCCAAGACTCTCAAAATACCTTCATGGCATTAAAAAAGTGGGCTAAACACTGTGTATTTTTATACATTTTTTTTGGCTTAACAGTGTTTTATTTTACAAAAGTGTCTAAAATTATAGGTCAAATACATAGAATAGATATGGAACGTTTCATCCAGACTTCAGAAATAGTGTGCTCTGTCATAAAAATAAATTGAATTGTCTTTCTCAGGGTAGTAAGGACAGTAAGTGGTAGGGGAACTGTTATAAGCCACTATGAGCGCTGGCAAGGCCTGTAATTGCAGAGGCCATTGTATAAAAACAACTGCAAATGCTTAACCGCATAGCACTGGCAGGCCCCTTATGACTCCAAGTCCTCCTGGCACAAATCCTTCTTTTACGCTTCTCCACATTCGTGGGCACTCAACTGTCTATGCTTGGTTTTGACCTTGCTCTTATATTTTTCTGGTATATTAGAGATGCAAATGAACATATTTCATTTCTAGTTCCCTTTATGGGACTTTGATAAGCATGTTTGTTATCTCTGAACTTTATTCTAGTTATATAATTAGTTGGGTATGAATTAATTCTACTAATAATATACCTTGATTTTACTAGTTTACGTGAAGTAGTAAGAACATCGAAATGCCATATTAGGATAAAAAAAAACATCGGTTATTTTTTTCCATATAAAAACAGGTCTTTGGGGTTTATTAAGGTATAATATAATATTGAAGAGTCTCATTTGCTGAATTGGCATGACAACTATCCTTTGAAAAATTAGATTAGTTGTTTGGGGAAGCAGAAACTAGAAAGACTCAATCCTACCAGAGCATAGGAGATTCAAAAGACTTTCAAAAGCAGACAAGATCATGTTTTTAACTTTGAGAGTACTTTAAGCAAAAGGACTATTTTTCTTCTCAGCTTATACTTTTTTTTTGGGTATTTTTGAGACAGGGTCTCCCTTTAGTCCCAGCTGGCCTGGAGCTCACTCCGTAGACCAGGCTGGCCTTGAACTCACAGAGATCTGCCTGCCTCTGCCTCCCAAGTGCTGGGATTAAAGGCGTGTGCCACACTCCTGGCATGTTTTTTGGTATTTTCCAACTTATACTTTTATAAGACGAATGTTGCACTCATATTTCTGTCCCCCCAAAAATTAGCTTAAGGACCCCATGACTTTTAAAATCATTATACTTTGAAATAAGTTCATTGGAGAGGATCACTGCCTGTCTCTGAGCTTTTTCTCTAGCTTTTCTCTTCCCTTTGTCAAATGAACAACCCAAGACTAGAGCAGCAGCAGTGTTCTGGACAGGCAGCTCCACTGACGACGAAGTCCTGGCCTGCAGCACCTGCCATTGTGTGGTTTAAATGCTCCAACATGGTCCATTTTCAAGACAACAGTCTCATGTCCTCGAACACATAATGATCTCCTATACAACCCACAATTCCTGGGTTTTTCTCAATAGTTGAAATTTCTTTAGTCCTGAGCCTATATTAAACACAAAGATATGTAAAATGTTAGAATTTTGTATTCATTTCTGTTGTACATCTTTTAAAAATAGTTTATCATTTTTAATGAATGAGAGTATTGCCTGCATGTATGTAAGTCCACCCATTTTGTGCATTTCCCAAAAGGGTTAGAAGAAGGCATCAGATGCCCTGGAAATGGAGTCACAGATGGTTGTTAGACACTGTGTGGGTACTGGGAATTGAACTCAGGTTCTCACCAAGAGCAGCTAGTCCTCTTAACCACTGTGCCCCCTGATCTACATCTTAATCACAAAATTATGTAAATTTTGGGAAACTGCTGAACTCCACCTACTTCCTGTCCTTTCCTCTCATGGGAAAGGGCATATTTGTCTTAATGAAATCTTTATGAGACTGGGTGGGTTTCTTTCAGACGTCTGTACATGGGTGGGATGTTATTTTGAATCCTCGAATGTTGGAAACCATTGTCCACTTACTGTAGTGTTTGAGAATTGTATTTTGGATCATGGTCTTTTTCTTTTAATAGCATAGTCAGATAATCTTTCTTTTGTAAGACAACTATTTTTTTGTTCTGACTAGTAAAAGAATTTTTTCATTAGCATTGGAGGTCAGACATTGCCCTGATTATGTCTAGGTGTGTGGGTTTTTGCAGAATTAATCCCATTGAGTCTTATTCAGCCCATTCAGTCACAGACACACATCTCCCTGAATCTCAGGGAAGTTTTATTCTCTTATTGTGTTTTCCCATCTATTTCTTTCTTCATTTTCCCAGAATTGGAGCTTCTTTTCTTCGCATCTTATGTCACCCGCATTTCCTCTGACTCTCTTATCTCATCGCCGATTTCCTCCTTTTCCTCTTCAATTTGATCATTCAGACACGAATTCAATTCTCAAAAGTGGCTACTCTATCACTTCTAGTACCTGACTTTAAAACTGTGAAAAAACATTGGTCTTAGTTCACCTAATTATTATTTTAACTTTCTAATTGCATCTTTTGGAGAACATTCATTAGACTTAAATTAGCCTCCCTCCGTATCTTGCTCTTTATCATTTTCTCCACAGTAGCTCTCTCAACAGTTTCCTCTTCCACAATTTTTACAATCCATGAAAAAGGCAAGAATTTTTCCTTGACTTCCTATGTTGGTTGTTAGGTCACAGAAGGACAGGTCAGGAGTGGCTGTTCTCATGAGCAGTCTTAAGTGTAAGAGTTGCGGAGATTACAGAATTTTTTGTGGAGAGTTGGGAGACTGAGGCAGGCAGGAGAACCTCAGGAAACTTGTGGGCCAGGTAGACTAGCATACAGAGCGACAAACAGCAAAGGACATTCTCCTGCCTCAAAAAAGGCAGAGTGTGAGGACCAACCATCCAACCAAGTTTGGCCACTGAACAACACACATCTGCTGTGGTATGCATGCACCTGTATTTATGCACATGAAATACACTATCACACACACACATGCTAACAATTTATATATATATATATATATATATGTATGTATTTAAAACATATATAAATATATATTTAATGCACTCATATATATTTAGCATATATATTTAAATGAAGAGGTTTCATTCTTGTGTTCTTCATGCCTTTAGTCAAGTTTTAACCATTTTACAGTCAAATTTAAACATATTTTAAGGATACTTTTTCAAATACAAAAATATAGTTCCATAATAAGCCAAAAAGCCAAATATTAATGTTTCTGGAAGAATTCAAAATAAGTAACAGGAGAAAAATAAATCTAGTGGTGCTGGAACTCAGGTATTCATAGGGGTATGTCCCAAGACCTTGAGTCTCCAAGTACCACTATAATATATAATATTCCTCATAAAATGCAATAAAGTATAACTGAAGTATTTAAACGATCCCCATAGACCCCTAATGATTCTATAGAAACAGAACCAAAGTCACTTATAACACTATTAACATAAATTCTGAATTGAGCACTGGCTGAAGCATTTTCAAACCTCGAGTTTTTTTCCCCCAATATAGAGTATGTGTCTGTGTTCATTTTTACGTGAATCACCATCAAATATAATCAGAACTTCTATTTTCTGGCCAAGGTGCATCAACTTTTAATGAAACCATTTTTTTTTAATTTCCATCATAAAAATTAGCAAGTGAATTTTTTGAGAGTCAATTCATGTAAAAGATTTTCAATCCATTCAAAAATTATGTTATATTTCTAAATGAAATGTGAAAATATCAAGACTTGTGCCATGATATATGAGTATATGTTCTGTGGAATCTTTCACCAACAGTGGAAATTTCAACCCTGTCCTCTAACTATCAGAGATTTACTTTATGTAATAATTTTCTTTAATTCTTGCTTATTTTGTGTTTGTCAGTATATCTATCAACAACTCACTTAATTGGCTATCATTTTACAATTTATTTTTCCAGATATTATGATTGACTAGACTCTCAATACTATATGAAGAATCCGGAACAAAGGAAAATAATCTCCATGACACCACTTTGAATTTGATTTTTTGCATAGATTATGTGTGTGTGTGTATAGTGTTGGTCTATTTTGCATGAGTCTGCCTATATGTAAGAGGCCAGAGGATACTTTTGGGAGTCTTGTTCAATCATGCTTTACCATGATCATCCTGGTAAGATATTTCAGTTGAAACCAAAGCTCATCTATTCTTGGGGGAGCTAGCCTAAGTAGCCAGCTTATTCTAGGGTTCCCCTGTCTGCATTCTGGGGCTAGAATTACAGGGGGTTACCACAGCCACCCAGGATTTATGTGGGTTCTAGGGATCCCACTCTGATCCTTCTGCTTGGGTACAAATACTCCATCCCCAGAGGTCTCTCCATGGATCCATCCTTTAACTGTTTTGAACAATATTTGCACTCAAGCATAAAGAAACTGTATTTGGCAGAAGGCAAATAAAGATCACTTTAAGACAAATAATAAAGCAAAACAGACCTTCAAAGACAAAACCCTTAGATCAACACTTTGCCTATAGGGGTCTTATAGCTAGTTGAACTTCTCTATCACCACTGTCTTCATCATATTTAGAATACGTGTATGTGTGTTCATAAGGAGATACATGCACATGTATGTACAAGCACACATTATTTGTATATCCTTAAGGAAAACTATTGCTTGCCCACATGAAAAAGATGAAATGATTCTGCTTTATAGTATGATTTTGGATAGGGTTCTTTAAATTGTTCAAAACCAATCTGATTCCAGGAAATGGCAAAGGAATAAAATGGAAGCAGATAAGCTGGCCCTATAGCCTAAGCATCAGACAATGTCTAAGTGGACATTTAATTAAAGGTATTTCCTTATGAAGTACAAGGATTCAATTAATTTAGTATCACTACAAACCCATGTCTGGATGACACAAATAACCTTTCTTCCTAAGCTTCTCTAAAAAAATGGCATTGTTATTAAATATATAGCAAAGCCCAAAGGCCATAGTGCTTTGGAGAACTTAATTCAATTTCCTATGTCTAGTTTTCTTTAGTACTCTTTTCCTGCCATCTTCTTTTCAATTCTTACTCCCTAGCCATATTCATATGAATATGAGCACAAACCTTGCAGGTTTAACTGCTAAAGAAAGGTTTATATAAACTATAGCTTGGAAAACATTTGAATTATTCATTGGGGACAGTGTGAGCAAGTCACTTGGCTAAGAATTCACCTAATTTTCAGAGTTTCCTAACACCTATCTCAGTTTCCTGGTCCTATGTTATATAAAAAACTAGAGAATGAAAATGGGGAATGTTCATAAAAATGCTTCAGCATAACATTTGCTTGTAAGTAGCATTATATCCTAGTACCATTCTGCCCAAAGTGATGGATACATAGTCAACAGCTCATAATCTCTTGCACTTATCATGTGCCAGTGTTATCCCTGACATGTGGAGAACGTTCAGATAAATAAAAAGTCATCTTTAACTTAGAATACCTCAAATTATTTGACTAAAGAAAAATTAATCATATGAATTTATTAATTTAAGGGGGTTATAGAAACACATTAATGGCTTCTATAGGTCCCAAGTGACCCATCTGTCATATGACATACAAGTACACCTGTCACTCTATTTCATTTACCCTCCTACCCTGATGTACAATTGTCACAAACTTGAATTTATACAGTACTCTTTTAGTTATGGTGTTTTCTGCTACAATGGAAACTATGTGAAAAGAATCACTTTGTCTTATTTGGTGACAGGCCTTCATAAAGTAACTCAATAAATATCTGTCAATAAATAGATTAATCTCACTGAATCAGCATGTAAGTGTAATTATAAGACAGATGGTGTAACTGCATACCAGTTGCAAATACTACTATATAAGTAAAATAAATATGGCTGAAGGTGCTAATATGTTTACCATGTACATTATTTTGTAATAATAAGAGTTCAGGTCTCTGTTATACAATAACCATCACAATGAGTCACTCAAAGAAAAGCAATAAATAAGAAAATAAACCAGACTGCAATTTCTTTAGAAGATGCGAAGAGTGAAAAGGAGCGTTCCTTGATCTGGGGAAGCCATGGAGGGAGTGTTAGACAGGGAGAAAGGAGAGAGATAAATAATGCCTAGCTAGTGAAGTGAAATAAAAGCAGAGGGAATCATAGTAGTCCACAAACCTGCTGAAAATTACATATATAGTATCTCTACATGAGTCCATGTGTATAGCTGAAGGCTACATAACAAGAAACTGTGCCAGACAGGAGAAATATCCCTTTGAGTTGTTGGCCAGTAGTCATAGAGGAGCCATAGTCCAAGAGGCTCCCCAATTTCACAAGCTATTGTCAAAATCCTTAATCGTCTTCCAGAACTTTGTAGATAAGACCCTATTGCCAAAGACAGGACATACTTCACACACAGAATTTGGAGCAATAGAGCTTGAACTGGAAAACAGTTCTCTTGAAGGCTAACTCTCATAGCTTTGGAGAGTACTACACATTCTGTTAAGGGAAAGCATCAATTGATGGTCCAACCCCAACCATAGCAATGACCCGAACAGCAAACTATATTGGGGCAGAAGTGCCACTTTTATCTTGGCTGTAATCAACAACTACCTAATTGGACTTAAAGCCCACTAAATGGGAGGAAACTCATGTGTGGTTCTGTAATCATAGCCAAATACACATGGCTGGATAGTTCATAGATCTTACAGAAAACCTCACAACTGTCACATCCCTAGAAAAATGTAATTTCTTACTATGCAGAAAATATGGATTTTTATGGTTATAGACAAGTATTCTAGTCACCACTGATCAAAAAACTTCTTTTGCAATAGGCAGAGATTATTCATAGAGTTCTGCAACTGGTCACACAGAAATTGTCTGTAAATTACCGAACTCGAAGTGACACATCTTCAATATCTTCAATGCAACCTCTATACCAAAGGTTCAAGGAACATAGTAGAGCAAGGGGCGGGGAGAATTCCAATGTGTCACATCGATGAAGCTGCCACATGCAGCAGAGGGCCAGGAATACAAAGGTCATAAATGGCCAAAGCATAGGAAGTAGGAGTCTGCAAAGTACTGGTCCTTGGGCAGGATTCCTAAGTTATACATCACCCACCCATTGTAGAACAGGGGGAAGAAAGACTAAGTGCTAGGGAGGAGGTGCATGAACATATGGAAATCCTATGAGACCTTGCTCATATGAACCTTCAGCAATAGTGTCACCATGGACAACACCCATGCAAACTCAAACAGCTAAAACCCAGCACAAAACTCTGGAAATGGGCAGCAGACCCCAATCTTAGCTGAAGAAATATTGGCAATTGATTACTGCTGGGTGAGGAAGAGCTGATCTTCTGAAATGGAGGGACTCTAAATAGTCTGGCTAGCCTCCAGTGGATAAACTTGTATGGGGGCACTAACTTCACTAGCGAGGCCTTAACACAAATGACAGACTGCTTGAAATCCAGTAAGGGGAGGGTTATGGGAAGGTGTCAGTGAGGAAGGGGGCAGGTGATCCTTGATTGTACCAGAAAGCAGCCTGAGCATAGGTCAGGGGAGCAAATGACTAAGCAGCAGTCTTCAGTGATCTCTGCTTCAGCTTCTGCCTTCAGGTTCCTGCCCTGGCTAAGATCCTGCCTTGGCTCCCATCAATGATGGACTGTCACTTGGAAGAATAAGAAGTAAATCCTTGCCTCCCCAAGTTGGTTTTGTTCAGTGTTTTAGCACAGGAGTAGAAAGTAACTAGGACATATGGATAATTCAAAGTTATTGGCATCACCATAAAAAGAGTTTATACAAGATTCAAAGTTGTGACAATTCTGTATTCTAAAATACATTTTATGTAGTGCTCCTTTCTTCTCATGAAATGAGACTCATTGATGAGTCTTGAATGAATCATTAAACATGTTCTTGGCCTTCTTTTTTTAGCTGCTTTAAGCATTTGTCCGTTTTATCAAATTGCCAGGAAATCTAGCAAGAAATATTCACAAATTTCCTCTTATAAATGTGGAAAGTATATTCTGTTATTTATCACAATTTTAAAACTAGCTTTAGTTAAATGTGAAATAAAACAGACAGAATAAAAAGCCCCTTGGTTTGAAGAATTGATGAAATAAGATTAACTTAGAAATTCATAAATAATTATTTTTTATAATGATGGATTATACCATAGTCATAGTAATATTCAGTACACTTAGTAAATTTAACTGTATAAAGGCCAATCAGTAACTCTCAAATGATAAATAGATTATATAAGGTCACTTCATAAGATGAAATCTTTCTTTTCTGTAGGCTGAGCTTTTTCCTCTGTTAGTAGTATACAGCTCTGTTATCTATTTTAAGTAGTCTGTCTTTGGCATTGTATAATCTTTTCAAATATAATTATCACATTATTTCATTGCATAATAAGTAATGTCCACCAATTCATCTGTTTAACAAATTTCTTTTGTCTGTGTATGTGTGGATGCAAGTACACGCACCATGTGTGGCACACACCTATGGCTGCATGACTATACCGGAGCATTCCTTTGGAAGCCAGAGGTGGACATGAGTGGTTTCCAGTATTGTTCTCTACATTACCTTTTGGAGACAGGATTTCTCACTGAATCTGGGGCTTAGGTCATGCTGCTGGCCAGGGATCCTCCTGCCTCCATGGCCCTGTACTGGATTTGCAGATGCACAGTGCTATGCCTGGATCTCTGCTAGGGACCCAAACTAGGTTGTCATGCTTGTGCAGAAGCTGCTTTACTGACTGGGTCATCTCCTAGCCGTATTTAATGAATTTCTGTTGAGCAATCAAAGTGGACACATATAAATAAGGAAAGGTGACTGTGAAAAATAATTTTCTCACTAAGTATAGTGCATGATATGAATGCAGAGTTATTGAGTATGAAGGAACCAATAATCATTATCATCTGGTAGCTTAACATAAATGCATTAATATGGCTATTGTCACACTGTGGAGTGATTGGTTTTGATTGAGTATCATGGTTACATTTATAATATAGGATATTTTCTATTTCTCAGTTATTTAGAAGCAACTATGGATAACTGTACCATTATTATTTGATTTCTTAAAAGGCATCTTTACCAGGTATCATGATAAGCAACATAGCCTTAAATTACACAATAATTGGAAGAATAAGATAATATATGTGTGAAATGAGGAGGAGTCTTTATGTCTGTGAGGCATCAAAGCCCCAGATGGTCCTTCCCATCTTCCATGGAGAGTGGCAATAGAGAAGGCTGACTCTCGATGGATGGGCACTTTGCATGAACACTCAATTTTCTTTCCTTCACCAAGCATCACATATCCACTCTTGCAAGGCACAAGGAGAGTGACTAAGTTATTAAACAACTGTACCTTCTAAATACCCATGTTTATATTATTATAAAACTTCAAGTTTGCTCTCAAATTCTGCACCTACCAGTCAAAGCAAATATTATGAACACCATTCACTAGAGCACATTTTATAATTAAAAGTGGAATGATCTCAAAGCCTCCCAAATGAGAAAAATGAGGAAAATAATGTAACCTATTATAAGAATACAATATGAATATTAAGAGAGTGTAGTAAAGAGGTAATGGCCCAGGGGAATATACATGATATGAAAATGAATGCTAGGTCTGGGTGGTGGCTCAGTCAGTAACTTGCTACCTGGCCACCACGAGGACTTGAGTCCAGTCTCCAGAACCCATGTAAAATAGCTGAATGTGGTGGCACACACTTACAGCCTCTATGCTGGGGAGGTAGAGAAAAGCAGATCCCTGGGGCTCACTGGCCAGAAGGCCCAACCTACCTGCTGAGTTCTAGGCCAATGAGGAACCCTGTCTCAAGAAACAATATGTAAGTTACCCTCTGACCTCCACACACAAGTGCATGTGCACTGGCACACATGTATGAATACACACAAAGAAACATAGACACATATCAAACAAAGGCAAGAAAACTAAAATGATAAGCATTAAATTTTGATGAAAGTATATTTTTACCTAAAGGTAAAAATTACATATTACATATTTCTATGTAATACATCTATTGCTTAGTTATTTTGCTATGAGTACTTTGTATTTTTCACTCAAGCTTTAATTCTCTTCCAAAATAATGAGATACTATATTTATAATTAAGTAATAACTTTCTTTAAAATATTTGAACAAAGATTTATGCAGAATAGTTTTATAAATTGTGATAAACAGTTTTGTTTCTTTTTCCAAAGTGAGACAAAAGATGTGACTTTAACCTGTAGCAAGATGGGAAAGAGATTCATGTGAGTTGGATGCTTATAAATATCACAAGGAGCAAGGCTCCCTCTGTATCTCACTAGGGATAATTTGAAGAAAACAATAATCTAGGATGATTTATGCACAATAAAGTGAATGTATGTGAGAACACTTGGTAAATCATTAAGAGTTGCAAGTATGTTAGTTTTAATAATATTGCCTGGGACTGATTTAAATTACTTCTTCAGGTCTCATCTAGATCTGCAATATCAATTATATATTTAATTAACCAGGTTCATTCTTTGTGTCTCAGACTGTCACTCATTTCACATTGTAAGACTTCAAGAATGCAAAGACATGTAAATCACAGCTCCTTTAAATGACAGGCTCTCTGTCTGCTCACATGCACGCCTTGCTTCATGACATAGCAAATGATCACTTTCATCGTGTCATTATTTCTAATTGTGAACTACAAAATAATTAGTGCACACATTTTTGAGCACATTTTTATGTCAAATAGCTTATGACTCGGGTTAATTTTACTGATCATTTTCTTTGATTTTGCATGCTTGAAAATATCTTTAACCCATTGTAATGCACTTTCAATCTCAGATTACAACTCATAGACTGACAAAGTGTCTGAGTGGTATTATATGTTGCTTACATTTTAGTGTTTATTATACTTGAGTTTTTATTAGATCCAGTACTTCATTCCTTTTCCTTTATTGGAGTTGTTCTTCTCCTCACTTGTAGTTTTCTTCTCTCTCTCTCTCTCTCTCTCTCTCTCTCTCTCTCTCTCTCTCTCTCTCACACATACACACACACACACACACACACACACACACACACACACATTGGAGAAGTAACCAACAGTAATTATTCAACTTTGAAGCTTAGTTCCTATTCATTCTGTGCATACTTCTAACAAAGGAAATTGTTTGGTGTTGCTTCCTCTCTATTCCTTGTACCAAAACAGCACTGTTCAAAGACTACATGATTAGCTTCAGTGTCCAATTAAGGACCTTGATCCAGATTTCATAGCTTTTGGGGTTCCCAGGATTCCTTTACTTACCTAAGAAAGGTCAAAACTAAAGAATATGTAAATGCTTTGTGATTTCAGCTATTAGATGCTAAGAGCCAGGACCACCAGCAAATGGGAAAGTGGGAGATGGTGTCTTTTCAGTGTTGCTGCATTTGTTGTTTATATTATGTAATCATCTAATTAGTTTTACCTACATCTAGCTGTTAATTATGTAACCCAGGAAGAGTTCACCACAGTGTTCCATTTTAAATGAAAAACTTTCAAAGTTTTAAACTATCTAAATTTATCAGTCTTCTGGGCTCTTTCCATTTGTTGAATATTGCCAAAGTAAATACCCCATCTGTTTTTAGTACTAATATGATTTTGTATATCAAGCGGTGTGAAGATTTTTTTCCCCTACGCAAGCTTTATCAAGTGTCTTATCAATAGTGTAGGTAGGCTTCAGGCACTTTCGTAAAGTTGAGTTGGGATAAATGAAAGATCCTTGTTGAATTGGTAATCACGCAGGTATTCAAAGTGAAGAGGAGATCGTATTTTAATTTAATTTCAGCGCCTCGAGATATTTTCCCTTATGGGCTATATTACTATTCTCTATGTATCTATCTTGTGAGAAATCATAGCTACTCTTAATATATTTCAAATAGAGCTTTTCTGGATCTGCCACTATGCATCCCCATATCCCTTCTTTCTGCAAAGGTCTTTTGAATTGCATGAGGGTTTGCTCATTATGACATGTTCAAATGCTAGATGACTTACCAAGGAATAGAGACATATTGAAATCCCAAAGGCCATTTATATATTATACTGATTCTAATATATTTTCAGTGCCCTGAGTGAAATTGTACCTCAATTGTAAGGTTTTTAAAAAATTAAATTATGTGTCTGTGTGTATGTTTCCATGAGTACCACAACCGTACAATGCACACAGAGGCTAGAGGAGGATATTGGATCTCCTGGAACTGGAGTTACAGATGGACGTGAGTCGTGGAGGTGCTGTGAAGCAGACCCAGTTTCCTTTGAAAGAGCAGTAAGTGCTCTTAACTGCAGAGCCACCTCTGAGGTTTCTTTTTTTTTCCTTAAGATAAAATTGATGGTTTACTCTGATGCCTTCAGGTCCATAGATCCTTTCTAAAACAAAAACAAAAACAAACAAAAACAGGTCAGAGACATCTCTCACAATCTCTCACACACATGCAATCACAAAAACCTGTGCTCTGGCTAAGTTGGCCATAGTTCATTGGGACTAGATATTGTATCTAAGATGAAAGCAACCAGCTGTAGCCCAAATTAAAAGAGGTTAACTGCCTATCATAGAGTATGAAACAGTAATTCCCATCCTTCCATACTGGATGCTAGCTATTTGCCTGGAGCAATTCTTTTTTTTTAAATCAATGATTAAGTCTTTTAATGAAATTCCCTTTGGCAAGTTGCTTCTAAGATAACTTAAGGCTCCCAAAAGCCAGCAGGAGTCAAGGTTCTTCATTATGATCTCTTAGATTAAGGATGATTGTCTTCCCTATGTATTCAGCCATCTGTCATCTGGGTGTCTGTCTGTTGTTCTGTCTGTATATATGTGCACTTAGGTCCTTAGGGTTAAAGTCAGGACCCCAGGTATGTCTGGCAACTTCTCTAGCAATGAGCTACTACAGCCCTTCTTAATCACAAGCAACAGAACTGACTGGAAGATGTGAGTCATCTTACAGGAATAGAGAGCAAAAGTAGGCTTGAGAAAGTACTGGAGTTCAGCGAACCCCAGCAGTGATCTCCTCATCAACATGTTCTACATGCTTTCAGGTACATTGACCCACATACCACCACATGAACATCACTTTTCTGGTGACATTTTTTTAACTAACATTTTTGACTAAATCTTAACAAGCCTGTGGCACTACCATGACAACATTACAGTTAAACTTGGATAAACAGCCTTTTAACTTTGCTTTAAGAATGGGCCTAAATTCAGACGGAAACTGTTTCTCCAGAAACTGTGCTGATGAGTCAAGCCTCATCTGTTATTTTATTCAAAAACATTCTCCAACTGAAGCTGGAGAACTCCACCCTTATTGGGCAATCTTGTTCCTGCATACCTAGACATAAAACATCTTGTACATACATTGTCAAGCATTCCTCTCAATCTTCATTGTTTTCAATAAATATACAAATATGAATGGGCTGCTTTCAGTACTTTGATTTAATAATTCTCAAGCACATCCATAGTCATTCACTAAAGCAAATTGGAGTTCTAAAGTATTAAGGTCAGGTCCAGATCACTTCACAGTTCAGGGCTTCTGTTTGCCTTTTGGTTGTAAGGTTAATTGAAATTCATCAGACTAGAGTCTGTCCATTTTGTAAAGGTCATTTCTACAGAGACAAAGTCTAGATCTTGTTCTTGTTCTTGGCTACAAAAGAGTAGAGAAGATAACTCTGTTAGGTGGTCTTGGTGTTCCAGACCCAGGGTTCCAGCTACTTGGGAAGCTGATATGTGAAGGTCACCAAGTTCAAGGCTAGCATGTGTGTGATTTAATGCGACCCTGTTTCAAGATGAAGATTGTAAAGAGAGCTGGGGACATACCTCAGTGTGGAGAATTTACCTAGCTTGTGTGACACCTTTGATTCAATACCCAACACTACAAAAACAGACAAAGCATCCTGTGTTACTGATTTACATATAGATATTGTTTGCATCCATTGGCATGTTATGCAGTAGGAATCAACACAAAATAAGAAAGATGATATAGCACAGACCAAAATATTAAGATCGTTACTGTTGGTAATGAGTCTGCTCTGTGAATTTTGTTCTGAAACAAAGATTCTAAAGCACTATGGCAAATAAATTGAAATGTTGGACAGAAAAGGCAATATACAAATAAGGACCAGGTGAAGAGGGGAAAAAGAGGGATTCTGAGAATTGAGGAGCAGCACAGTTTTCAGCATCAGGACTTCTCTTATTTAGATTCTTTTATGTGTGAAGAGGGTGTATGTATGTATATGTGCATGTCTCTGCTCTGTCTCCCTCCACCTGTTCCTTTGTGATGGCGTTTCACTGAACCTGGAGCTAGCTGGAAGCCAGCAGGCCCTAGCTGTCAATCAGTCCCTACAGCTTGGTCCCTGCAGCCCTGGTGTTAAAAACACAGATGGACCTGCCTTATTGCTTTAGGTTTCTCACTGAACCTGGAGCTAGGCTGGCCCTAGTGATACTCTTGTCTCTGCTCCCACAGTTTTGGGATTACATGTATGCATGGTCATATGCAGTTTTTTTTATGTAGGTTCTGAGCTCTGAAGTCAGTTCTCCATAGTGTGCAACAAGTACCATTACCATTTCTCCGGTAATGGTTACCCCATCTCCGGTGCCCCAGCACCATAGTTTCTCACCTTTGATGTGACAAGTATCCATCTTAAAGCAAGAAGAAACTAAAAGCTCATCTCTAGAACTGCTGCATGTCCTACCAGATAAAGGAGAGACAACTGTTTCTCCTTTTATTAAAACCCCACCTGTCACTTTATTATTTCTTTGCATTTACCAGTAATAAATTCCAACATGGGATGACCTGGATATTTCCTTGACACCTGGAGGACAGAACCCCCCCCCACACACACACACCCCACACAGACATGCATGTGATGGTTAGTTTTAATTGTCAATGTGCCACATTCTAGAATTCCCTGAAAAGAGAATTGTAATGGAGGGTTGTTTAGCTCCTCTAGCCTATGAATATGCTAATGAGGGATTGTTCTTAATTAGGCTGAGGTGGGAAGGGAAGGGCCAGCCCACCCACAGTGTGCAGCGCTTTCCCCACGCAGGGCCTTGGACAGTGTAAGAGTAGAGAAAGCTAGCTGCCTACGAAGCATGCACGACTCTATCTCTCTGCTCCTGACTGTGAATACGATGTGACTGCTTTAAGTTCTTCCTGTCTCTGAATTCTCTGCACTGATGGATGGCAGCCTGGAATTGTGGGCTACAATACAACCTTTTTTTTCCAAGCTGTTTTTTGTCAGGGTATTTTATCTCAGGAGAAGAGATGAAACTAGGATGCAATCCTTAAAATCAGCCACTCAAGTGTACATAAATAAACTGATAGATTGTTAGATTCAGGAATATTTACGATTCAGAGTAAAATCTAAGATCCTTGAATTTGATGCCAAGAGCTTGTAACGTCTCACTTATCAAAGGTCATGTTCGAAACCTTCCCCACCACATCTTTTATCCAAAGTCCTCTTAACAAATTCACTTCACTTTTGGAATCTCATTTTCAACTCAAAGAGAGAAGTCAGTCTGAAGAGCTGGCAAAACAAACAAATGAGAGCAGTGTAGATATTCTTTCTTGTTCTTAACACCAGCGGCAGCAAGAAGAAATTCCTGAAGGAACCGTAGCAACACGTTATGGATGAGTTCTCTTTAGCTGAAACCCTCCATTGCCAAGGGATTGAAGTTTGCTCTGCTCTGTTATTCAAAACTGCCTCAGCAGTAATTCCTTCTTACTTGAATTTCATCAGGCTCCCAGGACAGAAGCATGACTTCCCCAGACTCTCTTCATCCTAAATGTATCTATCAGCATAGTGGGTGCTTCCGGGCACTGTAGTGTTTCACACTAGCCTCCTCCCTGGCTTAGTTAATAATTCACTCCAATATGGGATTATAAAGATATTCTAGTTGTATTCTTGTGGTTGTTTTCTAACATGAGCCTTAGACACCATAAACTAAGCGAATAAGGCAACAGATGTATAAAATATCAATTATTATACTGTTCACAGTGAAGCTTTGCATCAAGAAAACAAATTCCAAGCTGCCTGAAGTCCACAAAGAATAAAAACTTAAATACTCACTTGCCCTTATGCCAAATGAGTCTATACATGGTTGCACAAGCAGCTGCCTGCATGTTATTATCCACTGATGTCTTTTTAGTATGTTCTAAGCAACAACTAAAATACTTACTGGGGGTTCTGTTAGGCTCATCTGGTCGACAAATACATAGTGGTCCTGTCAGGAAAATATGTGTGCTGCCTCCTCCTTATATTGTTTTCAAGATTATGTGTGTATATTTAATATTTTTTTAATATGATATGGCTTAGGGAGTTTTTTTCCAGTCCTGTCTATTTGGTGTTCTATGTGCTTTTTATATTACCTTAATTTCAGAAAATTTTCTTCTACAATCCTGTTGAAGATTTGGTCAAGACCATTACCCTGAGATTCTTCTTCTATGCCTATGATGTGTAAATTTGGTGTTTGCATGGTGTCCCACTTTTCTTGCATATTCCATCCACTTAAAAAAAATCATAATCTTTGCTTGAGTGGTCCATTCTTCAACTTTATCATCTAGTCTTGACAATCTGTTTTCTATTCCATTCATTCTATTGATGAGACTTTCTCCTGTTGCCATCAGTGAGCTTAGTGACTGGTTCATTTCCTTCTTCATTTCATCTCGAGTTTACATCAATATTTCTATCTCTTTTGTGAATTAAGTCTGAAGTTTGTCCTCACCATCTTTTAGTTCTTTGATTTGTTTGTGTGTTGTTGAAATTTGTTGAATTCTTTGATCATATTTATGATTGTCCTTTTAAATTCTATGTCCTTGGATTATATCTAGGAGTCTTCATTGTACAACTCTTCTATAGTACTGGTGGTGTTTAGTGGGGACAAATTATTTGGGTTTTTCATAGTATTCTTTTTTTGTTGTGATTTTGGCATATGCCTTTCTTTTGCTGTTTGTGATTCTGGTATGAAACTCATGCCTTCTTTTTGTTGAGCTGAAGACTGACTTTGTTTGATTTTTGATATGCCTTGGTTGTTTTCTTATTAGGTATGAAAGGCTCATTGGTCTAGGCTTCAGGTTCTCTCTTTTAATTTTTATGTTGGAGGGTCCAGATGGTTCTAGTCAGTTACTCAGGAGCTGCCACAGAGTCCCAAGTCAGGCATCAATCAGATATCCTCAAGTTTCCTTTGAAGGTGTCGGCCCTACTAGCTAGTGGCACTGCACAGTTTGGGGGGGCTTGCTAGACAGAGCATTGACTCAGGCAGTTTGCAAAGGGCTGGGCCCCTACCAAAATGCAGGGGGGGGGGTCTAGCGCTGCAGCAGTGGGAGGAGCTTGAGATGATCTCAAGTTCATGGGATGGGCACAGTGCAATTTGGGAAGCTCACCACCATGAGGAGCCTGGGTTCAGGTGCTCTCAGGCAGGCTGGAAAAGTTCTGATCTGTGCCCAAAGTCAGAAAAGTCAGGAAGGGCTTCAGATGAGTGTGAACTCTTTCAAGGATCACTATTTGATCAATGCATACTGTGTACCAAGCACCCTGTGCTGTAAATTCCAAAAGAATCTGAAATGGTAACGTGCAATGAAGATCATTTTTGTGACATTTAATATCTAGCACTCTGTTGCTGTTGTTGATTTGATTTGGTTTGTTTGGCTTGGTTTTTAGAGACAAGGTCTCACTTATATCACTCTAGTTAGCCTAAAATTTGTTTCATAAACCAGGCTGGTCTTGAACTCATAGAGATCCACCTTCCTCTGCTTTACCAGTACTGGAATTAAAAGTGTGAGCCAGTTCCAGGGGAATCCAACACCCTCTTCTGACCTTTGCGGCATTGCACGACATGGGTGCACAGACCTACATGCAGACAGTACATTCATACACATAAAATAAATAAATAAATAATTAATTAATTAAAAAAAAAAGTATGAGCCACCACAACTGTCTCCCAGCATGTATTTTCTTACACCCTGGGATTATTTTCCTCATGTGTTCCATCGTCCTGTATTTATTCATTTTACTGCATATTACAAAGCAACTGTACACCTTGTGGACAACAAAGAGTTGTTAAAAGAATAGAAATGACAGGACCTAGAAGCCCCTGGCATTTTGGTTCTCCATTTATGAGTTCTCTTAAACTATTTTCAGACATGGAGGAAGTTTTCGACAGTGCAGTGTACCTGTGATGGAACACATTTAAATGTAGTGTTTGTTATGCTTTGGAAAATGTCTATACCTCTGTACATGATACAGACTATTTTTGTCACTTTCAAAAATTGCTCCATGCCTCTTCCTAGATCCCACCCCAAGTCCCAACATTCACTCCTATGCTTGCTAACGTTTTTTTTTTTTTTTTACCTTCTGTAGAAATTTCACATAAATGGACTCATATGTAACATGTACTCTTTCCTGTATGTCCTTAACTCAGTACATTTTAAAAATAAATGCTAAAGTCTGGAATTATTCCCCAATTTCTTTCTTTTGATTGATGAATGTTCTCTTTTTTATTATTTTTTATTGTTATTAAACTTTTTCCATAAATCCATACGTTTCTCAGTCAAATTTAGAGTCACTTCCCTTTCCATGCCCCCACCCCACCTGAGTCCCTGCACTCTACCATATATCTTGCATCTTTGAGTCTTTCCAAAGTTTTTTTTTCCAGTTCTTTTGCTGAATACTCTCTTGTAAGATGGATAAACCGCTATCCACTCATCACTCACATAATGATGGATGGATATTGGGCTTCTTTCTAATTTGGTGCTATTTTGAAAAAGTTTCTATGATCATTCATGTGAAATCTTTGCATGCAACAAGTTTCTGTGTCATATATATATATATATATATATACATATTTATATATAATTGAAAGGAACTTCTTGATTAATTATTAGGCAGATGTCCACTTTAATAGGAAACTGCCATGATGTTTTCCAAAAGAGTTGTATGACTATTCAAATGCTTATGTAAGAAAAAAAATTCAAGAATGACACATGCTAAGACATAACTTAATTCAAACCATCTCCATTCCAACACACAGTTTTGCATCCCCTTTCACCTAAAGTACTTAACTCTACCCTGGTTTATTGACACAGAATGTAAATGCATCCCTTTTCCTGTTACCTTGCATCTAGCCATACAGGTAGAAATGAAGCTGTATCCTTTTATAGTTCTAGTTTACAAGTGATCGCTGAATTTCACTTTAGGGAGCAATTTTGCTAAAGAAGATGATGGTTTAGAACATAATAATGGGAAAGAAAATTAAGAAGATGAAATAGGTACTCAGACTGATCTTCAGGGCCCCAGTTCTCTCCATCAGAAATGGAGACATAATAAGAATGCTAGCCAGCTCTTGTCACGTCATGTGAATTAAGACTTAGGAGTTCCTTAGTGGAAAACATTTTATAACTGGTAAAAAAAAAAAAATCATTGAATTCATTGAAATGCCATCTTCTAAGAAATCCACTTTGAAAAGAATTGTAAAGGCTGAAAATTACCAGGTAAATTGGAGAGAAATGTTTCTTCAAGTCAAAATTTTTCCTTGTAATTTTGCTTATCAAAAAGTGCACACAGTCTTGCTCTGGAGTGCCTGTTCTTTGTAGAGGAAGAAACCACTGAAATCTGATACAAATATGTGCTCAGCAACAAAGAGGGCATCCTGGGGGCTTGGGAAGCAGAAGATCAGGAGATTTGTCCAGAGTCCACTTAATGTGTAGCTAGAGACAGAGTAACTAGATTTAAAAACTATTACCTTCATTTAGAAATCAAGCTTTAGAAGCAAGCAATTTTACACAATGGAAACTATGCAGCAATATTTCCTAGTTTTTACTTTTGTCCTTAGATTTTTATAATAATTTCTTCCAGATCATACTCATTGTAGGCAGACACTAGGCTGATTTTTATGGAAAGTTCTTTTCCTTCCCTCCTTCCCTCCTTCCATCATTTTTGAGATAGGGTCTCACTCTGTTGACCTCCCTGGTCAGGTACTTGGTATGAAGTTGAAGATAGTCTTGAACTCAGAGCAGATATGCATTGCCATACCTAATTTCCCTGAAATGTTTAAATTAGGAAAATTTTGTCTCTAGCCTGCTGTTTGTTTGTTTTTGGTTTTTTTTTTCATATGTCTGGCCTGCTACCTTCAGCTCAACTGGTACCTAAACAGCGTGATTTGCTTCTCAGGACTGTGGCTCATTCCTTACAAGCCTCAGTGACTGTTGTTTAGAGATTTTTTCTGACATTCATGACTAACAAAAGAGTTAACAGATATTTTCACACACACACACACACACACACACACACACACACACACACACAGGCACACACTCACATATGTACATATGCACTGGTGAGAATAAGCTTTAAGCCATAGTCAAGCTTTAGCATTGTTGCTACCTATAGAAAAAGCTCACAAAAAATTTACTGGTTCCACTAACTTCATGTGCATTAGGCTTGTTGACAGAGATGGTAAGCTGCCTTTTAAAATATAATTGTCATTTCGCCATAATTACATCAACTTTTGCAAAATATTCCTCTTGGATCTCAGGCTTTGGGAGTACTGTCTACTGTAAAATACACACCGGTTTTTTCTTCAGTCTAGAAATAGCCTAGATTTATTTTTCCCTTATTTTTATTTATGTGAGTGTATGTGTGTTTGGGTCCATGTTAGTGTGCACAATTGTGTATGGGCATCTGTGGAGGTCAGAAAAGAGCATTAAGTACCCAAGAACTGGAGTTACCAGTCATTGTGAGCCACCTAATGCAGGTGCTGGGAACTAAACTCTGGTGCTCTGGAAGAGTAGCAGGTATTATAACCACTGAGCATCTCTCCAAATCCAAGCCTAGATTTTGATAGCTATATAAAGAAGTAAGTTAAGCTGGGTGTGGTGGCACATGCCTTTAATCTTGGGCACTCTGGAGGTAGAGGCAGGGGGCTCTCTGTGAGACTGAGGCCAGCAGCCTGGTCTATATAGAGTTCCAGGCCAGCTGAGGCTACAGGGAAACTCAGTAAAAAAGAACCCTGCCAAAAAAGTTAAAAACCTATGACATTTAAGGAAAAAAGGAAAGTCCATTTTGAGACAAACAGATATGACTTTGGCCCAGAAATTTGCATTCAAATTACCTGAATCAGTACTTTAAACTCTTGAAAGAGGTGGCATGAGTTTTTATAGCTACAAATCCAAACATTCAGTAAATGCATGGAAGTAGATAATAGGTGGATTTTAGCAAAAGCAAGAATGTTCTGTGGGTGTCAGATGCTGTCTGATGGTATTCTGGGCTTTGGCACTGGTGGAGGCTAGAGGTCTGCTCAGCTTAGTGAAAAGCTCAGCTCACACTTGAATGTTCAGTTAGATACAACAAAGTAAACAACTATTGAAGAACATAATGTCGCTGGAGAAAATATTGACTCTAGGTATTATACCTAGTTTGTATTAATTCTTGACTTGCTGCTACAACATACGTGTTTTGGGTGTCTGGAAATAGAAGAACAGTGCAACTTGTGTTATCTTAGTTCTGTTGGTGTTGAACATTTAAGGAGAGAAAATAGTAGAAAATGCGTAAATAAGAGTCCAAGAAGTTATCCATTAGGAAAAGTGAAGCTATTTTATGTTCTTAGAAAATGAGGTCAGGAAGTGGAGACACTCTTAGTTGCTTTTAGATCTTAAATGTTCATATCAAAAGTGGGAGGAAACTAGAAAAATGAGAATAGTTACAGTCCATCCTTAATTCCCCAAAGTGGACACGTCCATTTTACCATGTTATTAACCCCACTAAGATACTTTGTATTAGAATAATCCATATTTTATCCATAACATGAAGACTTGCAATTTACAGATGACTCAATTTTCACAAATAATGTTAGCCAGCAATTGTTTTAAAAATTCTCAGGCATTCAAATTGTATTTTGACTGACTATGAAAATTGTTTACACCTGGCTTGGGTGGGAATGAAGATGAAAAGATGTATCTGAATCTATCAACCTTGCAGAACTATAGGAGAGCAAATTGTGCTATCTCAAAATAGACATAATTCAAGGAAATCTAGATTACCAAAAAGCTGTATGTCTTTAAGAAACTGAAAACATTGAAAAATTACAAGTTGGTAAACAGTACAGGGCAGTTATTCAACATGGTCAACTAGTGAAAATCAACAGAAAAATGTCTGACAAGTGTTCAAAGTGAATTATAAATGCATGGTGGTCAATAGTATTGAAAGCCACTTAGAAGTCTTTACCAGTTATTAGTGTTTACTCTACTGGAACCAAATAAGATTTAAGATTTGTTCCTATAATTCATATCAGGCTACCTTCCATGTATTAGGCAATTCAAGTGATCTTTAAATTATTGTCAAATTCTACTTTAAAGAGTGCTTTCACAGAGGACATGCAATTCATATCATCTAGAGTTACTGTCATTTCTAGGCTAAGTCCCATGGAAATTCATAACTTAGAAATGAAAGTTGCAGAGATGCAATTGCCTTCATAATACCAATGCAGTGGACATAAATATTTCATGAACATTGCATGGGCCAGGGCAGATCTCCATTTTCATGAGTTAGAATTTGTACAGCTAAGTCTTCCAATTCTACTATTCATAATGCACAGTAAGGTCCCATAGAGCATTCCATATAGTGCTTTTTAATATTTATGTTTAATGAAGAAATTACTGTTCTGAAAAGGGGAACAAGCCAAGCCCAAGATTTCTTGTTGAAAGTTTTAAGTTTTGCTGAATAGAGATAACAATCAACAGGCATTCCCTCTGTAGTATCTCAGCATATAAACACATAATTTTCAGAGTAATGCAGGGTGACAGATCAAAGCACATTAAAACTAAGGGAAAAGGTTCCTCTAAAGGTTATAACATTAGAAATCTCATCTTAGAACAATTTAAAAGGTTAAAATGCAAAGAGCATCTTTCTTACACATAAAACATTAATTGCAAATGATATACTTGCTGACTATTTGGTGATTTAAATATGTGTCTATATTTTCTTGGCTTTTTTTTATTCCCCCAAACTCGTTTTTTTATTACTTCTTTATTTTTTTTAACAATAAGTAATAATTTATGAGTACAAGCATCCTTCATGTAAAACCAATTTGCAAGCAGTTGTGCCCAAACCCACACAGCCCATGGGTCCCACCATCCAGCTGGGGGGCTTGTATGTTCGATCAAGTTGATCAAATGAGTGTCCAGACTATATTGCTGTAGTTTCACCATTCACCCCAATCGCAGCCCTTACATTCTACCATGCCCCCCTCTTCCGTAGATTGTTCCCTAGGCTTAGAAAAAGGGCACAGGTGGACGAGAGACAAAACAGTCTACTTTCTCTGGAGCTGTTGGGTTGGACTCTGGTCAATTCTGGCTGTTTCCTTTCATGGGCTGACAGTTTGTCCAGGAATAACCTTTCAATTCTACTAATGAAGCACAAGCAATTAGATATATAGGTATTTAAACAGTACTAATTGTTATGGTAGGTTACTTTGGTATAGACACAGATGTTTGGATGGTATGTTAATCCATGAATTACGTTTTTTCTGTTAAATGTGATAGGGTCTTACTGTGGCTTATAACATCTCCTAACCACTAGAGGATGTAAGCTTGTGGCATCAGTCATGGGTTATTCTTCCAAGGAGAGAGCTAATAGACAATTAGATTTGGGATATACAGGCATATGGCTGCCACTGCTGCACAGTATTTCCAGGCAGGTGAGGTGTAGCTGGTGCTGATGGAGGAGTCTTACTTGACTCAAGGAGACCTATATCTGCTTTATTGGTTTAGTGGCCTTTGGTAACACTCTCTGGTATTCCAGAGACCAACTGTACATGTGCAAGTGTGGTCTCAATACATCTTTCCCATGCTTACATCAGGTCTTCCTTCGACAGCGGGGCCTTATTGCCTCTCTTCTTGCAGGTATCCGAGTTCAGAGGCAAGAAGCCTTTACCTTTATTGGGGGGGAGGCTTGGATCCCCTGGCCAACATCTCCTTGGTAGAATAATCCATTGCTGATATCAGAGCTCTCCTGTATTAATATATTTTGCTTAAGTGCATAGCTTAAGGAGACTTTAGTATTCTATTCGGATCTGAATAGAGAATAATCCTTTTCACAGTTCCTATGTCTATTAGTCAATTAAAGAAGGCAGTTTTACCGGTTTTATAAGAGATTACCTCTATAACAGTTGGCTCCAATTTACAGTTAGAGAACAACCTCATCATCGTCATTATTTCTCCTTGTTCTATGGCGGGGGAGGTAAGAAACTCTCTCGTATTAAAACTTTGTGGCACCTAGAAGGTAAGTTTCGTTAGG